>VYZT01003362.1:0-52837 GCA_013400735.1 Pomatostomus ruficeps
TTTTTTCAGTGGTGCCCAGTGACTGCACTAGAGTCAAGGGGAATACAATGAAACTCTGAACATCAGGAATCAATTTGTGAGGGTGATGGAGCACTTGGATGAGTTGCTCTGGAATATTGTGGAATCTCCATCCTTGGAGATGTCCAAAAGCTGTCTGGACATGCTCCTAGCAATCTGCTCTAGGTGATGGCTCTCCTTGATTAGGTGACCTCCAGAGGCCCCTTCCAACCTCAGCCATTCTGTGATTAAGATTGCAATGGAAGGGCGAAGCAAATCACACTAAATTTGCCAGTTTCAGTGGATATACCACAGACAAAGTAGGGTTTGGATATTCTTCATATCTATTTTAACCTTCATTGAATTTAGGAGAATTAGAACTGGGGGGTATTTTCTGCCCAGGTGCAAGAGGATAGTGCCAGATGCTCTGTGGAGAGCAAGTGTTCCCTCCAGAAGTCCCAAAAGAGCCTTTCAGGTCTGGCATTTCCCTGCTCGCCCTGGTGAGGAGCACATGACCCTATAGTTCCTGGTAAGTCCCTGTCCAGTTTTACCGCCTTGAAAGCATTCCTGTTCTACATCAGGCTCTTAATTTTAGCAATTTTCAGTGTGACAGTGAATTCAGACAGGATACTGAAAGTGCCACTCTTGTTTATACATACATGTATGTCAGTTTGAGACTTACGGCACGCAAATTTTATGTTTGTTTAGTTGTATTTGTAGCATTTCAACAGTAGGGTCTCCCAAGTTTTACAAGTCTTCCATTAGATGTTAAATCCTTCTCTGCTGGAATAAGATGCCTAAACTGCAGGGGAATTACAGGATTATACATATGCATAAGTATGCAAATATGGTTGTGTTTTGTGCTGCAAAACTGATCTTACATCCAACTAAAAATAGTATTAAAAAATGTTCATAGGCCAAACCTTAGGTGAACCTTTTCAAACCTTTACTCGGTTCCTGCCACGGCAAAAAAAATCTTTCTTAATTCTTGTTTCATGCCTGTGTTATCTCTGCCTTCTTTTCTGAATAAGCTTTTAAACAAAATGGCTGTTGAATTCAGACTCAGTCTCAGCATTTGTTATAAATTCATGCCCTTTGATACAAGCCATTCCTTGAAGCATTTTTCTCAAAGGTATTTTACTATCTTGCAGTGCTTCTTGGACTTTGTGCTATTTTTTAAGATGGAACTAATATTGGAATATAGAACTTGAGTTAGACTGAAAACTGTAGATCTCTAATGACTACAGTTTGCTTTCAAGTCCTAAATGTAATTGCTGACTTGCCAGCTCATGTTATTTTCTCCTTTGGCTTGTATGCTGCCAGCATGTCGCCTCTTATATTCCTTCTTCTTTTTCTATAATAGATTGATAAGGGGCGAACTGGGAGGTCCGTAAGTTGGCAAAATTCCCTCTAGATTCCTCAGAGTGTTTTCCTCACTAACATCCTTTGGATTTGGCCTATGGGAATTGATGAAAGGCTGACATGAAAATGCTGTCATTTGCCCTAGAGCTTTTTCCCTAGGCAAAACCCAAGCCAGAAATTTTATTCCTAGAGATTTCTGAATACTAGATTTGCAAAGCACACAGATATAGTGCATGGTGAGGTATTCAGCTTGGTATTCAAGACCATTTCTTTGTGAGATGTTTTTCAGCCCTAGTAATGCTATTTGCTGGCAAATTTGTTTTTGAATTGATTCTTATATAAAATTCTCCAAGTAGTCAGCATTTAAAGAACATTCTCCATTAGTCCAGACCACTTATAAGCACCAAGAGGAAGTTAGCCTGAATTCCTGTTAAATAACACTGCCAGCCATTTGAATATCACATAAAGATCACACGAGCACTGCCTGTCTATATCTTAATGAGTGACTAATCCCGTATTATTTCCTGAGTGTTTATAGATTGCTCCATCCAAACAATGACCATTCAATTTATTAGGAGTTTTTTATTGGAGGATTAGCTAATGGCTTCTCCTGAATACTTCAAAATAAAAAGCTGAAGCATAGACTGCTATATAAATAGGATGAATAAAAAGTTATTTACAGCAGAGATATTTCCAAACAGAATTCTCAGTTGTGTGTTTTCTCTGAGCCAGAAAGAGCAAGCAGGTCCTATAAAAGCTCTTATAAGTAATTTGGAAGGATTTTTGGAGGAAGGAAGGGGAATGTTGGCAATACTTCAGTTTTACTGGTTAGCGGAAGCAGCTAGCTTCTGCTGTTTCACAGTGTGAGATTACATGCTAGGCCCCCAGAGTGACACAACCCAGATTCATCCTGGCACACACCAGTGGTCATGAAGGAAAGATGTTTATATGGAAGGAAACACATTACATTTTGTCTGTGGGGATAAAATGTCGCATCTACCCTAGCCATTCTGGTTCTCTAGTGTTTGTACTACAGTTGCTTCTCTTGACTTTTGCAAAAGATACTGCAGGCATCTCCTCTGCTTTAAAAATGTATTTTTTTTCCTTTCCTGGATCAAAGAAATCACAATTGCCTGCTCTTGTTCTGTGAAGGTTGTCACTGGAAAGCTGCATAATCAGCAGGCAGATTTATCTACTTAATTTATCAAAGGCAGCAGGGAAAGCAACAGACAACATGGGTTCTTGCGAATACACGTGTAAAGATATTCCCTCTTCCGGATGGTGAGTTTGACCACGAGGGTGCGAACTTGCCACTGAAGGGTTCCCTTACCAAGCAGCCGTGACCCGGCGCAGGAATGCTCAAGGGTATCTCCATCACCAGCTGCTCTGCTGCTCCACCTCTGTGTTGAACGCTCCCCTATGAACTGTTCAGATCAATAAATAGCCCATGTCCCTATGGACATGGGCTGAGAGAGGGATGCTGGGAGAAACTCAGCTGTTCCAGAGGGACCTGAGCATCTCCCTGTGTGCAATGTGAATAACAAACGCTGGTACCCAGGAGAAGAGCCTGTCTTCAGACTGCAAGGTCTCCAGCCGTGGAACACTGGTTTTCAGAGTGTGCCACTGTACACTTTGCTCCTGTGGAAACAGTGGTAAGATAGGAAAAGGTTCCTAATACCTTATCCTGGTTTGTCCTTATGTGGTGATGGAATACTGCCTGGATGTTTCTCCAGAGAGCTGGGCAATACACCTGGTACCACAGGCTGAGAAGCCAGACACACTGTTCTCCATACATGCCCACTCTTAACTCTACAAATGGTCCTTTCTTCAAGCGCAATCAAATAGGAGATGCGGAGACAGGTGCATCTTCCTTGCCAGTCTCACAGGGTGAGTCTCAGGACCATTTCCAAGGGCTATCATCATAAGTCTGTCAGAACTGGGAGGGAACAGGGAAACAATTCAATTCCCGCTGCAGCCCCAGGGGCTGGTGAAGTGAGGATGCCTATGCTAATGATTATATTCCTGTGACAGCTGCATGGTACAGATCCTTGGCCATGACTAATTGCCTTTCCAGGGAATGCCTGGAGCTCCTTGGGGGATCCTGTGCTTTTCTGATCCCTAATTCTTCTTGATATCTCCAGACTGAGACAGAGGCAAACCAGGATTCACTTCTTGGGGTGCTTTAGGATGACTAACAGGCAGACAGCCTTAGGAGCAAACGAAGAATATGACATGGGGAGGAAGGGAGCAGAAGAGAAGAAAGAGAGTCAGTGTAAACCACTGTTGGTTTGGAATCTCAGCTCTTCTTCATAGGACAGAAATAGCCTTCCACTTGGCCACCCCCAAAACCATATAAGGCTGCAGGGAGGAAACCAAAAGGAGACAGTCACAGAGCAGACTGTGAATCAGGATTTTAACTGATCTCTTCAGAGCGCCCTGGCATTTACCAACACAGCCATGTGTTCCTAACAGTTTCAGTGGAACACTGCTTCAGGAAGCCCATAAGGACTCTTTCAACAAGGCAGGAGTGCCCTCAGTTTCTCAGAGGACACAGAGCAGGGCAGATATCTAATCTCGCAGGAAGCTGCTTGCCCTTAGGGGTCTGATCTCACACAGGCATCACTTCCAGGGCTGCAGCCTTGACAATACATAAGAAACTCCAGTGTTTCCTACAAGTGGAAACTAAGGGAGCCTCTGAGAACCTCTGAGGCCCAAAGCAATTTCATCAGCTTTTGATGAAGCAGAGCCTGTAGTTAAGGAGCACACAGGTGTGCAATGCCATACAGAAAATGACAGTGCAGTAAAACTTTTTAGATATGCTGCTGACGCATGTCTAAATGGCCTTGTCCCCTCATTGAAACAGGAAAGGCAGATGTCATGCAGCACCAGTGGCAATGCCTGATGAAGAAACTTTGAAAAACAAAGCTATAGACATCTGCAGCATACTGTGATTTTTTTATTATTATTATTTCACTTCTACATTCTCCTTTTCAATCCTAGCCTATAGTTGATAGTGCAAAAAAAATGCACTGATGTTTACTCCTAAGAAGTATCTGGGCAGCATCTAGAGGAGTTGTGGCTAGTGGCTGTGTCATACTTCCTGACAAGGTTATGCCATCCCTGTCACTGGCAGTGGCATCATCAGCTGTCTATCTGATGGGTCCATGGCCACCAAGCCCCATCTGCCCTCTGCCCTTGGTCCCCAGCACTGTAAAAGGGAAAGCTGACCCAGGGATGAGCACCATAGGCATGGCAGGGGCAGCCTGGCAGCACATGACTTCACAGGCTAATTGGGATGCAACAGAGCCTCCAGGGTGACAGGGAGCCCTAGGAGGCATGTTCATACTGGGAATATCCCAGTTTTGAGAGGAGAAACATGGAGACGATTAAACTAAACAGTGAACGTGCAGGGGTACTTCTGTGTGATATGGCAGCATGTGACAGGCATGGTGTGGGGATATCACCTCACTGTGTGCAGAGGCAGAGGGTTTGCTGCCTGTCCCACTTGAATCTGCAGGGTACAGAGAAAATGAAGGGACTGTAAATCGCTGTAAAGCTAGAGAGGTGCTGGCAGGGGACAGCCCAGCATCCATACCATTCAGTGCAAGCATCGAGGCTGCTCCTCTATTCCAACACAAGGAGATTTATTTCCTGGAGAGGACCTTTGCCTCACACAGGGTTGAATCCTAATGTGGTCTGAGCAGTGGGGCTGAGCAGCTGTACCCCAGGGGTGAGCGCAGTCCCTAGGGCAGTAGGCTGCATCAGGGCTTTCTTTAGACCATCCCTACTTTCTCCTCATTAAAGCTGGACCTAGTCCAACCTAGTCTTGCCATCTCCCTCCACCACTGGCTTACAAACTGGAGGTCTGCAGTTTGCACATGTCAGGAAAGGAAGGAAAGGGCTGGGTGTGACTGGTTACAGTTGGGGAATTCACAAAGTAGCTAAATTCAGATGGTCATAAAAATTTAGATGACCATAAAATACGACTGTAATACGATTCATGGCCATTTGAGAAGGATCACCCAGTCATAAAAGATGCCAGGGAATGCTTTATAGGTCGTAATGAAACAGATGTAATCATTTTGTTTATGCTCATAAAGGGCCTTGCTTTATGTTATAGGAAGTAAAGCAGTTATTTTTTTGATATGTTAAATACTGCAAAGGAAAATTAAATATAAGGTGTTGGGGTTTGTTTTTTGTAGGGTATCTTTGTAGGGTATGCATAGTCTGGAAATAAGCTTTTTAATGTCTCTGATGATTAAATATTTCCCAGTGGGATCTGTCCTCATATGGATCTCATCTCAGTGACATAGATGAGGATGCTGCACTCATAATTTAAAGTAAATTAAGTCCAGACTTTTGACTGCTGTAAATTGCCAGAACGATGCTTAGCTGGACAAGTTTTGGTCACTGCTGTGCTCCAGAATGCATTTCAGTTTCCTTTTGCACATTAAACCTTAATGGTCCCATCAAAAATAATTCTATTGGAAAATTAAAAGTTGGCTGTTTCTTTCCTTCCTAGAATAAGGAATTAAAACTGAAGGGATTTGTTTGTTTCTTCAGAACAAAAAGAATAAGCATTAGCATGTATTGCTAAGGCAGTAAGTATTCCTGCTGAAGAAATTTTTTTTAAGTATTCAGGCACACCTAATAAAAAGACACATAAGAAGTAAAATAGAACAATCTGTTGTTATTTAACATGGCAAATACTGTTGAGATACAAACACAGTTAAGTTTTCTCTGGTATCTAAGCAACAGAAGAAAATACCACTTATCCGAATTGCTGTTTATTCTACTGATTTTTAGCTCTGCAGTAGTGATTTTCATCCTCTACACCTCAAACACAGAAAGAACAACTGTTTATGGTATGGCTAAATTGTTTAATATCGTGTTTGATGTAGAGGCAAATTAGGCATCAGAATAAATGTCTAGGACTGCTCCAACTAGCCATTAATGACTTTTGATCTTCTCACAAGTGCTTCACTAGATTATGCAACATAAGCAAGCATCCTCTACAGACTTAGGCAATTGCAATAAAATGGACTACATGAGACATGAAATCAGAATAATTTCATTTTTCCAAAGAATGCAAATGGTCTCTTACTCATGTATATCATCCTAAGGACTTTTAGATAAAGTACATGGTAGCAATGTAGTCTTTGACACTTCTAAACTGAAGACTTTTTTCTAGAGTCGTATATATTATCATCAGATGGATAATTTCATTATGGTGAAAATCTGTAGCAAGTGCTCAGAGCCACAGTCAGACTGGACTCACATATGGCTCTGCACTTGCATATGCACATACTCAGTGTGCACACTGTCTAAATGAACAGCAGATGAACATAACTTTTCCAAATCTCAAAAATCTAAATTTGTAGCTAAAGAGTTGCAAAAGTTGTGGGACTGGAATAAAGAAGGTAAAAGCGAATAGCAAACTTTGGGGTGGGAGTCCCAGAGGACCTCAGAAGACTGAAAGACATTGACTGAGCCAAACTATGTGCAGCAAGAAGAGTTAAGTCCCACATGCTTGGGAACAACAAGTCCACCTGTAATAAGGGTTTTCTTTCTCTGTTCCACTTATTATAAGCCTCAGCTATCTGTACGAAAAAGAATGGTGTCTGTGAAGCAAGATGGAGTGGCTTCTGAAATAATTTCTTAGAAGCAATGGATGTAAAGGACACCCAGATACTATGAAGTAAACTGGGGTAAAACTCAAGCTCTGTTAAATCACTGGCAAAAGCATCTTCAGTTGCTTTGATACCAGGATATTCACCAAAGGTCTTTTATAAAAGAGTAGATGAATTGTAGGCAGGTTGGAAACCTTTAGCACAGGTGCCAGCAGCACCTAAACACTCTTCTGAAATAACTGACTCTTAGGAATTGTCTCCTGTTTGGAAGGTATTCTGGGGCCCTCCCTGCCTGCCTTGTACTGGAGCAAGACCTGGGGAGAAGTTCCTAAGAATAAGGGAGAAAGGAGTTACAATTTTATTCACACAAGAAAAAGGCACATCCTCCCCATCACGAGCTTTTGAAATATCATCTGGATTTGAGTGTGCTGACTGAAAGATATACCTTACTCCTGCAGAAAGGTATTAGGTTGGTCAACTGCCAACTCCTGAGGAACAAACTCTGCAAGACTATTTACATTCATCCTAGTTAGTCAAGCAGTGGTTGTACAGCACTTTAAACATGGAAAGCACTCCTATAAATAGTTGGTATTATCGTATAATTACACTACCTCATCTCAATTAAATGCACAAGTGGGCATTCTTTAATCCTGTAAGTGAATTGTTACCAGAATTATTTCAAATGTAGGCATCTCAGTCTATGCTGAGCATCCTCAAGATTGGTATGTGAACCTGAAGCAAAATGAGGGCTCTTGATTTTGAAAATACTGGAGAGCCACTCTCTTAGCAGAATGAATGTCTCTTTCCCTAGAACAGAAATACATTTTTCCCAAATACAAATGTAGGCAATTTCTTATGTTTATTTGTCTTGCATCTTGGACACCTCTTGTGGACAGCACAAGGAGTAGTCTGGTTTTCTATTTGTTGTTTTTACTTTACTACCTTTCCTCATTAATATAATGGAAAAAAGAATGTCACTTGTGGTCTTGTCTCAGATTCATATACTTCAAGGTTATGTTTTATCAATGGTCTGTATACTATGCTGTGTGATGCACTGAAATAAATTAAAACAATTAAATGCTGAAAAATTGTCTACTTCCTCAAAAGGTTAAAAAAAGACATTAAGATTCAAATAACAATATATATGTTGCCATCTGATTATCAGTGATATAATGCTTCTCACTCCATTGTATTAATTCTGAATATAAGCTTCTTTAAATCAGCACTGACAACCCAAGCAGTGATCTGTCTCCACAAAAAAAAAAAAAAAAAAAAAAAAAAAAAAAAAAAAAAAGAGAGTCAAAGACTAATTTTGAAGTTTTGATATTGCTTTTTTCATAGTACATTTCATAGCATCACAGATTGAAATAATGGTTTGGGTTGGAAGGGACCTTAAAGATCATCCAGTTCCAACTCCCTGCCATGGGCAGGGACAGCTTCCATTAGACCAGGTTTCTCAGAGCCCCATCCAGGCTGGCCTTGAATACTTTCAGGGGTGAGGCATAGACTACTTCTCTGGGCAACCTCTTCCAGTGTCTCATCACCCTTACCATCCTTACCATGAATAATTTCTTCCTTATATCTAATTCAAACCTACTCTCTTCCAGTTTGAAGCCATAACCACTTGTCCTACACACCCTTCTGAGAAGTCCCTCTCCACATTCCTGGTAGGCCTCCTCAGGTACTGGTGGGCCACAAGGTCTCCCTGGAGCCTTCTCTTCCCCAGGCTGAGCAACCTCAACTCTCTCAGCCTGACTTCACAGGAGAGGTTTCATAGTCTTCTAACTGCAGAATCTCTAAGAACCTCAGTTACATCTAAGGTTTTCTCCACAAACAAGAGAGCTATGAAATTGTAGGGTCTTTTTGTGGAGTGGGTGGAGTGGTAGGTTTTACTCTTCCAGTGAAATAAGAAACCTTAATGGACTATCTTGATTTATTAGATAAAGTAGTTATGTTACTAGATGGCAGTATTGTTACCACACTTTCCATTCCTGCTTTTATTCCCTTTTTTGTTGAGTGCTCCAACTCTCAATGCTTCACTCCTTTTCATCTCTTTTCATATCAATTAAATGCTCTTTAGGAACATGGACAGGCTGTTTTTGTATATTTGTAAAGCACCAGCAGAAGACTGCAGTTGACTGGATGCAATCACCACCAGAATAATAACATTCACATCTGCTTTTTCAGGCTCATTGACATCAATTTACCCCACAATAAACATAAGACATTTTACAATGCAGAACTCTTTACTACTTCTTCCTATATCTTTCTGGAATAACTGTATGTAAGAGTCACAACCTGGACTCACATAAAAATGTGAATTTCCACCAAAACAATACCAGAACATCAAAATATAAGAACCCTTTAAATCAGGAACTACCTCTGACTGTGTCTGTATGGCATGTGCTGAAGATAGACCTCCCGTGAGGGTGTCTAAAGTGGAATTACATAATGCATATATATATAAAATGGAATGTGTCATTACTGCAGTGTTAAGCTATATTTGGAAGCCACTACAACAAAGCACTTTCTCCCATTTTTTTTCTTCTATTTCACTATCAGAAAAAAAGTGTCTTTGATATATGAATCATTTTATGAGACCATCTTCTTATTTTAATAACTGCGAATTTGCACACCTAACAGCAATTGCTGGTGCAATTAATTGTGGATGCAAATCAGAATGTCTAATCACCTGATTATGCCTATAAATCTGTGACAGTAATTATGTGTGTAAATGCTCATTTCAGCCTGCAATTAATTTGGCCAAAATTGAAAGGACAGAAAAAAATACCACCCTAGGCTGAAATTTGGTCCCCAGTGTAAAAAAACAGAAAGTATCTTCCTCCTCTACATCTTGTGTTTAAATTGCGGAGAGCTAAATAGACAAAGAGCAATGATTCCCCAGTCCCCAATAACTCACTGACAGCGTTTCACAATAAAGTGCAATGGGAGAGGAAATATTTCCATATGGGTTCATTAATCACAACATACTTGCCACGCACAACCACTCTGCAGAACAGGTAAAGAACCCTAGGGGTCCTCACCTGCCACAGTATGTCATTTTCGTAATAGGAAAAGTACTTTTTGTACAACTGCTGTAGAACTGAAGTTGCAGATGGCTCCACTGGCAGAGCTAGAGCCTCCTGGCACAAACATCAGCAGCCACAGCTCCTTTAGGAATTTATAGCAAGGGTTAGTGATATCTTAAAAGAAGGATGCTGAAGATGCTGTCTCTTCCCACTATGTGCAATATTCCAAGGTGTGCCCCTTGGGAGGACATGTTAGGCAGGACAAACAAACCCCACCCAAACAATAAACTGCAGAAGGAAACACAAGCCTTACCTGTCCCTCTTGTGCTGCAGGACTTTAATGAGAGGGCTAGGAATAATTAAATGGATTGTGACTGAGAACCTGTGGGTCCAATGGACCCCATTAACAGAACTGTGCAGCAAAAGATGCCTTTCCAGCTCAGTGACTTTCAGATCTGGGCAGCAGGCCATTTCACTTTACCTAACCCCAAGGACACCAGAGAGCCCCAGTTATCCCATCACACTCTGACCTATCTAGACCTGCTCAGTGTTTTGCATGAGAGTTACAGGTGGTGTCTTGTTTACTGTACCTCTGTGCTCTCAATCTCTGAGCAGTTTGTTGCTGCTTCACTCCCACATGGGACTTTGATAAAATTCAAAGCCACCTGGTGTGATTTTAATTTAAATGTGAGTTTAATGTGTTTTCCTTTTATATTACTCTGATGTGCATTGTCGAGAGGAATGCTGCAGGCTCAGATCTGTCCTCTCAGCTGTTTCTCTGTGCTAGTCCCTGGTTTTGTCTAGTGAATATTCCTGAATAAAAAGTGCTGTTCTGAAGTAGAGTGTGCATTGGGCAGAAGAGTGCATTGGGTACAAGGGTTTATTGGGTCATTCTTCAAGGGGGCAAACAAGTCTTGGGCTCTTTGCCAGTCAGAGGCCAATAGTCTTTTCATCAGCATAAGGCACCTCCAGAATTACAGCTGAACAGACTAGAGATTGAAGGTTGCATGTAACCTTTGTAAATAGAGATTTTACAATTCACGATGCTCCACCAGTTATGAAAAGGGTTTTAAGACAACAACTTGTGGAAAGAAGAAATACTGAAATACTTTATCTTAACTAATTAAAACAATTCATATTGGAAGTTTTTATTTACCAAACTTTTTCTAATTATAAAATAGGATCTCACTTTAAAAAATTGCTGTGAAAACATATTAAAAATATCGTAAGAAAATGCTGTCAGGAACAGGATATGAGAGATACCTAAAGAAAAAGAGAAACAAAGATCCACATCAGTTAGTAGCCCACCAGGGCATTCCAGTAGGACACAAGGCACCCTGATGCAAGACAATACCTTAATCTTCAGAATTTTTCATTAAGTGAGACTGGTGGTATTTTTTTTTCAGCCAGCCTTAATTAGTTTAGAACTAAAATTGTAGGAACAACGTGGGAGCTTTTCTGACACAGAATAACTGAGATCAGATCAGAGTAACAGAGAGGATCAAAGGCGACCCAGAGTGATCACTGTGCTGTGAGTCAGGTATGTCGTGGGAGGCTGCTGCAAGATCTGCAAGGGTCACCACAGGCGTCACAGCATCTGGCTACTGGCCTTCAGAAGACATCCCTTGCTTCCTGAAACCACTCATTACTCCTGCTCCCACCAAAATCTACTTAATGTGCTGCTTGCCAGGTGTTTTTCCTGCTGATTGCACAGGTCATGAGAGCTGACGTGCTTTGACTATTGCTCCCTTTATCCACCAGTGACTACTGGGAGCAGCAGCAGACTGTTGGGTTCCTGGCTCCTGCTGCTTCTTACTGCTACTGCTGCATGGGAGCTACTGTAGTGAGTCATTTCTGATCTCCAAGGGAACTCACAGCCAGATCTCCATGCCTCCTAAAATAGGAACTCACAGCTACATCTTCTCTCCAACTAAAATAATCCAACGATGAGGAAAGCACACTATATATTTGACAGTATCTGAAATATGGCACTCAGTGCATTATATGGGTGGAAAAGCAGGACAATAAGATCAGCCATAGCAGAGCTCCAGGCTAAGACCACCCCAGACCTTCAGTGCATGTGGTCCTCCAAGTCCTCATAGAGCCATGCAGAAGGAGATCAGTTCTTTGCAGGTTCTCATTTGAGAGTCACCTTTGTTCCCCTCATTATTTGGAAAACCTCTGAGGAAGGCCGTATAATCAAGATATCACTCTTACATTTCAAATTAGAAAATTGGGTCCTTGAAAGAAATACTATTTAACAAATAAGGCAATGCTAAGCTTTTTTAATGGCCTTATGAAGGCTAGTCTTGTCTTCAATTTAGTTTACTCTTATCATCTCAGCTATTATAAATTGAAATACAACAATCTTTTTAAATAAATGTTCATTATTTTGAAGTACATTGAACAAAATGTTATTTGCAAGCAGAAGTATAACCCGTAAAATATCATTCTGTGCCTCTACAACTGCTGCCTTTCATTTCCAGGTATTTTCACACGATGTACTTGGGTATCCGGAGTCGGCAGAGTGGAGAGAATGACAGATGGCGGTTTTATTGGAAAATGGTGTATGAGTATGCAGATGTGAGTATGCTGCATTTGCTCGCCACCTTTCTGGAAAGTGCACCACAGCTGGTCCTGCAACTCTGTATTGTTGTACAGACTCGTACACTCCAGGCTCTCCAAGGTAGGGGTTCATTTAATCTATTTATTTTTTATAATTTTTGGAAGATGCAATTTCCAGACATACATATTTATCCTCCTTTCAAACTGCTGTGTGCCTTGTAGTCCTGGCATAAGAGCAGATCTTGCCTGCTAGCTGCTATTTAGCTGTTAACAATAACTCTGTCAAGAAAGCCTGCATTATTAGAGGTTTTTTTAGCCTTTCTTAATGGCCCTGGGTTGTGGGTAGGATTTATAATGTTTTGCTTTCTGCATGTCCTTGTAATAGAAGAGCTCTTCTGATTATCCACTGGGCCAATGTGAAAATTGCATCAATCAAACTATTGCTCTTCTCCCTATGCTTTTTTCTGTGAACGTTCAAAACCCTGCAAACTGCAGTAATGAGGTTCATATGGCATTATGCAAAACAGGAGACGGCACAGGAGATAAAAGCAAATCTGTGAAGAAAATGCCAATGTTTATGCCCATCAGTTCTTGGCCGTGGTTATCTGAAGTAACACAAATCATCTCTCGAGCAGTACTAATTCCTTCACACTCTGGGTTTCCTTCTAAGGTCGATGCTTTCACCAAGTGTGGTTACTTCTTTAAAATGGTAAATATATGCATGTGTCCTGCTATATGGCTTTGTCAGTTGGTGATACAGATATTAGAATATCTCACTCACCACTGTTTTTTTCATGCTGCTTTTGGCTACCTGACAGCTGTCCTTTTGTATTGTGCCATTGTTTTGCCTTATGGCTGCACCTGGACAGAATTTTTTTGCAAGGGAATGAAATGAGTGAGAACTTGGGATCCAGAAAGTGTCAAAAATGTCATGAGGCCATGAGGAGTGAAAGGAGGAAGGGAGAATCAGGGACAGAGGGAGGAAGGAAATGTAGAATTTTTGTCATTTGTTTTTAAGGAACAGCTCACATGCTTACCATGTACAAGACAAAAATGTGACCGCACCTTGCTCTGAGAAAATTTGGGGTCTGGTTAGCTTATTATGAGTAACATGCAGTGAGACTGATTGAGTAAAAAAGGACTGGGCACAAAGTGGGTGACTGGGTGAAGATCTTGATCCTGAGCAGTTTCCTGTGGATAAATCAGAGGCTATACCTTTACAGAGCTCTGAACTATATCTAATAAAGTGCTGTCCTTCTCCCTGTGTTTTTGTTTCTTTCAATCTAAAACTCTGTCACCTTAAGGGGAAAAGAAAACCAAAGTTTCTATCTTAATTAGTTGGTGTTCTGTACAAGGAAGTTTGCCTCAGCACTTCCTACAGCTATTTCTCAAAATGATGAGGCCCTACACCAACAAATTCAAACTATTATCATTGAGAAGAAGGTATTATCACTTCAAAATTTCTCCCCAGAAAAAGCAAGCCCAGAGAGAGACTTAGGAGAAGAACATAGACAGAATACTGTATGGTCAGCTGTAATTTATCTATCTTCATAAACTATTAACACAGAATACCTCTCATCCTCATTTTAGTGCAATAACAGATCTATCTCTGAGAAATGTGTCTGGTGAGTAGGCACTAAGCCTGTGGTACACTCTGCAAGTGGTTGTTAATTAGAGAAGACCTGAAATGCTTCAATTTGAGGAGCAGAAATGGTTCCTGCAGCCTGGTGCAATCAGCTCTGTGAAACCTATATATCAGAAACCAGAAAGTAATAAACTATAATTATGGATCTCAACTGGGAAGGTTGAAGCTATTTACTTATACTCTCTTTTCCCATTTTCTTCCAAATTCCACAGAGAAAAGGATCCATTTAAAAAAAAACTAAGAAAATTAAACAAGGTTGTAGTATTTTCTTAAACAGTAGTACCATTATACTGTCATGAAAAAGCTAATATGTTTTAGCATCTTGCCAGCTGTGAAAATCCTTTGTCTGTTTACTCTCCCTTCTTAAAGAAATGTTAAGAGTAATACATTGCACCATATGATGGTGGATTAGCTCTGGGGCTGCATAAGAAGAGCATAATTTCTCTCAGTGGTATCATGCTAAAAATGTGTGTTTTAAAAGGCCCAGCCATAAGGTATCTGCTTCAGCTAGCTGTCCACTCACTGAGCCTGTTAGAGAGATTTCTAACATGGATCAATAAACAGGGTGTTTGATTGATTTTCTCTGTTTAGAGAATGCTACTTGTTTTTTATTGTTGTTCTTTTAGTTCTCTGTCGCACAGGACAAAGTTATCATGAGAATTGTAAAGTGACATCACTGGTCCATGTTCTTAAAAGTATATGACTTTCAAAACCCACAAATTTGGCATGGGAAATGAATGGTCTATAAGCAGGGTATTTCTAATATTAATCCATTAATGACTGCAAGAAAAACTATTAAGGATTTTTATTTATGAAATTCTATATTTTCAATTCCAAATGCAACAAGATAACATCATTCCCAACAGGAGAATGCTATCAGTGTTACTGAAGATTCCAAGTTTTATAATGGATGCTGGCTTGCTTCACACTATTACTTATTTCAGTAATTAAGCCCTGTTAATCAAGGCAAGAAATATGTACAGATCTGTACATGCATCTTTATGGAGATCGTGAAAAATATCATGCAATGTCTGCAAAACCTTCCCTCTCAATAACCCGTACTCTGCAGTAAGGACCACTCCAAAAGCCCAGAGGATGCACCACAGGGATCCTTTAACGCTTCCCTGGGCTCACCAAGCACGAATTAAAAAACTGCAATGTGAGCTTCTAGCAAGGATTGTGTACCAACATATTGTGACCCTGCAGCAGAGCAAGGCTTCTGTGGAACCATTGAGACTCATTGTGGAGTGGCATCTCTCTTCTGCGTCCTCATCCAGAGATATCTGAGTGTGACTAAAACAATAGCTAAATTATTATTTAAGAACCTGATTCTTCTTTAAGGTTTCATCAAAACTGGCACATTTAGAGGCAGTGATCAGTCTTATTCTGCCTACAACCAGCTGCCAGGTCCCACCCGAGTGGAAGGAGAGAAATTGCTTGTGGGGTAAGCTGATGATTTCTAGATGTTAATTTCTCAAGAAGACAACTTCAGTTTGATGGTGGACTAAACTGGAGCTGTGCTAATGCCTGCATTACCTCCACCTTTTCCACTCCGGAGATTCCTTTGAGTTTGAAGAAATATGTGCTCTCTAGAAGACTGACTGATTTGCCTTGAAATAAGCAATTCCCTCCCCTTTTCCTCATGGGAGTCTGTTTCTCCTGCCTTTGCTCTGAGCACAGGTGTAGTCCCTGGGACAGGGGGATGTCACACGATGGGTAATGCCAGCCCTGGGGAGGCAAGGAAGGACACAGCATCGGGGTAGGTAAGGAAGGTCAGGGCTGTGCCTTTATGTGGCACCTCATCTTGGAGTCCTGCCCACAGACTAGCTGTCATCCCTTGGCACTCTTCATGTACTCACTTCAGTTTTCCCTTTATGCAATTTGATTTTAGAAAGGCTTCTCATCTTAAAATGAGTAAATACCAGCAAGCAAAAAATCCTGCTGACCATGTGATTGGAAAGAGACTCATATCGGTTATCACACAGATAGTAATTTCCTATTCAAGGGCATGGTGTTCTAACTACACCTAGATGAGCACATAGAAAAGATAACTCCCTGGATTTACGGCAGATTTCATTATTTATACTGTATTCATTAACACATTGCTTAAATTATAGATTAGCTTTTCATTCCTGTTTACTACATTGACAATTTTTTCTGTATCAGCCCCTGGAGGGTTTGTTCTGGCTTCTCCATACAGTGCTATTAATCAAAGTCTCAATCAAAGTTTAATCAAAGTCTAATCAAAGTTTATATCATATAAAGCTGTATTTCTTAACAGAGACTGACAGTAGTGCAGAAGCAA
Organism: Pomatostomus ruficeps; assembly: GCA_013400735.1. Taxonomy (NCBI): domain Eukaryota; kingdom Metazoa; phylum Chordata; class Aves; order Passeriformes; family Timaliidae; genus Pomatostomus; species Pomatostomus ruficeps. Next base: position 16,534 of record VYZT01003362.1, read on the forward strand.
AATGAAAAGTTCAGACCCATTTATAAATTCATCAAGGTTCATTGAAGTCACCACACACCACAGAGCTACTGGATTCTGCTGAAAATGCATTTCCAGGAAATCTCCCTGGCCAAACATTTTCCCATTTTCTACCAACTCTGTTGGAAACTCTACACTGTTCATATGCTGACACTGCAGCCAGTGTACAAAAGTTCACAGTGCCACCAAACATCATTCTCCAGTCCTTCTACTCCAAACAAATTGCTGCTCCTGCCTGAGCTGAAGGAGAAGCTCAGAGACTTGATAGCAGTTTATGACATGGCTGATAGGTCCTAACTTTATCTGGCAGAAGCAAATTATGTTGTTAGCTAGTTCATTAAAAAAATCCTCTGGCAAAGCTCAACGTTGTGCATCAGGAATTCAGACTCTTTTTGTATCAGCACAGTAAACTGAAAATCATTTACAATTTTTTTGTGTGGACAATGTTAAGCTTTTGCACGGCTTTTCTTTTTCATTACCTTCACAGCAATTTTGGATTGCTCTGTAAAATGCTGCCTATATTTGCAGTGAACTTTAAATAAATAAATAAATGAAAAAAATAAATACATAAAAAGAATTCTGATGCAATATCTTATACAATTCAACGTATATTTGTATGGAAATAAGGTGCAGCACTTGAGTTCTGGGCAAGCTGCCATTACTTTTCTCTGAGTTGTCCAGGTTCTGCACCAGTGCACTCCAGGACCCAGCCTTTCCGGAGAGAAACTAAAACAGAGCCACCTATAGTTACAGACCCTGCTTGAAACTTGGCAAAACAGATTTTCAGTGACAAGGATGAACAAGAGTGATATACTACAGAGTAGATGTGTTTTCTGCAAATTACTATTAAACTGATCCCTAGGTCCTTTTGCAAATTTTAAAAATGTTATCTCATGCTCATTAGGATAGAGCCATCATATTAGCATACCCTTGTTTCTGATAGTACAGGAGGGGACTTCCTGAAGGCAATCATGTCATATAATCCATTTCGTAACCTGATTACAATCTTAAAACTAGTTATACCCTGAGTATCTAATATACCAGTTGAAAGTTTAATTCTCTGATTGATAGAAACCTGCTGATGCCTGTCCTGACTTTTTAATTTTATCAGCAGTCTGTCCGTATTTATTCTTGTACCATCTTGGTTTTTACACTCGTTCCCTAAGGAAATGGGGTTCATACAATTATATAGCCCATTCCTGTCCTTCAGGCTTGCTTTTAAGGACTTCTGATCCATTACAGTATTTCAATCAAGTGTAAAAGAACAGGCAACATCTCAAAGATAATTATGATTTTTTAAATGTTGTGGGAAAAGCAGTCAATACAAAAGAAAAAATAAATAAAAATAATCATAATTTTTTAAATAATTTAAAAATTAGAGCCTCCACTACAGGGAAAAACAGTCAGACTTCAGCCAAGATTTTTTTTATTACATACCGGCCACCAGTCATCCCAAATATGTGTCCTTCCAGACAAGGAATTGCACTGCTTTCTACTGCCCAGTGGGACTATTGTGAGTGACAAATGGGATTAGGGAATAAGAGATATTTTGATGGGAAAGTAAGAATCATTCCTCCTGCTGTACATTCTCTCATCTCATGAGAGGTTCTGAATTCTCTTCATAGAATTTTTCTTCATTGGTCCCAGTCTGAATCCATCTTTAGTGTATAGAGATGACTAAGACTGCACAGAAGACTCCAGATGACATTTATCCAGAGCTCCCATGTTTCTCATAGCAATATCTCACTAGGTATGATCTAGGTTGTAATTCCCTGTTCACTCAAGTATTGCACTAGTTAATCTTAGTTATTTCATGATCCTTTAAAACACACAGGCTCTGCTGGTGTCATATCACTCTGATGAGGCTTCAATTACATTAAAAAATATATTAGTGACTAATTGCAGGTAATGAAATTTCATCTCTTTTCTACTTTTCCAGCCTGCCGGGTGTTGCCCTGACTTTGCAGTGTTCAGTGTTTTCTTCTTGTGATATTTTTAGACTTTCTCTATCACGGCCATGGCTCGTTTCTATTAGCAATTATCTATGTTTTCCTAAATTGTATCTGTGTTTATGAATTCCAGTATACTGGGCAGAAAAATATGATTAACAAATACTTTGACCAAGTAGATTATAGAAGGTAGTGATTTCTACCTCCAATCCACGGTGATGTGTAAAAACATATAAATAAAAGTCGGAGGGCTCTGCCCTCTCTCTTCCTGCTCTCTCTCCTGCTGCGTCTGTGTGTTCTTTGTGTGGCTCTCCTTCAGGCCCTCGGCCTAGCAGGCCTGCCTGAGGAGTGCCATAGCCGGGTGCCCCTGATTTTTCCACATATCACTCTTCTTTCCTAAATTGTCAATATCTCCCAAACACTTACTAGGACATGGCATTTTAAACAAAGAGAAATATTCAGATAAGATCGGTTCCATGTGTAATCAGTATTGGAAAAGGTAACAGTAACTCTACTCCACCCCAAGGGTTCTTTATTAACATTTCAACATAATGTTTAGTATTTTTTACTAAGTTTATGCTGATATCTTTATCCTTTCTTTGACTAGTTCCTTTACCTGCCTTATTTCTCTTCTACTATTCCCTAACCTCTCAAGCATCACTAGTACTTTCCCATTAGCATTGTAGTCACCATTCGGCCATTGGATTGATTAGATCTGCCAAATTTTACTTGTTGAGAAAGAAATATATAGAGCTATACCAGACTCTGTGGCTCTCTTATGGTCTACTTCTTTTTTAACATACCCATTATTTTTCATACACTTTCATGTTTCAAGGCCAGGTTGGACAGGGCTTTGAGGAATGTGATGTTCCTGAAAGTTGTCCCTGCCCATGGCAGAGAGGTTGGAACTGGATGATCTCTAAGGTCCCTTCCAACCCAAGCCATCCTGTTCTATATTTACCTTTGTGTTCCTTAGTTTATGCTTTAAAAGCTGCTCTAAAGCTTTGTGTTGTATTGAAGCCTACATTGTAGTCTTGCTTCACCCAGGTATGAACTGCCTCCTTTTCAGTCGCATGGCACCAGTGCTGAGTGGGGACACCTAAGATGCTTCTCACCAACAGCAGGATTTCATACATTGGCTTATTTTGAATCCTGAGACAGAGAGGTTTTGGCTGCATTGGCTGAAAAGAAGGAGCTTCAAGTTTTGCTTCCATCTACAGTAATAGAGATTTCCTTTCTGTTCTTCTTTCCTATCAGCTGGCTCTGTCTTTGAGCTCTTATTTCAAGAGCCCTTGTGGAAAATTGTCCTATAAAGCACAACCTTTATTGCTCATCCTCCTTTTTTCATTTCCATCAAAGAACCATTTCTGAGGTAGGTTTTGAGGCTTTCTTCTGGAAGTTTTTGGTTTCAGTGTTCAAAAGCTCCAGAAATCCTTCTATTCTTTGCCTCAACGAAAATCCAAGTCTCCCCCACAGAGAAGTGGGGAACAAAACAATTAACTTCTGCTGCCTTCACTCATTTCTCTAAAATTCTGCTAGGCTTACTAACAGATCTATTTTTGTTTATTCCTCCATTTTTTTTATAAATTAAACCAACATTCATGTGAACCAATGCTATTTTGCTACAATTAGATGTCCTGTAACAACCTCTATACTTTCCATAAATAAGTTTAGAAAGAATCCTCTCTGCTTTCTCTCAGAAAAGCTGTCAGTTGTCACACTCCGGAATATCTGGGCTGCCTTCAGCAGCACTTGTTCTCCAGCCTATATCTGACAAATCAGAGGCTGCCAAAATGAGACAATTCTGTGCAGAATTTCTCCCTGTTATAATGGTTTGAACATCTCAATCCATATCCAAATTTAACTCTGGAATTCTACAGCAGACTCTAACAACTACCCACTATCTTTCCCCAAAGTGATTTTGTATGCAAACAGAATCTCTTTTATCAGGGAACCCTTTCTGAAACATCCTGCTGTCGTTCCATTCACATACACTGCTTTTACCATTATTTCCATCTTTTCTGAAAACCAGCTCCCTTTCAGCGCCCATGTCCAGGGAGTGACTCTGAGTCCATGGTGTTTCTGTAACCCTACAGTTCTTCCTGTAACCCTATAATGCTTTATGTCCTGTGTTTATTTCCTGTGATTCTTGATGTGCTGTCCCTGTCCATTCATCTGTCTGTAAGTATGATATGTCAATTCAACTTGTAAACACAGAAGAGGCAATGTACACAGGTATGGTCAGGAAGATAAGGAGATGGCAGAGTTATGGTGTTTTTTCTTACCAAACCCATTTTATAGGACCTCAACCCCCAAAGGTCAATCAAAAAAGATACTAGTGAGCATTTTTATTCTCTCTGACTAACTGCAGTAAAATAACCCTAATTCCTCTAGCAACATTAGTAATGAGGGGAACTGCGTGAAACATTTTTCCATAAATAATATATTCTGGTGACTCTATTTTTTTACTAAGTTTATGCTGATATCTTTATCCTTGTTTATTACCCATTAACTGGTCATAAAAAGACCAGAGGATCACACAGCACTATATATGAGTTTGCATTATGATGCAAAAAATATAATTTGTGAAACTTGGCCAGTCATTGACCATTTTCTTCAACTCACTACATCACAGGAAAATAAATAAATGATGCAGGTCATTCTGAGTGAATGGCTATAAGGCTTCATAACATACCAGTGTGAAATCTGCATATTTAATTTTAATAGAAAAGAAATAATTAAAAACAGTATTAAGAAGATTTGGTGTACATTTTACTGCTACTCCTTTTTGTCCTCATTCTTCTTGCATTAGCTATCCTAGCTACATTTGCAGATAGAGATGTCTCCAGTTAAGTTTCAAAAACCTGTTGGAAGGTCTCAGTAAATCAGCTGGATACCAAAGATAGTAGGTAGGCGCCTCTTTCACTAAATTTTGAAAAATCTTGTCATATATTTACATATTTTAGGTACATATTTTGTCATACCTTAGAAGTGTTATGCCAGTTTGAGAGAAAAGAATTATAAGTGGTTTTATAAACTTATGTTTGCATAGGAATATAATTTAAAGATTGGTTGCTCAAGGCTTTTTGATGCAGCTTGTTCAAGTACCAAGCTGTTAACTCACCTCTGGGTGGTATTTCCAACTCATACCAATTGAGAGATAAAATGTCTCATCACAGAATAAAAGAATAAGATAGGTCAAAGGGTCTTCAATCAGTTATCTTGTCCAAACCCTTCTGGAAGCACAACCATGTTCAAAAATTGATCAGGTTCCTCAGGGCTTTTTGAGTTTTGTGTACCTCTCTGGATGCAGAGCCCACAGCCTCTCTGGGTGACTTGTACCAGTGCTCACCACCCTAGCCAAAATCTCTTTTCTTACAGCAAAGCAGATTTTCCCTTGCTGCAATTTTGACTCTTTCATTGTGTGCCTTTAAGTTGAGGGTTTTGTACAATTCTCCTTTTAGGCAGGAGAAAATGGCAATTAGATCTCTCCTCTTGGTTCACAGGCCTCTCTACCAGTCTTCACTCAGGCTACACAAACCGAGCTCAAGCACTGTGTGCTGTGACCCATAACATTGTGGATATGAGTGGACAAGGGAAGGGTTACATATGTTATTTACGTGGGCTGCTGTAAAGCCTTTGACATGATGCCCCACAACATCCCTCTCTCTAAATTGAAGAGAGATGGAGTAGAGTAGATTGTTTGATGGACAAGAAAGTGGTTGGACGGTCACATCCAGACAGTAGTGGTCAGAAGCTCAGAATCCCAATGGACATCAGTGACAAATGGTGTTCCTCAGGGGTCCATACTGGGACCAGTGTTATTTAATATCTTCACTGATGACACAGACAAAGGCATGGAGTGCACCTTCAGCACATTTGCAGATGACACCAAGCTGAGCAGTGCTCTTGACACACCTGAAGAATGGGATCCATCCAGAGGGTCCTGGACAAGCTCAAGAAGTGGGGCCGTGGGAATCTCATGAGGTTTAACAAGACCAAGTGCAAGGTGCTGCACCTGGGTCAGGGCAACCCCCGGTATCTACACAGGCTGGGAGATGAACAGATCCAGAGCAACCCTGATGAGAAGGACTTGGAGGTTCTGGTGGATAAGAGTCTGGACATGACCTGGTGATGTGCACTCATAGCCCAGAACACCAGCCATATCCCATGCTGGGTCAAAAACAGCCTGGCCAGTAGGTAAAGGGAGGGGATTCTGCCCCTCTACTGCACTCTGGTGACACCCCACCTGGAGTGCTGCTTCCAGCCCTGGGGTACCCAGCACAGAAAGGACATGAACCTGTTGGAGCGAGTCCAAAGGAAGCCATCAAGTTGATCAGAGGAATGGAGCACCTTTCCTACAAGGAAAGGATAAGAGAATAAGGATTGTTCAGCACAGAACTAGGGTGATCTAATTGCAGCCTTTTAGTACTCAAAGGAGACCTACAAGGCAGATGAAGAGAGTACAGGAGCATGTACTGACAGGACCATTCTATGATTCTGTTATTTCAGTGGCCCTTCACTGGCCTTGCTTCAGTTTGTTAAAGTATTTCCAGTACTGGTGGCCCAAAAGGACATGAACATGCAGGAGTTTGCCTTTGCCTTTGTAAGTCTTTTTCTCACTCCCTTCAGTCTTCTGCCCTCTGCAGGACAGCCCTGCTCTCCTGCAGATCAGCTGCTCCCCTCTGATGGATCCAGGCTTTAAGGGCATTATGAGCCTAGAGGTATTGTGAAAAGAAATTCTGTACTGCTGCAGGGAATGGCAAAAAAAAAAACAAAAACAAAAAAAACAAACCCAACAAAAATTACTTTCACATTATCTACAGGTTTTTAAAATTTAATACTGCCTTCACAAAGCTGCTAATGTATACATAGTGGTAAAGACAGCCTGGGACACAAAGTAGTGAATTTAGTTTCTTCAAGCGTGTTATATTGCCTACACACTGAATTTTATTTGTTGGGGAGTGTCAGAAAGTTGGTGGCATATACTTCTGCTCCCTTTTTGTTGTGCTAAAAGTGAATTTGCCAAGGAAAAAATTTTCAGTTTCATTTTGGGTTCCTATGTTTTTTATGACTGGTACATTTGCTCAGGGATGGGAAAAAAAGTGATGCATGCTTGGCACAGAAGAATCTTTCCTGTGTCTAATATAGCAGTGAGAAATTTTAGTCATGATTGTGTCTTACCCAAAGACTGCACAATACCTCAAAGATAAGAATTAATGTGAATTCTTCATCATGCCATGACCTTTAAAGCTCCTGTCACAGAGCCAAAGTGCCCATCCAGCTCCACACCAAAAACATAGATCTGAAATTTTCTGTTATTTTCACTGCTAGCACATGTTAGTTCATGTTAGTTTCTTAATCCGCAAAATTACTTTTCTTGCCAAAATTTATCAGAAAAGTAGTCCTTTCTGTTGAGAGTGATTTTAGCCTGCAAGTTGCAAGTCAAAGTGGGAATGCATGTTTTAAAATGTGCCTCCCATGACATTCAAGTTTAGCTGTATACAGGATATACTAGAAATTATAATAATTTTATGGGATTTAGTATCTATAACTTGTTTTATACATAGTAATATTTTTCAGCTCTGTGTTAGGTGAGTATAGAATGCAAATATAAACAAAGCCCATTGCATTTTTTCTTTGTGCTCAGAGTTTTGCAAGTATCAGTGCATAGCCAGTGTTACAGTGGCTCAAACAAAAGGTCCGGTCAGGCATAGGAGGTTCACCCCTCTGGGCACCTTCTCACTGAAATCAGTGAAACTGTTTTAGTGGAGAAAATCTACTTGCTGGGCTGGGATTTATAGGAGCATTGTTTTACAAAAAGGTATTAAGTAGTTGTCTTTTGTATTAATCATGACATTCTACCTAACCTAATGGGGATACAAACCTATTAAATGTGTTTTATTAGTTTTTGGTTTCCTAACTAAATTATAATGAAAATGAATTTAAAGTATTTTTCTTTTACCAGTAGCTGTTATTTCTCCGAGTATGTCAGTTAATAAGGTGGTAAACTGTATTCTATTCTCTGTATATAATGAATACAGTTTAAAAACAAATCATTAATGGCTTTTGTGTTACAGCTGAAGAGAGAATTTCTAGTTTTAGTTTTGATTGGAGCTTTTAGTATATCATTTGTGCATGGGTGGCTAGTGTGCTCTCAGGAGTTAAATGGCTTGGACAGGAAGAATCTCATGGTATGAGGTTACTGAATTACTACTGATCCCAGGCCCTTATAGCTAATAGACACTGCCTCTGCATGTTCCTTCCCACCCTGTGGACATTTCAAGATGCAGAGGAATTTGACTCACATAATTGAGTCAAAAGTGTGAATTGAATCCTCCCTCAGTGTGACTTTTCCTGGCACAGCCTCAAGTAGTGGTCCCTGTCATCCTCCAGCAGTCATCCAGGATTGTCACAGAGCTTTATAGGAACTCTGACAGCTGCAACTTCCCTCGAGCTCCTACCCAGTGAAACCGGGAGGACCCAGGAACACTGTGGCAGGGTCAGAGAGCAGCCCAGTGACTGATTGGGAGCATCCTGCAGGTGCTGGGCCCTGGGACAGTGGGGCTTTCAGGGCTCACGTGTAGCAGAGATCAGCAGCAGCAAACCCCTTCTGCCAGCTGCCACATTGCTCTGAGCAAGGCTGCTGCTGTGTCCCCAGTGGTGGGGACAACAGAGTGACTCACGAAAAACCTCCCAATTCACTGCAGTTTTCAGTCTGCAAAATTAAATAAACTAACCCTCATCTCATGCTTTATGCTGTACTAAAATCTGCAGTAGCTCAAGGGCTGCTTCGTGAGCTGTGCTGTCGTCCCCATCACAGGGGCAAGCAAATAACAGGGTGTACCCCTCCTTCAGCCATCTGCTGCCACCCCGGCGTCAAAGCCCTCTGACAGCTTATGAAACTTCAGGCTTTTTCCAGGTTTTAATGAGTGCCTTTGGTGCTTTCACATTCTCCTCCCTGCTCTGTGGATAAATGTATTGAGTGATTCATTATTACCAGAAAGGTGGATGGATAGATTAGATAGATAGATATAGATAGATAGATAGATAGATAGATAGATAGATAGATAGATAGATAGATAGATAGATAGATAGATAGATAGATAAGAAAGGCCTGTTTGTACACCATCTAGTTAAGCTGGATCTTTCCTATGTCTCCTGTGCCATAGAAATGCATTCAGAGCTCATTTTGAACTCCTAGGTTAGCCTCACTAATGAAGCTTAATAAGTAAGACGTCCCAAAGCCATAAAAAAATTGAGCTCTGGTGATCTGCTTGATCCTGACCCTAAGTGACATGGTAGCATTTACTCTCTGTATATTCACAGCAGCTTGTCATCCTTAAATTTAGCTCAAAACACAACTGCTTTCCTCAGTAACTGGGCTCTATGCTGGTTTTGCTCAGCAGAAGGCAGAAAACGTGCAACGTGAGTCCAAGGCAATAGTAACCTGAAAATGGCTCCCCACGCCTTTTCTTCAGACCTACTCTCGTCCCAGCAGATCTCTCTCATGCCATGAGACCGGAACTGTCATCTAGAGGTTTTAAATGAGGTATTTTCATCTGCAAGCAAAGCAGACACTAAAATCATTTGCAGTAAAAAAAAAAAGATTCTGTTAGGGGATGAATATTTTATGTCTTTTTTCTTGGCATTTCCTTTAAAAAATGTGATTTTACTTTCCACCCCTACATTTTAAAGAGATATCTCAGAAATGCTTGAATGTGTCTTGAATGGTGATTCAGTAGGAAAGAAATCCTACTGAAAAGGGTTGCAATCACTTGCTCAAAAAGAAATCCAAAGGTGTTCTCTGTTTTTGAGGAGTTTTCTTTCACTTCCTTGATAATGAGGGTGGCAGCAAAATTGTGAAAACAAGCTGAGAAATTTGCATGATGTAGTCATACACCTGGCTGACTCATTTCCACACCTGCTCTGGGGTGGCTCACTTTCAGCTACTTCAATGCCATTCCTTGAGAGGCAGAGCAGTGCAAACAAGGGCGGAAACAGGCCTTTGGCTTTGCAGCAGCAGCAGCACATCCTGTGGCAGCAGCCTTTGGAGCCAGATGGGTTTTCTGAGCAGAGCATAATGCATTGCAATTGAATTGATATTTTAAGCTAACACATGTTTAGATCAGAGAGGCTCACAACACAGTCATTTACAATACATGGCTGATTGCTTCATGACAGAAGCAGCTAAGTGGTGTAATGGGGAAGGTGGTATCAGCATTTCACTTCTAAATTTTGATTCTCAATTACTTAAAGCACCTGTAAGACTTCACTTTTAGCTGGGGCTTGAACAAGGACATGGGCCGAGACCCACAGTAATCTAAAAAGCAGTACCAGTTCATCTCTTTATGAAAGGCTTTCTAGTATGAAAAAGCTTAAATATAAGAGGGCAGCAAAATCTGCTTCCCCAAAGACAAGATCCTGTGTTTGTTTCTGAAACTGAGGTACAATTGAGGCAATGAGAATGAACAGAGCTTTGAAAAAAGCTCGTCTGAAAAGTTCAGCTGGATAAAATGTACAGAGCTGCAAGTGATCTCTAGGAAAGCACATTAGCTATACTTCACCTAACATGAAAGCTGAAGGACCACTAAGTTGAACAGTGGCAAAGTGTGAATTGTGTGTCGAGGGGTGTTGTCTTTAAAACATTTCCCTGTGTAAGGTATACCTTTGTTGGCAAGTATCACTGAGGCCAAGCACAACCTGTAAAGGCGACCAAGGATTGAAGAACATTATTATTATTGTTATTATGAGTACTATTATTATTATTCAGCATTCTAACAGCAAATGCTTACAATCTAGCCATTGTGTCTTTCAGAGTTCTACTTCCTGAGATAGAAGAAAGCATTTTTCTTCATGGCAGGCTATTCCTGAACGGTTTATTGTAGAATTTTTCATACCATTCAGTGAAGTGTCTTGCTCTAGTTGTTATCAGAAAATTAAGTAGCAAGTCCATCACAACTGACTTGTGTTATGTTCATCTAGTACTACACTTGGGAAACTCTTCTGCATTAAGGGCTTTTTTTTTTTCTCCTACTCAAGACTTCATCAATAGCAGTCATCAAGACCAAGTCTTTCAGATTATATATTCAGGAGTATTTAAACTGGCTCTGCAGAACAAATTAGGAAGATCAGACACTGTAGGAATATCTTCTGCTTTGACAGTATCTGCACACACTATGAATCAATTTCCAGATTTGATTCTAACTAGAGCATTCTTTATGCAGCCTTGAAACAGAAGAGACAGATAGCTGCATATACAAAAGTTAAAAGTAAGATTGAAAGGTATTATGGAAGATCGTTAGACAAATATCTGAACATGAGTAATTTGTAGAACAAAGCCTTCAACTAAGAAAGTATTCCAGTTAGGGATTTTCACACATTTTTCCACATATGAGCTGTACTTGCTATTAAGTAAAAGAGTCCTGCTGGGAAAGCTATGGAAAGATGGTTCTCAGATAGCAAATTTCTGGTTCCAAGAACTGTATATAAAACTTTGCCAAGTCTATAAGGAGAGAGGATAAGATCTGAAGTCTTTGGAAAGCTGGAATGTAATGAAGAGAACACCAGGCTTTTAGATCACATCTCTGGGGTGATATTTCAGGTTCTTCCTATAACACACCAATAACCTTTAGCTTTGAAAAAACCTTTAAAAATTGCATGTCTAAAGTTAGGAAAAGGGATCCATAGTAAAGCACATAAATATGTAATCTGCTTTCTAAATGGGTATGTGTAACTTACAGAAAAATTTGCAGTTATGTGTTTGCAAATACATTGAGGCTACAGAGGAATTTTCTAAATACTTGTTGATTCAGATGATATCTTAACGCACTAAAAAACTGAAATCATATATCGTTGAAAACCATGACAATATTTGAGTCTTTTTATGATGTCCTGTGAAATCATTAATAACTTGTAGTCTTGTAATGAGTAATAATCCAGTCACAAGATATTTTACTACTTATAGGGCTTTCTTGACTCCCTTAATAAGCACTATAAAATCATTACCTAATTTTGAATATATATATTTCTTTAAATAAATAGGGTTTTCTGGAGTACAGTTAGGTTTTCTTTAATTTTTGCTCTTTTATTGATGTATCTTGTGTCTATCAGACTGTGAATTTACTTATGAGTCTACATTTTTGCTGCCTGATAAGATTGCCAAGAGGAACAAATTTTTTCCCTAAGGACAGTATTAATTAGTTAACTAACATTTAGTTTTTGATTACTTCCCCCGTATGGACACAAAAACACATACAATTTCATTAACACCTCACCCGTGAGTGCTAAAATGTTTATTAGTTCTTCACTGTGACTATTTGACACTGGTTCCAGTTAAGCGCTACTGCCTAAACATTCATTCTGTCTTATTAATTCATGGTGACAAGTCCTATTTCCTCCTTTTTGTCCTCTCCTCTATTCCCCCATCCAAACACACTTTCTCCTCTCTGTCATTTGCAAAAGATGCTGATTTTAATGACAATGTCATCAATTTTGAAGCAAAGGGAGGTAACGCTTTCAACCAGTATTTCTGTTGTCAAAACCAGATGCTTTAGCTTCTGAGTGTCTTTGAATACAATCATTTAAATATGTTCAGCCTTCTAAAACCATTACCAAGGCTGCAATGGTATAACTCACATTGTGTTTTTACTCTGGCATCTCCCAATAGTTAATGTCAGGTGTCAGATGAGGAGGAATGTCTTTGGATCACGAAATTCACTCTCAGGCTATGAAACACAAAGAAACTAATCAAACAATACTGTGCTACAAAATGCAAAACAGTAATCAACAAAAATAAACATTAGGTCATTAACTATGTCCAAAGTGAGGCAAGAATAGACAAACTGTGTAGAGTGGCTCATGTATTTATGTGTGGAGGGACTTAGGATTGAGATTTGAGGTTTCTGTGCAAGCTGGCACTGAATTTGTATTGTTCCCCAGCAGGGCATGAGAAATGTGCCCTCTTCTCCTCACTCAAAAATGAGAAGTCACCCTGCATGTGAATGCCCTGAAAGCTACATGTGTTGGGCAGAAGCCTGCATCTCTGCTAACAGTTCCTTTAAACAACTGCAAAGAAAAAAGTTAAAAAAAAAAAAAAGCAACAGCTACGTGCATGATCATAAATTGCTCTAGCCTGTGTGTTTCCATGTCCCAGTAAGCTTCAGTGTTTCACCAGAGAATGCAAATTGAAACTGACTGCAACAGTTGGCTCTGGATTTTGTTGTCAGAGAGTAGTATTCTTTTTCCTCAGTGCCTGATTTCTGTTGCCTTCCTGCTTAAGAGAAAAAGAACAAAAGGAGATAAGGAGGCAGATTGAGAGAGCACGGCACAGAAATTAAAATAAGCTAAAATTATACCTTCTTCCTGCTATGAAGTGCCATAACCCCAGGATACTGAAAATCTAGATCTAAAATAGCAGAAATATACTCTTCTAAGGGGGAAAGAAAGAGGCAACAGATAAAGGATCTGGCCAGCAGAGCACAAGTATGCAACTGAGCCGCCAAACTTGAATTTACAATTTAATTCTCCTCCCTGCACAAGCTTTGCTCAAAGCCACTGCGAGGCATTGTGGATCTGAGTCCTTCTGCAACATTGTGCTGAAGAAAAGTACATGGCCTGTCGCGGCGCTGCGGTGGCCACGGACAGCTCTTCTACTGGACCGCAGAGGCGACAGCAAAAAGTGCTTGGACGCTCCAGCGCCGCCCGCACCAGAACCGCTCAGGTCTGGCACTGTGGCTGGCTTTAGAACGCAGCGGCACTGTCTCTCCCTGCAAGGGAGCAGCAGCCGTCGATGAAACTGTAGCAAACCGGCAGAAATGAAGAGGCGGAGAGACCCTCTCTGGTAGCAATCACCCAGGTTTATTGTAACCTGCCGCGCAGAGGATACAATGTACCTGAATGCGGAGCTCGGAGGCGGGCTCCGGCTACCCGGGAGAGAGCCCTGAACAGCCCTTACAGGAGATTATAAGGGAAGCAGGTGTGGTTTAGCTAGTGGGGGTGGGTCCAGGGAATAAACCAATGGGGAACATACACGTAGGACAGGGGGCCAATAATTTTGAACTGGGAATGAATACATTAACGTCAACCAATGAGAATGACAGAAAGACAGAACTTTCTAGTAACATATGAATATCAAACCGACCTTATGAATATGTAACTAAACTTGAGGGGAAAGGGGTGTAACCCATAACTTGACAGACAGCAACCAAAGGCGGGAAAACTAGGGGAGATCGGGGATTTCCCCAGCATCACTTTCACTCTCCCCCTCTGGCTGCCGTGGGGATCAGCCTTGGTGGCTGCATCACCGCCACAATGGCCCACATCTTTTCTTCCAGCCAAGATTCCATCTTAGAACAATTGCAACACCAGCACCCTGAGCGGTACCCAGGCCTCACAGCAGCCTTGCAGAAGCACAGCCTTCACTCCTGCTTAGCGCTGCCCATGGGGATCCCATCCACACCTCCAGCCCTGATGCAACTCCTGTTTTAAGACTTGCGGAAATCACAGGCAGCCCCATATACCCTGTGTGTGTCAGTGCCAATGCTTCTGTGAGCCTTGGAGGACACACCAAGCACATCCGTGAGCTTTAGGACAGCCAGCCTCACATCATCCAGGGCCAGGCTGCTTCCCCACCACACTGGAGCTGTCTGAGCCAGTCCTGCAGTACTGGGCCCCCTTCGAGGGTGTCTGACAGAGGAGAGGGAGGACATGAGGGAATTCTACCAAGATTTCACACTAGAAGTTCAGTTTCACCTTTGGTTCTTGATAGACAGTGATTTGCTCAGGTTTTGGCTTAGGTTCAGGTTCATTTCAGCTCAGTGATTTTCAGTTATGCTTCTCAGACATCATCCACTGTCACAGAGTTACTGTGAGTGATTATTTTAGAGAATGCTGATGGAATATGCCAATTCTCTCAAACACATTCATCATCTGGCTCAGGCTCTTCTTCTGGCTTGTATATTAAATGAGCTGACATTTGTTCCAGATCATTTTGTTTTCTGCCAGAATTCAAGCTATCTCAAATGAGTTTGTTTTAGGAATGTTCTTTCTGCTCTTTGTTTTTATGGGGGCTTTGTATTCCATTGGTCTCAGTGGCCTTTTGATCCACTTATTCCTATAGATACTCCTCTGAATATCCAATTCTTCTTGTCATCAGGGTTTTGTGTGAGAACAGGCATAGTTAGGCCAACAAGAGAGAAAAAGTGTCTTAAACTAGAAATTCCTCAGCCAGCTGTAGAGAAAAATATTGCCTGAAATGAACATTACATCAAATGGAGACATGTCAACTGTCTGAGCATGCTTCTGAGAATTTCATGTAAAGAAATTACTGGAAGCTGCTCAAAAACTGGCAATGTTTTTTTTTTCTAATTTTTTTTCTAATTTGGAACATAAAGTGTCAACAATGTCCTGCTTACACAATACTGATAAAATTTATGGCCCAATACTGTAATCTCTACCATCAACTGCCATGGGAGCTGCCTGAACAATGGTTCTTTATTATGTGTGGAACATTTCATATCATGAAAGTGTTCCCAAACACTTAACAGAGTTACATAAAACAGTCTCAGTAAATCATAGCAGAAAATAAATAAATTTAAAAGATTTAGGCAAAGAAAAGCAGAAATAATTCAAACACTTAGTCAAACATGCAGCACAGAGCAGGGCAGTAAATGATGCCGTGAAAATAC
The DNA here is from genome assembly GCA_013400735.1 of Pomatostomus ruficeps. Classification (NCBI taxonomy): domain Eukaryota; kingdom Metazoa; phylum Chordata; class Aves; order Passeriformes; family Timaliidae; genus Pomatostomus; species Pomatostomus ruficeps. The sequence continues at coordinate 32,189 of VYZT01003362.1, forward strand.
CTAGAATAGTTGTTTGGTTTTTTCCATTTGCCCTCTAAAATACCAGCACTGCTGCACAAGAAAGCTAAAGAGAATTAGTGTCATAAACAAGCAGCCTGGAGTCTAACAGAGGCAGCCACGCAGAGTGTTAAGCTTTCTGTTCAAGAAACCATCCAGTCCTGGTGTAACAAGATACTTAAACCAGTCCATGTGATTAGGGTTATTCAGCCGTGGAAAGCAGGGCATGTATTTAAATACCTTGCTGAAATGTGAAGATGATACTGAGGAAACTGCATGTTAAGGGTGGAATTAATCTTGCTGAACTATAGTTCTGTTTAAGAGTTAGATGTTCTGTTTAAGCTGCTTTTATAGCCAGTTAAGAGAGAGAGAGGCACCTGAAGGATATTTCTTTCCTGAGGGATATCTAATATAGATGGGATTACTTACCCTATAGATATGCTCACATCTCAAAATGTACTAAAAATGGAGCTCAGGTAATTAATTGAGCTTCAGTTTCTGACTTAAATATGGCTAAAATCTAGGGACATGGACACACATTCATTTCTTCTATGTCTTTCACTGCAAGACAGATGCTTAAAAAGTTTGTGGAGGGAGATTTTGCACGTCTCTGTGCACATGACAGGAATTTGCATTGCTGTAGAATCTGAGAAATTTTGAATTCCTTCACCACAGAAGTTTTCTTGCATTATGACACAGGAATAAACTAAAAGTTTGTTGAGTATGCAAAAAAGATACTGCACTTTAAAAATTTGCAGTTAAACCCATGGCAGTTATGTTTCAAATCTGCAGTAATGAGAAACACTTCAAATGTTTTGTGACTTAGTACTGCTACAGGTCATACACTGAGTTATAATATCTAGTCTGCCCTCAGAAATGACAGTGCTGCTCTCTGAGGAACGAACAGTTTGTTCCACCTGCTACAATCTCAGCCTTTCAGCCTTGTACAGAAAATGCTCCAATATGATACCTTGGGATTATCCTCATATAAATGGTTTGCCTAATTCAAACTGGCAGACACAATCTGAATTCAGTGAATCAGAAGATACATGAGGTTTCATCAGTGAGATTGTCTGAGTAGGTTAACACAGACACTGCCAGCCTCTTCTACTAGCTCCCTCAGAGAACTCTTGGGGCAAAGGAGGTAAGGACAGAGGACAAGCAAAACTGTTTGATTGCAAGTGCCCATATCCCACTTTATCACAAGCATCCATAAGGTAACTGGTTTTCTAGGGATGGAGTATGAAATGTCTGGCCTGTCCTTAGAGCCTGGGTTAACAAGTTCTCACAGGCAGACCTGTCGTATGCAGAGTTTGCAGTACAAATTACAATTCTTTTTATAATAGCTATAAATGCCTCTTTTATACTGTAGACATAACTTCACTGTCTCAAAATCTTAATAACGATCGAATAACAAAATACAAACATTATACTTTGTCAGCATAAACAAAACAACAATTATATTAAAGGTCCTACAGGCATTGCTCATTTGTACTAATAATTCCTGCTTTTCAATCAAGCTGTACAAGATGCCAAGTTAATTATTTTAAATACTTTTCAGTCTTGGCACTTATTTTGGACTGCAAGTGGGGAAGTGAGGAGGGGAACAAAGAGCAGAGAAATGGAAAATCCTTCACCATCGAATAATTGAGGCATATGACAGAAGAGGATTTAGGAGGAAAAAGCCCTAAGGAGATTTTGGGAGGTTTCACTAGTTTGTTCAATGGTGAACCATCCAAAAATGAAATATCTGAAAAGCTGAAGGCTGAACAGCTTAAGATAGACGGTGCACACAGAAACATTGCAATGTTAACTGCTGGAAGAGGCATAAATTATATATTTCTGATGTGTCTCCATAGGCCTTGTAACCTTCTTTCAACCCTTAGGGTGCTCATTATCTGCAAGAGCAATTAACAGATAGTATCTAGCAGCTAGTGTGATTTATTACCTTTAGAGTGATTTCAAATCAAATAAAAAGGAGGCTAATAGAGCCAAGGAGGCCTGAGCTGTGAAGTTGCTTCTGAAGTATATTGGATAGAAATAATCAGTAAATTGAAGGTACATGGTGCCAGGGAGGCTGGATTATGTCTGACTGGTTTTGCTTGCTGAATCTTTTATGTTTTGGATAGATATTGTTGTTACTGTGCAAGATTATGCAAGTGACACAAATAATGGAAAATGCCTTCATTAATTCTGAAAGGAATGGCCTAACTTCCCTTACTTCAGCAACTTCAAGCTGATTAATAAAAAGATCTGATTTTTTAACTAGGAAGAATAAATTAAAGACAACAGAGGTAAAAAAGCACACTTAAGACTGGTTTTAGAAAAAGAAGTTCTGATGACCAGCAATCTGCTTAACTCCCCAAACCCAGTGGAAATTTTTAACATTTAAGGTATATGAATAGCTTAGGAAAAAATAACTGATCAAGTGCAAACTACACAATTCTAAGATAAAATTTGTACAAAACTAATTATTTCAAGTCTTCAAAAATCTAAATTAAATGTTTTTTATCTGAAAGAACAGATTGCTGAATACAAATCAGTCCTATTTTATGATTTCTCTAGAGCTCTCCTATTGCAATATGGAAATCTATGACAATGTTTAATGAACAGAGCCTGGCACAGTTCTACCTGTTCCTCTAGTACTAAATGTGATACACCATCATTTTCTTTAGCGGTGACATGCTTTATATTCAGTTCCTTCCTAACACATGAAAATCATTCCAAAGACTACCACCTTATATGCACTGAGGTACATTATAAAAGCTGCATAAATTTTAAAAAAATACTACATTTCTGGTTAAAGAAAAACAAAACAAAACAAAACCCATAAGATTTTCAAAATATGTACCAAAACATTTACTTCTGCTATATCCCATTAGCCCACACAAGCCACCAGTGTCTAAGAGCATCTTCTTGCTGTTTCATTATGAGTGTATGCTGAGTCTGGAATTGGGATTTGTATGTATTCCTACACCATACAGACCTGCTGATTTCACTGAGGATCCAGGTGGAGTCAGGGATCTGGCTTCCATTACAAGACTGAAGTTGTAAATTTCCCCAAATCATTGCCTTTGCCAAATCACAGTCAGAATGGGATCCACCTCTACTATTGAACAGTGTACTCATTGTACAGAGAGAGTGTTTCTTAGTTATCACAACAAACACTTTCCAAGAGTTTCATTAAACTGAGGGCTGCTTCAAGTCCAAGGAGCCCAGATCACATTTGCAATTAATGAATGCCATATATTTTCTTAAACCTTGAACAGTGTGTTGATTTAAGGCTTAATGCTACCTTCAGATATTCAGCCTCAAAGCCTCACTAATAGAGCATCTTTATTTCTTCACTTTTGAGAAGTGGAATGTGAAAAGGCTTCTAACACTGGTGTTTATTGAGCATCTTTATGCCCCACTTTAGCCAAAGGTGATTCCTCTGCAATTAGAATGAAATTTCATCTGTTTCCAGCCTGGGGTTCATGCAGCTTCTCTGAGTGAGTCTGTAATGAGCAGTTTGGGTCCAGCTACTTCATTCTTGTGTGGAATTGAGAAGTTCCAGCTTTTCCTCCATGCATCAGGAATGCTGTTGTTTTTCAGCTGCTGTTTGTGAATGTTCAGTCTGGGAGGGAAATTTCTACAGAGACTAGAACAAGATCTCCATAACAGGTCAGATCTATTTTGGGGGATTTTGAAAGAATCAAAGCATTTCTGAGCACAAAGCTCTCTTAAAATACATTGGCATAGCTCGGTGGTGCAATTTAAAATTGAGCTGTGAGGTATGATTTCCCACTCCTTCAGGCCACACAGATTCTTGTGTGAGAGAAACCAGCAGTCTCCTCGTGTCGGCTGGAAGAAACAGCCCAGAAAAATCCTTCTCGGGTCGTCATTCACGCTGGAGAGAGGGAACAGGGCTGTTCTGCTGGCAGATCCTGCTCTTCTTTCGCTGTCAAAATGTACGGAGGAGCCTTCCTAGCTTGCTTAGGCTTCATTCAGACAAAGTTTGAGGCAGGCGAGGAGCGCGGGGGTGCCGTGCCGCGGTCCCCGCCGCAGCGCCGCAGTGCCACCTAGTGCGAGCCCGGCCGCCGGAGCCCCGGCTCCATGTCCCGCTGCCGCCAGCATTCCCAAAGTGCTTCTGCTGGGGTTCCCTTTGGACGGAAGGACACCCTGCCACCAGCATCCCCAAAGTGCTTCTGCAGGGGTTCCCTCTGGAGGAAGAGCATTTCGACTCCGTCTCCTGGCGGCCTCTAGGGCATCCGCGGTGTTAAGAAGTTGTTGGTGGAGTTTCACAGCTGCTGAAGAGCAGGAAGGAGGGAGGGGAGGTGATGACTCCAGCGGTTCACTGCGTAGACTTTGGCGTTTTAAGCACCTGCCTGAGAGAACTGCTCAGGAACATCACGAAAGACTTGGAAATGCTCTGGTGGCGTTCTTCAGGATGGCTGGAGGTTAAATAGATGCCACTGGGCACACAATGTAGAGTCTATCAAGCTGAAAAAAAAAAACCAAATGGGAATTCAGGTCAAACTTCATTCCTCGCATCTGTGAGAGTAATTGTACCACCGGAAACCCACAGTGCAGATGGGTAAAGGGGAAGCTGAAAGCAACTGGAAATAGAGAAGGGTGAGCAGGAGGATCTACCAAAGGCATAGTCATGTAGGCTTGCAGTTGTTTGGATGTTTCGCTCATCCTGCTGGCTTCTTCAGCTTTCTTGCTGGGGCTGCTAACACATGGTGTGCATATAAAAAAGTTCCAAACTGCTAAAAGAAAACATAGTGATGCACATTTGTTATACTGCTTGGCAAAGAAAAACCAAAAAAAAAAAAAAAAACCAAAAAAAAAAACAAAAAAAAAAAAAAAAAAAAAAAAAAAAAAAAAAAAACCCAAAAAAAAAAAAAAAAAAAAAAAAAAAACCACACAAAAAAAATTTTTGTCTTATNAAACTAAAACAAAAAAACCTCCACTCATAATAAATAGTCAGTGCATCAAAATTCATACCTGCTGTTTAGGAACAGATATGCACACATTTATTACCAGTTTTAAATTCTTTATAATATCAAATGTAGCTATATCAAATCCCAGAGGGACTCCCCTAAAGAAAAAGGGAAATATATTGCATCAGTATTTCATTATACAGTCCACTGATCACAAAACACATCCACTCTAGGTTTACCCCAGAGTCCCTACCCAACATGCTGTTCACTCAGAACAAATGCAAGCTCCAGAGTCTCAGAAAAGGGAGTCTAAACTACAGTCTTACATTGTGGCATCTTATTCCCTGAAGATAATTAAGACACTTCACAAAGCTCTGATTAAAGTTCTTTTTCTTTTTCTTTTTTTTTTTTCCTTTTCTTCTATTAATCTTGTCCTGTCATCTAATGGTCTGAACACTGTAAAAATGAAAATGCATTCATTAACTTAATGGTTTTATGGACTGGGCTTCAGCATGTCTCCTGCATTTGCTGTCTTCCCTAATAACTGCCTCAGTAACCAGGTGTTGTCTAACACAATTGCATTTTAGAATATAGGAACCTCCAGCTTCCATATAATAAGCTGAGAGTAAGTGGTCTAGGAACACACTGGCATGGTATTCCCACATCCCCAAAGGTGCCATCTGGCATGTTTAAACCTCTTTATGTTCCTGTTATGATGTTAACGAGAAGATGGGGGTGCAAGAGTCAAGCAAGACAACAACTTAAAAAATGGCAATTTAATACATCAAGGCACTAGTTCCTGAAATGAGTATGGGTTTATGCTTCCAAATATTGACAGATTTAGTCATTTAAGAGACCATGATGTCTATGATAATGGACATCTGGAGTGACATAAAGTCTGTTCTCTTCATCCTGCACAAAGAAGGTATGAAGTATGATTAAACCAAATGAGTTTTTTTTTAAAGACACACTTTACACAGACATAAAACACTTCAAGAGGTGTAAAGCAAAGAGAAATCAAACTCCCAGTAATGGAGAGAGCGGCAGTACGCAAGAAAACTACACTATTCAGCAACAAAATGGTTACAGTACAATGCAAATTATTCATTTTAACATTCAAGTTGCCTGCTCTTGCCCCTGCTTGCATAACAAACTCAAACTCAAACTCAGATATTGATTGCTTTCCACACTCAAGCAGTTTTCAGCTAAAAGATTACTATTGTTCACATTTTTCAGGAAATTTAGAGTGGCTTATGCTGTTAAATCAAAATTCTAGTTTCCTGTTGTGACTCAAACTATATGAATTCAGAGCAGAGCAGAGCATTTGTGCCAAATAAGTTAATACGTGAAAGCATCCTGTTTTCTTCTCACAAATGGTCTGCTACAGCAAGTTTCAACAGTGTCTCTTTCATGATATCTTGTCTTTTGAAGCTGAAATTCAAAGTGTGACTTTGAGAACATAAAGATGAGAAATTGGAATCAGAGGATGTAACATAACAGTTTTTATAGAAAAGTAACAGAAAGTTGAAGAAGTTGTAAGTAAGCGGCATTCTGTCAAGGCACATATAGGAATATGTATAAATTATTGTAAGAATTTCTTTCCTTCTCTTTAATTAGTGTTTTGCATTGAGATAATATTTGTAACTACTTGTCAAACTTGCCAAATTGTGCTATGTGCCATCCCTACATATACTAAAAACAGTAACTCATAGTCAGTTAAAACATGTGGGGGTCAAAGTAGAAATATAAAACAAATAGAAAGGGAAGATAAACAGTCCATTTGCTACCTCTTAATATAATAATGTTTCATAGGTTGTCATCTGCCTTACCTATCCATGGAGATGAGACGTGAGGAAGCACAAAAAAAGGAGAACAAAAAAGAGGATAGTTTTGTTATGAATCCAGGTATTTTATTGAAGTTCTTGCTGTAAGTGAAAGACACCAGAAAGACTACAAAAGAGCAACAAGATGTGGGCTGATGGACAATGAGGAGCTGTATTTTGGGGAAAGCAGAGGCAGAGAGACAGTAGATGAGAGAATTGTGATGACTGCAGTTGTGAGGAGGATGTGACAGGTTCTGTCCTCAACAAGATGGTAAATTCCTTGGGGTAGAGAGCAGAGTATTAGGGGTTTGCAGTTAGTATAAATAATAATGACAGTTGTTTTCTTGAAAATGGCTCCAAGGGGCCATCTGCTCTCTTTTCTGGTGGCTAGCGCTGGCTAGCACAGTATAACCCTTGACCATAGTTTACTAGAATCTGGATAAAGGAACAGAAGTCAAGAGGCTCTTAGAAATTCCAAACTGCAAGAGCTGAAGAGATCAGTGCAAGATCAAGTGCCCTGGAGTACCTCCCTCTGTGGCATAAGTACTGGCACAAGGGCTCCTTTCCCACATTTACATTTATTTATTCAACCACAGCAGCCTTAGATTTCCCTCTCTCATACTTTGGTAACACAAAACACTTCTACTTTTGTAAGCAAAGCTTAAGAAATCATCCCCACCCAGACACCTATGAACTAGAAGCTGATTGTTGCTACATTACAGCTAGGTCATAGAGCTAGTTCTGCAATATTCACTTAATTGGCAGTGTGGCTTTGAAATAAGCATCCACTCTTCTCTTTGTGTCCCTCAATTTCCCTTTGTCCTACTTGTGTGAGTGTCATGGTGTAAGGCAGCCCCAAGCCTGACGGGAGGCACTCCTCTGCCTCTTTGTGTGAAACCATGGTGCCCTGCATTCAGGAGGGGAGAAAGGCCAGGAAATGCCCTGGGTCAGGTCATCTACGTCAAACAGTGGGTAGGAATGCTCTGCCCGGATTACTTCCCAACAGGTACACCGCCTGCTGCCCTCTGCCTCCTTTCACTCGGCTGCCTACTCTACTTGTAGAGGATGGTGCTGTTAGTAAGGAAAAGATGAGCTGGGAGCTATTTCTGTGTGATAAACACAGGCAGAGCAGGGGTGTATCACTGATGGTGTGTGGGGTGAAATGCTGGTTGAACGTACAAGCTCAAAAAAGATAACAAAGTGACCAGGTTGTAATGTAAAATGTAAAGCATTGAGAAGCTGCTGGTCATGCTCAGGGAAGAGAAAAACAGAATCAGGAACAGGAACATGTAGGCACTGGAATCATTCATGTGGAGGATCAGAAATCTATCCATTGGGAGAAAGACAGAAAATGAGATTGCTAAATCAAGAAATGGCTAAAGTATCACCAAATTATTTGCTTTTGAGAGCCAGTATCTGGCAGATATCTATGAACAGAAAGCAACAACAAGAATTATTCATGGCTGGAAATTAGGAGATACATGGGACAGAAACATTAAAGATTAGCTTTAAGATATCATGGTGACAGTGAAGCAAATGACAGAAAATACTTAAGAGGAAGAAAACCCCCAAGGAGAATTTTGAAGGTTTTGTGCAATATAGTGGCAAGCCTTCCAAGCTGAAAGGTCTGATCAGAGGAAGACAGGCTGTGCACAGAGAAAGATCTGTTTAGTACAACATCAAGTAGAACAGCTGTTCAGCTGCAGCTGACCCAGCTCTGTTGGGACCAGACACCATAGCACAAAGAGAATCAAAAACGTATCTGAACACTGGCAGGAGGCTGGAGCACTTCTGGCCAAAGAGCTTCATTTCATTCGCTGGATCCAGGCACAAACCAGCTACACTGAACCACTGGATCTACCATCTACAAGGTAGCACATGATCCCTACTGCTACCAGTCATGTAGACAGGGTTAAAATGCCTCCTGAGACATGGAAAGAAATGACCGAACACAAGTCAGGCCAAAAGAGACATCTTGACATTTCTAGTTTTCCCTGATGTCCTGCAATATTATGTTACAGTGCTGTACCATCCAGGAGAAGAGAAAAGGGTCTAGAACCAAACAGAGGAACATCCACTCCAGATACACAAACATGCATGAATCTCTTACAGGGTTTGTAAATCCATGTTTGCAGATTTGTGTGCCTTGGATAGCTGGCTGCAAAACTAAATGGAAACCAAGGGTCCAAAATTTCCTTCCACAATGGTTAGGATAAACAAATGGCAAATTACCAAATCACAGATTAGTGAGGGTGCAAGAAACCTCTGGTGATAATTTAGTCAAACCCTCTTGCTCAAAGCAGAGCCATCACTGACAAACCTGGACCATTTTCAGACAGTTTTTGAGTATCTCCAAGTATGGAGACCACAGCCTCTCTTGTACAACCTGTTCTAATGTTCCATGGACCCCACAGTAAAAAAAAAAAGCATTTGTGATCAGAGGGAACATTCTATGTTTCAGTTTGTGCTCATTGACTCTTGTCCTGGGCATCACTGAGAAGAATCTGGTTCCACTTTTTTTACACTCTCCCTTCGGTTATTTATATACGTTAATAAGATCCACCACCACCTCCCAAGCCTTCTATTTTTTGAAACCCTTTCTGCAGAAAACATATAAGATTGCCATAAGTCTGCATAAACTCTTAATTAAAGATCCAGAGTGTGGGAAAAGGTAAGAATGTTGGGTTGGAAGAGGAAGAAGAAGAGATCATTGCCAAGACAGCTCTTCTTCCAGTGTCTTTGAGAAGGATAGGAGGATGTAGGCAGCTCATTCTACAAGCAAGGAAACTGTGCTTACTCCTCTGGTTTCTGGGATCTGCCTTTACAAACCATACTTTGGTGATATTTCCCTCTCTGTTTAACAACAGCGTGTTCATTCTCCAGCCCAAAGGACCCTGGGAGATAGAGGCTGGATTTACTAACACTGTGGGCAGAGAGCAGCAGGACTGCTGCACCAGTGAGGGATGGGCAGGCGTCCAGGTGTCCAGTGCCACCACCAGGATTTCACATGGTAGGAAGGAGAACTTCTCTGTGGAAAGGCACATCCAAAAGAAAGTGTTGTATTCAAAAAAAGCTTCCATGCAGGTGACCATCATAAATTAATTGAATAACTAATTTTAGATTGAAAAAGGAAGCTTCTGAAGACTATTTACTGTTATAATGACTGTAATATAATGTATGGAAGTCTGTGCAATGTGGAATTTTGTTGCGGTGTGCTCTGGCCAGTTTTGGTCATGGCCAGGCTCTGTTCTGTACCCTCCCCCACCCTCGGTATCGGTTCCCCACCCCATGGAGGGCTCTGTATTGTGTAATCCTACACAAAGCCCGCCAAATTCAAACCTAGCTCCCCCCACCATTGGACGTTATACCTTCCCCCCGCCCCCTCGTGTCTGTATTTATGTCACTGTAACACGCTGTGCCAGTGCTTCCCCAGCACGACACCGGTGCCGAATAAACCATCTGGGAAGCCTCTCCGCCTGTCTCTCCTTCTTCGGCGTGCCTGGAACATTGGTGGATTGGGTGAACCCATACAGGAACTTTGCCAGCCCACCTGTGCCTTGGAGCAGCCTGGACAGCCCCTGAAGTCGTGGATGGACAAGCGGTACCCCCCTGGAAAGCACCGCAGCAGAATTTCTTTACGTTTTTTCCATGCAATTTTTCCTGAATTGAAAAATTGGTTATGTGTTCCTATGCCAATACAGCTTGTTTAAGAACAAAACCATAGTTCATAAAATTCTTTCATTGCAGTAATAGAGAAAATTAATTTCCTTTTCTAAAGGTTTTTTAGCTTTCCTTATCCTCTTCTGGGTCACGGCTTGCAGATGATGCCTGTTTTTTCTACAACATCGTGAACGTCTGGTATCCTGGATTGGGCAGCACCCCAGCCTGGTTCCAGAAGTCATTGCCAGAACAGGACTTCGGAAGCAGAAAATAATATTAGTGGAATTGCTGTAAATTAGGAACATAATTGAGCAAAAGGATATTATGTACAAACTTAATTTCACAAAGATTATTAAAATATAAAGACACTATATCCAGTCCAATAAATATGCCCAGTCTGAGAAGTAAAATGTTCAAATGAGGAAGGACATTAATTTTCTTTCTTTTATGCCTGAGTCTTTATAACAAGTAGGAACTGGAGTGAAAATTTATCTCTGTCTTTACATATTCAAGGGATTTTTGTCTCTGTTGAAAAAAATTACTTTGGATGGGTCACTGCAAGATTTTTCTATGTAGTCATCAAAATAGGTCATCTATGTTGATTAGTGTTACAACCCTAAAGGTAAAAGGTTGGTTAGGAAATACAGCTTTTCTGCAGTTTTCTGCACTTTTAAACTTTGGGATATAATTGAAGACAGCTTTAGTTAAATATATATTTTAATGTTAAAATTTGCAATCAAGCTGACAATTAAATCATTCCTCTATTTATTTTTCCTTTTTATTAACAAAAGCATGATTTAAATAGATATTTCTTGTGTTTCTGTGCATGACAGAAAAATATGCATAACATTCCTTTCCCTTTGGTAAAAGTTTTACAGGGCTGGGATAAAATCCTAGTGTAGTGGGTTGACCCTGGCCAGCAGCCAAGTACCCACACAATCATTTACTCACTCCTCTTCCCTCCTCCAGGAGTATAGGGAAGAGAATAGGAGGAGTAAACCCAAGAAAACTCATGACAGTTGAGATAAAGAAAGACAGCTTAATAAGTGAAGCAAAGGGGAAAAAGCTATTCCAGTGATGCAAAGGCAATCACTCACCAGCTTCCAAAAGCAGATTATGCTCAGCCAGTCTCTGAGCAATGGCCACCTTGGAAGCCAAAATCCCCAACTTCCTCGTTCCTGTCCCACAGTTTTTGGTGCTGAGAATGATGCTGTAGGATATGCGCTATCCTTAGTTCAGCTCAGCTGTCCCAGCTGTGGCCCCTTCCAGCTTCTTGTTCACCCTCAGCCTGCTGCTGGGGAGGAGAGAGGGGCAGCAGAATAGGAAAAGGAGGAAACCTCGGTGCTGTGCAAGCTCTGTTCAGAAATAGCCAAATGTCAGTGTGTTATCAACACTTCACCACAAGTCCAACACACAGTGCCATATAGGCTGATAGAAGTGAACTCCATCCCAGCCATACCCAGTACTCCCCCTTGCACTGGTCTCAGAATGGAAAGGATTGTCACTGTCTCTTCCACCATCACCTACGACTCTCATTGACACTGACTCTGGAGTTATAGCCTAGAATGGAAAAGCTCACCAGCTTTCACTTCTGATCTCATCCATAACCTCAGAGAAAAGAGGGAGACCTACAGTGGTAGGCAGGAGCACAGAGGTACAAAATTTTTTCATCAACTTTAAATGCTTTGTAGCAGGTAAATTCTGCTTTAGTGATCTGATAACTATGTCACCTATTGATGAATTATGTTTTTGAGCCATGCCACTGTCATACACACTGCTCACTGATAGTATCAGGCTAATATGATGAGCAATTTTATCCTTCTTGCAGCATTCACCGATACCAAAGTGAGGTGTTAAAAAAGAGTGTGTTTCTTCAGGGGAAGAAAAAAGATTGGCTTACAAATCATGAGGTAGTTTTAATGGCATTGATTTTGCTTATCATGTCATAATTTCACTTTTATAGTGAAGCTGACAACTTCAAGTTTGTCTATGGTCATCTCAGGTTCAAACTTCAACCATAAGTCCACATCCATGCATGTAAGTGGCTTCCCTGTCCATTGCTTTAAGACTGACCTGTTTTCCCTTGCTTTGGTGGGAATCTGCCTTGCTACCTTACTGCATCCCATAGGAGTTAGCCTATACAGAAGGCTGTCCAAATAATGCTCTTCCTTGCTTCTCCACTGGTCCTGACTTCTGTGGTCCTCCACATCTGTTTGTGGCCTGTGTTCCCCTCCCCTTCTGCCAGCTGTCACATTCTCTGTTTGTGTATCTATATCTGCATGTACTGAGGGACAGGAAACACCACCAGGGTGTGATGGACATTGATGTCCACTGCCCCAGCCCAAGCCACCAGTACTGTCTAGGCAACAGCGAGCTACATGAGGAATTAGCACAGCCCCAGGGTCTGCTTCTGGAGGGCGATGTGGCAGTGAGCTAGGGGAAGTCCCCTAGCTGCCACGTCTTAACCCTGTCAATAATAGATTTTGTTCCACCTCTGTTATTTTAATATTCATCACACTGTATTACTATTCAGCAATTGCCAGAAACTTCTACCTTTCTGTAACATTCATAGGTTAATGCAAATATGTTCCGCCTTTGCCCAGAACTCATTGGAAAACTGTCATCCCCCGCCAATCTGTGATTTGATAAGAACCCTGGACCCTACCTTCTGACCACCCCTTTTCCTTCCCCATAGAACTCTGTGTAACCAACCCCTCGAGGTCTCTCTGATAGCCCCGTATCCTGAAGAAGCAATAAAAGTCTGGGTACTGCTATCAGAAGTCCGTTCTCTCTTCTTTACTTCTATCTGCTTTATTTAACATTGGCTGCTCTGCCTCACACTGCAGAGGCAAAACCTAGGAATACAGATAAGCAAAAGAGATAGCGCTCATTCAAGTGCCGGGATGCCTATCTGACCAAGGGCGCTGGATCATGATTGTCCCACAGACTTCTGGGCAGTTTTGTGGACCCCAGAAAGCGATAGGGCAGTTTGGATGGCATTGTCCTACTTGTCTGTGTTTGGGGTTTTGGGGAGATGGAGGTGAAGTAGGAAGAAGAATATAACTACAGAGATGCAAATGATTGTTCTCAGGGCCAGACTGTGGCTCGTGGCCCATTTTATTCATGAGCCTAGGCATGTTCCTGCACTTCATCAAGGTTTTCTCCTCTACTTCTTATTGCTTTATATCCAACACCATTCTCACTGTCCATTTTCTTGTTCCTTTACATCATCCAGTCACATCTTCTCTACAATTTTTTGTAGAACCCACAAATAATTCTTCTCTAAGGTCTTTCTGTCTCCCTGGAAACTGTGGGAATGCATGCACACTTTACTAGGGCAGCAGCATGCACCACCAGCAGTGCCCATATCTTACTTCCTCTGAGCCAGGACTATTCTGAAAATGGGAAATTTTGCAAGAACGAAATAGAAATATGGTTTGACACTAAGAGCTGGTAAATTAAAATTTGTCTGATGATAAAGGCAGAGGAGTTGGCCATGCTGTCAGCTGGTGGCACTTGCTAGCAAGCCTCTATAGGTAAGGTGGTAGCTCATCTTGTCACCATGATAGCCAGAGAAGCACCTCACAAAAGACATGTCCAGATGTGAAATCCCTTCAGACCCCCATAGTGTGAACTGTCCCCTTGTTCTGGTGACATCTGTGTTGGATAGCTCTACGCTAGAGGTAAAATATGGGAAAAGAGCATAATGCAGGTCCATGTTGACACAAGTAGGTGCTCCGATGGAGCCCCGGAAAACTGACCCCAAGTTTCTGCGGGGAGCTGTGAGGCTGAAGGCACATTTTATCTCCAGACAGGGTTAAAAAGGGAGGGGAACAAGGTGCAGTGGTGCTGGAAGCCAGGAGAGGGAGTCTGAGCCCAGGAGAAGGAAAGGAAGATGGGAAAAATCCACCTCACCTGCTTCCTTGGTGATGGGATGGATGGGACACATGGTGGAGGCAGCAGAAAGGCCAGCGCCAGGTCATTCCCCCGGGGAAAAGACTGTGCCTGTGTGTAATCCTCCACCCTTACCTAACAGCCAGGTTGGCAGCCTCTCACCTAGAACCAGAAACGTTTCATTTTCAGTGCTCTCATCAGCCACACAACAGTTTTACACTTGGGCTATTAATTACTGTGACCCTTTTGCTTGTTAACATCAGATGTGCTGTGTTGAAGTGCATGCATATCTACTGAAATTTTAAATCTATAAATAGTTTGTATATGTATCTATATATATACATACACGTGATTTATTGCACCAGTGACTAAATAAATCTATTTTTATCTAATCCTGTGATTCAACAGACATGCGCCCTTAGTTTCCTGCTGACATACACAGCTGTAATCAAAATGACAGCAACTCTTTGTACACATTTATAAAGGAGAAATGGTGTAGGTAATTTCTACAATGCATTTCTTTAATTTTGTGTACTCTAGCTGTGAAACAATGCCTAAACAGTTTATGAATTGAAAATAATATGCATAATGTGGTAACTTTTGGAAAATCAGACCAAGACCAAGGAACAGCAATTTGTTTGTCTTAAACCCAAGTGGTCTCAATGGGGGCATTTTTAAGTGTTCAAAATAAGTTCAGGCCAGAGCATGCTTTTGAAAATTCTAGTTCGGTTTTCAAAATAGGTATCATCCTTTTGTCAAATTTATTTCAATACTTGAAATGTTCATGCACTGATCTCTGGAACTTTGATCTCTGGATCATCTTCTTTAGTTACTCTATCATTTTCCTTCCTGAACCCTCAGTGATAGTATCTTTTTCCTGATATCAACATGAGGTACCTTTGAAACTATAAGCACCTTAAAAATCAATTTTACTCATGTCTGGATGAAAGGTTGAAGAGCATTGAAGTGCAAAGAGAAAGTAGTCTGAGACCAGTCTGAGAAATACCTACAACTGGTTTCTCATCATCTTCATCTTGTCTTGCCACAAACCCCTCACAAGACAGCCATCACCTGAATAATACAGGCTTTTTCCTAAAAACTGTTGTTACATCACCACAGATAATGAGTTTGACCTCACTTTAGTTGCCCTTGTGATGCCGATGTGGGTTTGTTGTGAGGAGCACTCACTTGTCTGCAAGCAGTGGTGGGAGAGAGCTCAGCACAGGGTACTTGCCAGAAGCCCTCTGCCTCTCAGGTAGGCCCCCATTCCTAAGCAGGCTGGAAGGATGTGTTCTAAACCCGACTGGAATGTTTTAGCAGTGTGCTTAAAACATAAAATCATGCTGCTTCATTTGGGGGACTAGGAATCATGATATTTAATACCACGTTTCACGTTTATTCTTACTGAATGGCCCCAATCAAAACTAGATTTATTCCCAGCAGACTGGGAAATGAGGCACCAAGATGTGGAATAGCTGACCTTTCAGACATGCCCACCCCTTCTAAACACAGATAATCACTCCCAGTTGAAGTCTGGGTGCACAGAAATGGGTTGGGTTAGTGCTGGCCTTTGCACAAGTCAGGTGAGGTCAGTCGGGGCACAGGAGAGTTTTGTATCCCATCACATATGACAGCTTCACTCATTTCTTCTCTGTGTACCTTGGGCTGGTGAGGAATGTATTGCAGTAAGTCGGATGTCAGCCTTGGAGCATGTCTCACTACTGGATTTCCCAAGGTTTCTATGACTTTGTTGATTTTTTGCTCTTCAGAAAGGACAAATTTTCCCCTTTTCACACCTTCCCCTCACACAGCAGACAAAACGAAATTCTTGTGTTTTGGTAGCATTTGACACCCATTGCAGGGTTATGTTGGGTCACCTTTGAAAAGCAGTGACAGCAAAGTTTCTAGGAAACTGATGTACTTAGGATTTTTCTTTAATGTCATTTTTATTTAATCTCTGTTTCCTGTCTACCATGTCCTGTAGGGCAAACCTCAAAAAAACCCAAACGTGCCATTTGCCCAGCAGGGGCATTCTCAGATGAAAACACATATTAAATGTTTTGGAATTATGATGAATTGTGGACCTAAGGGCAGACAAGTGTGCACATAATGTTTTGATTATTTTGTTCTCTTTAAATTAAACTTGATGAGAATCAATGTCAGTGTCCTTGCCCTTGCAAGAAGAAAGACAGTACTTTACCCAGAAGAGTGAAAGCAGTCATTGCCTCCAAATGGGAAAAGTTAGGACACAGAGTTTGTATGTAAGAAATACCAGACTGAAGGCAAAGGAGCATTGTGCCCACCCTCTCTCTGAACATGGATAAAGATGTGATTTTTCACCTGTATCACTTTATTGAAAGGATGTAAGAAACTTTCATAAGAAGGCAGGCTGAACTGGCTATACTTTCCAATAATGACAAGAGAGAAAGTGAGTAAAGTATATCCACAGAAAAAAGGGAAGAGATAGTTACATCTTTCTTCGTTAAATTAAACTTTCACTTTTTTTTTAATTGATTGAGAAATCTTAATTTACCAGATTTTTAGCTGGTATTTATTCATACCATAATGTAATGGTATCTGGTTCTCTGAATATATGTATTTAAAAGAATCCTGCCAAGTAGATTTGAATCTTCTTTTAATACAAATACTTTACTCCCAGCTAGATACAGAAGTATCTACACATGATAGTACGTTTTACTTGAAAACACATTGTCTAAATACATTTGCTTAGCCTTGGAGAGAATGAAGGAAAGTTAATCTCAGATTTCTTTCTTTATTATTAATGTTCCAACTGCTCTGTTAAGTTGGGAAAAAATCAAGTGATAAATGTTTTAAATACCCAAAATATAGCATCTTAAAAAGAAGGTATGACAGTTTAAATTAATTAAATGAAAAAATAGTGATAGCTGTTTCTGTGGTTGTGCACATGGTAAAAGCTATCTGTTGCAGAATGAAGTTCAATGGTGTTTTGCAAAAGCCAGGCAAAAAAAGTATCATAAAACTTTTCGGTGATGCACTTTCCATGTTATCATGCAATACAATATTTTGAGTGTATTTTGTTACGGATTTTCTTTAGGAGATGCAGTGAACCATACAATAAGCTTCCCACTTTGTTATACTAAGTATAAGTTTGTCTCCAGAAAGTTTACTATGCAGATCAGGCTGAACTTTATGTGGCCTGATATGACTGTTAATATTAACCTTTCCTTTTCATATTTTAATTTTTCTACCACAGCTTGGAAATGATGGTTATAGTAGCACACAAAGGTGTTCTCTCTCTTTCCTTTCTTTCCCTCTTGGTCTTCCTTTCCCGAGATTGTTTTTTCTGCTTATACAAAGCTAAATTACAAGATGACATCAGATGGATATCAGCATCTTTCACAGTGGCTCCATTCCAATTGCAGATGCTGCCTGCCAGGGTAAAGCTGACACTCGTGTTTGTACACAGATAGGAATAACACTGTTAAGTTAAGGAAACACACTGGTACTAAGGTAGGTTGTAATTGGTGGTTCACAGGCAGGTAAAAAAACAGCTTCTCTGACCCAGTAACCTTCTTATTTAGCAGAAAATATGATGGAAGACAAGCTTAGAAAGGCACAGGACATGCTGCCCTTAATACACAGGTTTTCTTTGTGATTCCATCACAGATTTAACACGTTACCCTGGGCAAGCCATTCAATTTCAGTACATCTCTTTCTTCATCTGAGAAGGTGAGGATCAAGCATGCCTGCCTTACAATATAATGTGAAAGGAACATCAGTAATTCACATCTCAAGCATCATGGGACAGTCTGTTAGAATTGTGAAGTATAGATATTTATTTTTCTCTTTAATTCAGCATTTTATCCACCTCTTGAAGTATGATGCACACAAGCACAACAAGCCAATTATTTCCTAATATATCCAAGATTGTCATATGCATGTGTGGTACTGCAATCACTCAGCACATGTGTGTCTATAGACATCAGATCCATCGACCGTCTGATTTCATATAATCAGTCATGCATAATCCTTATCTCTCCACAACCTTATAACCAGCTCTGGCTCTCTAAACTTTCTTAAACATGTAACTCTTCTCACTGTGGAGACAGCTATGAAATGTAAGCAACACCGTAACAAACACTGTACAGAGTAATTTTTGCGTGGGATAAACATCTCAAGCAGTGATATCTTTGCATACTTGCAGATATAAATACATAAAAATATAGACTATGTATATGGAAAGGGATAAACACAATCTCTAGTAATGAAGTTCCTTGTGTTGTTTATCCAGTAGTTGTTAATGAATAGGGTATAATACCACAGTATTTCTTTTACGTGTGTTTTTAGGAGCTGAAAGTATTGTGTTTCATCTGCTGACATAATGTGCCCCAACTGTTTGATCCTGGGGTTAAATAACACACTTCCATATATGTTTCATCCATAGCAGAGCCAGTTCAAGCATTCCTTGGCTTTCATGTGAATCACAGAGTCACTGGGGCAGGAAGTGACCTCTGCTCAAAGCAGAAGCAGCAATATGGTCACACCAGGCTGCTGAGGGCTTTATCCAGTCAGATCTTGAACATTTCTAAAGGTGGGGACTGTAAAACCCCTCTGAGCAGCCTGTAACACTGCCTTGCTGTCCTCACAGGGAAAAAGGTTTTTAGTTCTGTTCAGTTTGAACCTCCCATGTTTCAACTTAACATCATTGCCTTCATCCTCCCACCTTGCACTTCTGTGAAGAGCCTGGCTCTGTCTTATTGATGATCTCATAGGTTCTCCAGGCTGAACAAGCCCTGATCCTGCAGCATATTCTCACAGGGCAAGGGCTCCAGCCCCTGACCATCTCAGTGAATGTCTACTGAACTCAGCCCAGCTGATCAGTGCATCTTGTATTGGGGGCTCCAAACTGGACATCTATGTATGTATGTATGTATGTATGTATGTATGTGTGTATGTATGTACATGTGGCCTAACAGATGGTGCATAAATGGAGTCATCATTTCCCTCAGTTTACAGGCTTCTAATGGCACTACTCAGGATGCCAATCAACCAGGGAATATGGGGCTTATATGCCACTTGCTGTCTGCCATGGTCCTCAGGGCCTCTTCATTGGAGCTACTCCCCTACCAGTCTGTCCCCAGTCGGCATTGCTGCCAGCCATTCTTCATTTTCAGGGGCAGGACTATGCTGTTCTAACTGAATTTCACAAGTTTCCTGTTGGCCTGTTCCTCCAGCCTGTCCAGGAAGCAGTCCTGTCTTTAAATGGTGCCCTCAGTTTGGTGCCACCTGCTCATCTGATGAGTGTGCAATGTTACCTCCTCCAGGTGATTGACAAAGATATCAAGGTCCCAGGACAGAATCCTGTGGTGCTCTGCTTCTCACCAGCCTGCAGGCAGAATAAGTCCCATTTACCACCAGCCTCTGGGCCCAGCCATCCAACCCTCACTCTCCCTTTGTGCAGAACTAATCCTGCTGAAGAATAACATGGACAGAAACAGTTTTGGCTAGATGACATAACTGATCCAGTTTGCTGAAGAACCATGATTTCACATGTGCCGTGACAACACTGGGGGTAATGTGGAGGTGTGTCATGAACCAATTCAAGGCAGGGAGGGTGGCAACTTCTTAAACCAGTTTAAGTGGCAGCACTTAATGCATGAACTAGTGGCATACCCTAAATGTTAAAACTTGAAATCTCTTATACCATACAAAAATGCACATGAAGCTTGCTTATCTGAGACCTTGTAAAAGTTTTCTGCAGCTTACTAGACAAAATATTTGTGTATTCAGGGAGAAAATGACATGCTTGTGGCAATTGATATTTTAACCAACTGGCACCGTTGCCAGTTTAGTGCATGCAGTTACAGTAAACAAAGTAGGATTTGCATTTTTCTTGGTCCATGTCATACTCTGCCTTCATTTGTTAGGTTATTGTCTCTTCTCAAGTGAGATTAGTATGCAAACAGACAAAATTTGGAGAAGGGTATTAGGTTTTTTAAACCTTTGTCCAGAGTACAAAAGGAAGTCCACAGCACAACTGTGAAATCTGTACAAAATTCCCATATCCTACTTCCAGTGCCTTAATGATTACACATTTTTTATAAGTGCCCAAAGATATGTTCTTCCATGCACTACCTCAATAAGAAACAAGAAGAACAAAACCCCCACCACTATTTGTTTTATAAACCAAGTCTAAAAAGTTTTAAAAACTAAGAAATTCAAATGAAAAAGAGCAAAATATCTGGCATGCTTTGTGCTTCTAATGAGTATTTACAAGTTACTTTGTGTTTATAAGAAACAATTACTTGGGAGTACATTTTGGTTTTCTTTAAATTCAAGTAAATGTTCCAGAAACTTTTTCTGCATAA
>VYZT01003362.1:52863-72827 GCA_013400735.1 Pomatostomus ruficeps
AATTGAAGACTGCTAGTGTATGGTTTGTCAGAGCCAATAAGGATCACGGTTCTAAGAATGGAATGCAATCCACTTCTCTCTTGTCTAAATGAATTTCAAATAACATTGGAATCATGATGCTCTGAGAGTATAAGTGAAGTTCTTATAATAAAAGGTACTGTTTCCCTCTATAAACTTATCCTAAAGTAAATTATTTTCTTTAAAGAAGTAGCAGGTTTTACAGCACATGCTAAGAATTCTAAGTATAAAGGAGATGAAGGCAGAGGTTACAAAAGAATAGTGGACAGAAGGCAGTGCATGCAGCACTTTCTCCTTAAGCTTTAGCATAGAAGTCCCAGTGCCCCATGTGTCTCTATATGCAACATAAACTCAGAAATTAATATGACATATTTAAATGGTACATTTGAGCTCATTCTGCTAGTCTATGCGAACTCTCCAAAGAGACCAAGAGAGTGTGCTCAGATCACGAACTCAATACCAGCCCGCTTTAATGCCTGACAGCAGTTCAAGTCCTACTGAAGAGTCTTCTTGTCATGTGATAGCACTCCATTGCATTACCCAAACCCTTCATGGTACACATGCTTCTGTCCCATGCTAACAAACCAGTCAGGTCACTAGTTGCAACAACTTCAACATCACCTCCAGACTGCACTCCTTCAGGTCTGAACCTGTTATTTCTTTCAGCAATGCCTGGGTGCCTCCCAGAGTGGGGGAGGTTGTAATCATGCACCCCTGCCTCCATTGTACCGCTTGCAATTTCTTCTTCTTGCACATTTATGTAAGGACAGAGGTGCAAAAGTGCTACAGCAGTGGGAGATGACACTTTCCAGTTCAGAATCATAGTGACACATTTGCTAACAAATGCAAGTTTGGCACTGGTTTTTTGCACGGTCTTTCTCAAATGCTCTTTTCTATTCCTCATCCCTGCTCTGTAATTCACCAGGTTCTGTTGTTAAATTATGTTTCCCATATGTTGTTTTATCCAGAAAATTAATCCAGTTTTCTACATTACATGCAAAGGCACTTAATGACAAAGATCTTTTATAATATCTGTAGATTAGACTCCCTATTTTCCTTAATTTTTCTATATATTAGTCATTGCTGAGTAAAAGTATTAAAAACTAGTAATTATTATTCAGTGGTCTATGTAGAAAAGTGATGGAGGTTCTGTCATGGGAACATGAGGCACTGCACTTGATGAATCTGGAGGTCATGCTAGACCAATAATTCATTTCAGACAGTGGCCAGTAGGAGAGATACTTAGGGAAAATGTGTAGGAAATATTGTTCCCTCTTCTTGGCAGGTTCTCCTCTATGTTGCACAACAGGAATATGGGAATCAGTGATCATAAATTGAAACAAAGGATGTTCTGACTGTATATAAGAGAGAACAAAAATTCATCAAGACAATTAATCATGGAACAGGTTGTTCAGAAAGGTTGTGAACCCTCCCTCCTTGGATATTATCAAAAGACTTGAATCTCTTGGCTTGTATTCAGTGTTGATGCTGCTCTGAGCAGGAGTTTGACTAGGTGACCCAGGTCCCTCATTGATTCTAGAAACCCTGTAGGAGTAATTGTCCCTTTTGCAATTAGAGTGCTATCATATGTCTGAGCAGTTCTCACCCTGATTGCATGTGTCTAAATCTGTTTTTCATTAAATGAACAGCTGCAGTTTTGTTTGTTCTGAAAGTAACAGTATTTAGACTATAATTTCATAGAATTTTATTCTGTCTGAGGCCAAGGTTATTTTTATTCATACATTGGCTCAAATGTCACCTTTAGATGCATGGACTGGCAGCTGTATCTATCAAACAGAAATCAATGACATTTGAAATACACCTGTGAAAATAAGTGTTCTTAATTAAAAAGTTTTAATTATGGCACCATGGGGCAATTATTTTTAGTAGTTTTATGAGATAAATCTGCTATAGGTATTTGCCCTGCTTCCTACAATAATGCAACATCCTTTTGTTGATGATATAAACACCCAGTAATTGCATCCTGTTTCTCTCTTTATCCACGTGTCCATAGGCTTTAGTAACAATAAAAAGTACTTAAGTATTATTAAGTTCATTGCACATTCAAAATAATCTACAAAGAGTTTGAGGGGTTTTTTTGTTGTTGTTGATGAGATGCCTTGAATTTCTAGAGTAAGCTGGAAAATAACTGCAGAGAGGTGTCTTGGCAATTACAGCTAGGACCAGAAGCCCTACTCACTGTGAAAAAACATATATGCCCCATCCAGGAGTTCTGGCAAGGCTAAAGCAGAGCACAATTGATTTGCACATAAGCACAGGATGTTGTGAATCTTCATTCCAGAGGAGACCACTTGAAAACGTTTGCATTGTAAAGGGAATAATTTAAGGAAAGGATTCTGTTAATATATTGATTACAGACTTCGAGTGAAGATGTGGGTATTTGCCTAATGTTTTTGAAAATAATCCATGAAGCTAAAGGTATACAATGCCTGCCAGATCTCAAGGGATATAAGCCCATTGACAATCCAGGTATACATACATTTTTTTGGTAGAACTTGACTTGACATAACTAAACTAAAAGATTTTCTGTCATGTTTGATGAAGAGAATGCAAAAATCATTTGCCCTTTACAATGTCCTAAGAGGCAAAGAAGGAATTTCAGACACTGTCCAACATGGCTTTGATGAGAAAGTAATTAAAGTCACTGACTGAGCTGTCCACATGTTTGAGTCAGATAACAATGTAATTGACTGTAATGGTCCCTGTGCTGAAGGACAGTAATCAGAAGATAGATGTGGCCAAAACCAAATTTGCTAAGGGAAATTTTATTGGCATTTCTAGCCAGTAGCAATAAGTCAAAAAGTTAATTTTACTTTACGCAGGAGTTAACTAGGCTATGCTGCGCTGATTTTTGAAGAGAAATGAGAATATAACTCAGTATCTAGATGGTTTTATCTTTTCTCGTGATAATAACCTGCTATTCATAGTTTACAGTTACTATGATCACCTCCTTCATTTTGCAGTGGTAATCACATGTGCATCTTGCCTATACACCTCAACAGCTCTACCAACAGCCACTGCCTTTGTAAGTCCGGCTGATGGGCCATCAAGCCTACATCCCAGACGCATCACAGCATACAGTGGTTTTAGGAGCTCTTCTCCTCCCTCTCCAGGATGGTTAGAAGCTAATTTTAACTATATATAATTTTGTAATTTGCAGGCAAAGAAGTCAGTTTGACATACTCCTCTTAGCCTGATTGAATTAATTTTAAATGCTTTGGCAGCTTTTCACCATGCTGCTGTTAAAAGAATTGCAGATAATGACACAACTTACAGCTGATCTCAATCCTTCCTCTAAAGGAAGAAAATAGCAACCCCCTACAACAACCACAGCCAACCTAATTCTTTGTGCAGCTTTAATTGCTTCATTCCTCCCTCTAGTTTTTTGTCAATTTAGGCTTACATGGTTATTTTGGTATATAAAGTAACCAAGCTTACCTATTCTGATTTTTAACAGTGCTGGGTTTTCTGGGTATGCTTAAAAGCTACAGACATTTTTCAATTCTTACATTAATTTTTACAAGATTTGATGCTCTGAAGTTACATTGAGAAATTCCTTCATTGAACTACATAGAAAGTCCATTTCCTTCTCCAATAATTTTATTTTAGAGTAGTCAGGGTGACACATTGTAAGTCTGACTATAAACCATCCATCCTGTTTTCCTTTATTGCAGTTTCATGCAGCTGTCATTCATGACCAAACAGTCTAAGCTGTGCAAAGAACACAATACCTAAGCACCACTACAGCCTTTACCCAAATGGTGCTTGAGCCTCTAACAAACCTGCAAGGGGTGTTCCTTTTTCAGCTTGCGCATTGTCTGAATAATTTATGGCTTTTGTCTCAGCTTCAAGCACCTCTAAACAATGGCTAGCAGGGCAAGGGAAGACAGGTTACTGCTCCCCATTATTCCCTTGTATCAGCTGGAAAAAACATCTCATTTTGCCCCTGAAACTCAATGCATGTTGGAGTATTATGGTCTTAGTTCTCTGTCAGTCAGCAGTGTGTCAGTCCTAGGGAGGCTTTTGCCCCTTGTGTAGTAAAAAGAACACCAAGACATCTTTCTGTGAACCAGGATTTAGCCCTAAATTTCAGGTGCACAATTCTCATGGTTGCTGAAGACAGTAATATCACTTTAAAGAATATCCTGAATTTACCTTACTGGCAGCAAGAGCAACACACTTTTAATTTGTACATTAAGTCAGTTGGATTTGAAAGAAACAAACCATGCCCCATACTTTTCCTGCAATATTGTTCTTCCAGTACCTTTGCAGCAAAGAACCATTCTTAAGGCATCATTTTTAAAGAAATCCACAGTCAGCATGTAATTTAATTTGCATATAAACTAATCATTTGCACACCTAAGCAGTAGAAAGGCACACACAAATTTTTATGTATTTTAAATGATCCTGACAACTGCTGGGTTCAGAAATTTGTCATTCAAATTCATCCTGTAACCACAAGATATATTTCATTCCTGCCCTCTCCTGAAGCTGATCACTCATATTTGTGCTGTAGTTACTTATGGCATTACCCTCAAAACTGGATAACTTAAATGATCCAGTTTTTAAAACTCCTGTTTCTCTCAAAGGCTTTCTTCATAATATAGATATTTCTGAAGATAAGGTGAAGATTAAAGCATATGGGGGAGAGAGGAGAGATAGAAGATAAGGACTTTTTAAGCCAGTGTTGCTACTGAGTAAATGTAGGATGAGACCTTCACCCACTAAAAACACAAGTTTGGAAAAAAAATATAACCAATTAAAATATAAACCAATTAAAGAAAAAAATCAGCCTAGCACTCCATGGACAGTTGCTTGTAGATAACCATATTGATCTTTCAAATCTGTATTTCTCCTTTAGACTCTACTTCAGCAAAATCCTTAAACAAGTACTTGTCCTTAGGTATTTGAATGCTTTTATTGAAGTTTCTTATGAATAAAATACACCTCACTTCAAATACTTTCCTAAATGGGGGTACATTTGATTGTTTAGGCTTATACATTTACCTATGCATTCAGCTGAATCTGGGTGTTCTTAATTGTCCCTGCTAGGGACTATATAGCTGATAAATATCTTTGAGCACATCTTCTGGAATGAAAGATCTTATTTTTCTTGTTCAAATGGCAATTTTACAAGGTAGCCATTCAGAAATTGTAGTCCTGTCAAAGCAGACTATGTATGTCATTAAGATAACAGTGGCCTCTGATCACTGACATGAAACAGCTGAAGTCACAAAAGATGTTTCACACACAGATCCAGACCCTGCAATACGCTGATTCTTTTCAAAGCATTTTTCTATTTAGTATTTTCTCAAAGTAGAAAAGTAAAAGTAACCATTACCTAAAATTCAACTTTTATGGCCAGTATCTCAAGGAACTTCTGCCAACTTAAAGTCACATTCACATTCCTGATTAAATGTTTAGTTCTCACACCTTCTTCTTGGCACTTTTCCTACCTTTCTGTTTTCTAGTGGTAGGACTTTTGGGGACACAGAGAACCTCCTAAAATTAGTGCTGGGCATGAACAAACTTCTCAAATTTTCAACCAGATCATCTTGCCAAACCACCAACTGCAAACCTGCACAAGGGTTGCTGCTGGCACAGGGGAGGGAAGGAGTAAAAACGATGGAGCAGGCACCTGGGAGTGCTGTGGAGAAGAGGAGAGGTGGGCTGGAAGATCTCACCTTTATTTTCCAGTAAGAGACCCTTTCACTCTCCACGCAAAAAACTTTGTTTAATCGGAAAGCTGTTAGTTAAATTAGAGGTTGGCTAGGAGAAGGTCAAATGTGAAAGTATTGTGGGAATATCTGAATGTGCCTGAATGAATGAAACCAAATTCTTTTATGTTAGAAATTGTTTGGCCAACTTAAATATCAGTAGGAAAAACAAAAATAAGGAATTCAATTTTCAGCAACTGCTCTTTACAAGGTCAGGACAGTAACTCCTTTTGTGCTTCTGATATCTAGAGAGGGCAAAGGAGATGCTGAGATAAAGTCAAATCCTTGCATGTATTACACTTTTTTCCTCTGGTCTTTTCATATACACACACAAAAATGGTTTACAATGTAAAACATATAATTTACAGTGTGAGCTATTAGTCAAAAAAAAAGCAAGCTTTGACAGGTAAAGTCAATCAGCAGTTGAGCTAAAATATATATATTTATGCTCTTTAAAGACTAGCCCTAAGTCTGGTCTGAACAGGATTCTCTCTTTATTTTAGTAGTATTAGGTAATGGTTTGTTTTCACTGAACTTAGCTGTGTAAAATCTGAATTCAAACACTTCTCTGTGTTCCCTTTTTAGTTTGTTCCCATTTTGAGTGACCTGAATCAGCTAGAGAATAGAATAATGCAGTTAAGCATAATAAAACTCTAAAATGATCAATTTTCAGTGTGGTCTCAGCCTCTGAATTACTGCAGGGCTTCATGCTCATTTCCTAGCCTCCTCCCTACCTTGTTTGCACCTGACATAAAATTAAGACAGTAAATTTCCTTATACAAACCTGCACAGTGCACTCATCTCAGTAATGACTGAGCAACTGAACATGCTTCACAGAGGGTCAGAAATATTTACTTATTTTGCACAGCATTTTGAAGATTAAAATTATTTGTTAAGTTGTAAGGCACAGTGTAGGCATCTTGCTCCACATGGTCAGTTCACCAAAACAAAAAGAAAAACCACCTGGAAATCAGCCCTGTTTCCCTTGGCAAAGCAGAGTCCTGGTGCTTGCTGTCCTCACTGCATGGACCCGCCTCAGCCTCATCTGGCTGCAAGCACCAGTCTCTTCAAAGTTCCTAAGCCCAGGAGGTTTTGTACTTCAGCTTTGTCTTCAACTTTTCCAACTGGTTCAACCAGGATTGGGCTGTTAGGGTTTGCTTCTTAAGCATCTTCCTTGTCTTGTTTTGTGCCTCTCCAAGGCCAAGAGTAAGGGACCCATCTTGGCACTGGGAATTGCGCTGCAACAGGCAGCATCACAGGGACGGTGGGTGAAGTTACCAATGTAATGTGAGCTATATTTTCTAAGCACTTTCTAAGAGACTTAATTTCCTTCTTTGAAAGGATGCTGCCCTACTTAGCTGTCGCTGACCGCAAGGCTGCCTGGATGCCTGCAGGTGACAGAGAGCGCTTGGCCAAACAGACCGGCTGCGGGAACACAGGTCTTTATACGTCCCTTCTGCTGAGCTGTCAGCTCTGCGGCAAGTGGAGCAGAAGCAGCCGATGTAAAAAGAGCAACGGCAGGAACAAAGGAGCAAGAGTGGTCCCCTGTAGCAGCACCCGAGGTTTTATTTTCCGGGGATGCGGGGCTACGGGAGAGACCTTGTGGAATGGTTCCACAGGGTTTTAAGGGAAACAAAAATGGGAGGGTACAAAGGGGAGGATCCAGGGTTCCACAAATCAAAGGATGATGAGGGGTGACAGGTATCCAATAATTTTTGAACAGGGGAAGAACACATTTGAACTAACCAATCAACATAACAGAACAACAGAACTTTCCAGAGCTTGATGAATATTAAAATAACTCTGAGGGGAAAGGGGTGGAACAGAGACTTGGATTGACAACTTAAAAGGTGGGAGAATCAGGGGATTCCCCAGCCATGCCTTCCGCATCCCCCTCAGGCTCACTGTCCTGAGGAGAAAAATCTATCCAATTTATTTCATTAATTTTTATAGAGAAGGCAAGCTGGGTCACCGCTACACTTAGCCTGACCACTTTTCATCTTACATCTACACAGGAGCCCCTAATGTTTTCAATAATAGTATGAGCTTTGCAGCCTGTTATTGTCTGTCAGCTGAGGTAGCAGCTAACTGAAATGATTGTCCAGCAGCTTCTTCAAACTGAAATATTATTTACTGTTTTGGATAGAGAGCAGATGGAGGGAGACTAGACTCTGCTTAAACCATAGTCCTTACAAGCTTCTACATGCAGGCAAGTCTCTCTTCATTGTGTTGGGAGTACTCAGAATCCACAACAGTGTCTTCACCTGCTTCATTTCAGAAATGATCTCTTCCTATATTTGCTTTTTATCCAGAGTAACTATGCACAGCTTTTTCTTCTTACCTCTGTTTTACATTAAAGGAAGGTGATGCCAGCTAAATAAAATGAATATCCCATTTTCTTCAAGCACAAAGTCTAAAATCCAGGATCCCTAATTCCTAAGTCACCAATGTTTACAGGACCTAGAATACCTCTAAAGTCAGTTCCTTCATGGCTATTTAATGTATTTCTATACTGAAAGAATAACAGAACTGATGGGTATCTGGGTTCTGCTGTGCGGGTTTCTTTTCCCTAGATAACTCTCTCACTCTGCTTTAGTTTTACTGGCAATGAAAATCCATATTCACTAAGTTTAAAAATTCAGATCTGAAGGGTCTCTCTTTCTGTCCACTCTAATTTTTCATCCCACGTTAAATGTGAGCATGCTATTTCTTTTGAAGGTCCTTATCTTTGAAAGGCTTTTGTAATGTGGCATATTTGGGAGTATTAATAAGCTCCTTGTTCATTCTTAAAGATGGCATTTTTAAGAGTAGTACAAGACAGGACAGGAAAGGAAGGACAAGACTTTTTGACATAAGGAGGCCATCAGTAACATTTCTAATGTTTCACCTGGTAAAAGTAATAATAAAATAAGAATTTCTCAGGCTTTTGAGAGTATCAAGAAATTAACATTTGAAATGTATTTAGATGTATTAAAGTGAGTGTTACCTTGAAATAAGTGTAAATGACATAGCCTTAGTTGAGTAACTTGGTAGAAATTAATTCCCTACTTAAGATTTTATCAGCAACTCTTAATATCTGTAGTGACCATTATGTGGCTGCAAACTATTGAGTCTGTCTACAAAGAGCCTGGTGGATCAGAGTATTATCAGCACTATCAAAGAAGTTCTTAGAAATGAGTCTGACATTCCTTTTAAAAATGCACTGGAGAGATGGAATGTTACCTTTGAATGATGTAACTTTCATTTAGCAATTCCAAGCATTCCGTCTGGTGTATAAGTCCTCTTAGCAGCTGCAATGGCAGTGATGAGTCACTCCATGACGTATTTATCTGATCCACTCTCAATAGGTGCATCTAAACTGTTTCACATCCATGCAGCGCCTAAGTACTGCACTGTATAACCGTGTTTATATCAGCAGGGGCTGAGAAAATCAAGGCAGCCTCTTTTATTGCCTTTCCAGAGGAAAAAAAAAAAAGATTTCCCTTGCAATGGCATTGCTAACCCACAGTGGGCAAAGTATAGAGGAATGAGAGGAAGGAGGACGAGTCAGTTCTCACACAGGAGCGTGAGGAAGTGGCTGATCTTTAGGGCCTTTTTACTGAGCTCAAGTGCAATCCCCATGTGTACCAACTTAAGACCTGACATGACCTTCACACAGAACCTTGCTGTTAATGGGGATTTCTGGGGATGGATGGATGGATGGATGGATGGATGGATGGATGGATGGATGGATGGATGGATGGATGGATGGATGGATGGATGGAGGCCCCCAGGCTCATGCCAGCCACTCAGTGCATTGCCCCAGTATTGCAGTGGCCTGCAGGAAACTGGGCCAGGCTGTGAACACAAGAGAAGATGGCGTTGCCCTGTCTCCTGTTTCTGGCAAATGAAAAATGATTTATTGCCACACGTACTAATCAGGTATTCATCATGCTTATGCACCAAAATCTTGCTGTGTGTCCACTGCATGCCAAATTACTTCCATAAATTAACTATATTTGTAACTGGAATTTCTAGAGGAGTCTGAAGTCATTTGTTTCAAATTGCACTGAATTACTTCTAATCAAGTAATGTCAGCAGAACCTTTTACTATCTGTGGAGAAATACCATGCTTACATTTCCACTGCTTTTTTACTAAACTTTCATAAGTAAGGAAAAGTCCTTTTGAAGTCTCTATACAGACTCATATTTCAGCTTAATTTAAATACCTGCATAAAAGTGAGATCAAATCTTTAGCATTGGGGCATTCCACTAGAATATCTAAATTGTCATAGCACGTCTAAATTGCTTCTAGAAGTGACCCAGTCTGGCCCTACGTAGCTTATAAAATCTTCAGAGGCAAGTATGAGAAAGATCTAACCTCTAGTAAGCTCTGAATAAATCACTGTCAGTAAAATTCATTTACAGATATGATGTAAGCTTACACTGGCAAACACAAGTAATATTATTAATATTCATATTTCATATTTAATTGGAATATACAAGTATTTTTACACAAAGGCCAAAGATCCTGAAAGACTTTACAGTAAAATCATATCAGTCTAAAAGTTATTAACTTTTTTTGGTTTAGACTTGGATCAATAATATGTTGTGCATCCCATTAAGTAGTATGTAGTAGGTCATCTTGCAGCTGTGCCCAGTTTTCTCCAGGACTGCCTAACAAACCTGTATTATTTAGCTCAGGGTTTAGTATGTTCTTTTTTCTTTCTTTTTTAGATATAGAGTTGCTCAGTTTAAATTCTCAAGGTTTTGGCCAGCATGGATATCCTTTTGGCAGTATCAAAATACTTCAGCTATATAACCCTTCAGTGATGGATACTATATGAAACTTTACCATTATAAAATGCACAGCTTACACTTTCTTCAGAAACTATACCCAACATAAGACCATAAACAGGTGTCATGCACAAATCCAACAGAAAACCCTTAGGAAAATTCTTTCTTGTTCTACTCACTAAAAAATAAAATGAGTTTGTAGACTCTAGGGTCTCTCTGATATACATTACCACAGATATGCCTATCAGTTCATGAGAGGTGGCTGTTTGTTTAAGAACACTTTTTCCACACCTTGATGGCTGTCTGATAGCCAGGATCTAAATCAAACAGAGCTTTGTGCCTTGGGCTGTACCTCTGTAAACCTTAGTGTTTAATTAAGCAACAGTATCAGAGATCATCCACATCACATAAACACTGTATTACTCCTTTTAAATATTTACTTCATACCCAAGAACACTTGGGAGTTTTTGAATCAAAGAAACATCAGTATTAGATATTCAACAGCTATTTATGAGGAAAAATACTTGTCGCATGCTTTATTACTCTTTGCATTTAACTCTTCTTATCAAAAAAGCCATTTGGCAGTTAAAATTCACTAAGACTACAAGACTGTATTAATCCAGACCAGAGAAAAATAATACAATTTGCTACTACAGTACTGTTTTTCCCATTAATAGATATTTGATGCCTGTAGATGAGACAACCCCTTAGTGAATATCAGCTGCAATTTCTATTTAGTATTCCCAATGAATAATGTTTACAATCCAGATACATTATAATGCTTCTCCTTCCAAGCCAAATGTTGTATTTTGGGCAACCAGAGGCAGAATTTTCCCTGAGATGATGCTTTCTTTTCTACAATTTAATTAATTCAGAATATCCCAAGTTCACTGGCCATGAAGCAGCACTACAAGTTTATGTGTTCATTGAAGTCATATTCTTGTTGAATTATTATAATGACAATTGGGAACAGTTTTTCTATTTCTGTTGCTTCAGTAGCAGACACTACGATGTTATTTTGAGCATTTCTGCAACTCATTACTGTATTTTATTCTACCTCATAGACTTGCAGATGAATAGTCAGAGAAACTCTCACATGCATTGGCAGGTCCCCACACCAACAATGGTTTGTTTTCCTGCTCACAAATGGACTAAGAAGGCTGGTCCCAGTGGTCATTAGCTGGGCTTTCCTCATTTAGTTATTTTTTAGATGAAATATCTCAGATCTATACTATGCTCAAAATGGTACTGAAAAGATACCAATCAGATCAGAATCTGAATGTGGAAAAGAAGTTGCATGACCTATTCACCCATTCCTGGCAGCAGGAGGGACGTGTTACAAACACTGATTATTCTAGAGCTGTGAGAAGCTGTGAACTCTTACTGCAAAAGGCAGCACAGTCTAACAGGATGGATGATATGGTCCTTACATTGTTCCTCTTTTGTCCTCTGGCAGGACCTAATGAGGACCTGTGGGTAATTGCTCTTCTGTCATGAGGTCTTTTTAGTATGGATTACAACTAGATGTGATGTGCTCACAGCTGTGTGGTGTTCTGTAAGAGGTGTGCATAAATCTATCCAGACTGAAAGTTGAAAAATGGAGGAAAGCTCATAGAGATAGCAAGGGATCTTACTGATATTAGCAAACAGGGATGGCATGATTTGTATCACAGGTGTATATAGTAGCCTCCTTCTGCTTTGGCTGCCTATAACAGCTGCGTTTTCTTATGCTTTTAGGGCATTTAAGTACAGTGTCTAATCTCACATTGTCATTGCAGAGTGGTCTCTCACCACACAGCAGGCACAGATACCAAAATAACTCAGGAAGCAAGACTTCTCCATGTTCTCCCTTTCAAGTAACATGCCAAAACAACAGCTGTTATCACTTCTAAGTTGAGTAATTTGGTGCAACCCATTTCTTACTGTTGCAGCTGGTATTGCTGAAGTACTGCAACTCCATCGGTACAAGTTCGTGCCTTTTTTAAAATGCTCTTCATGATGAACTTCTGAGCTCTAGGCTGCATCTCCTACATGATTAAGGCCTGTGTTGTCTTATAAACTCTCTGGCAAACTCATCTTCACAGAAGTTTCTTATAGAGGGACTAGGCATAGTAACTAGGATTTTATTTAATTTATTTGTCACAACATTTATTGTTGGCTGGGGGAGGCACTAGGTTGATTGTGAAACTAAATGACATGAAAATACCCAGACCATAGGACAGAAACTTATTTGCGCTAAGAATCTAAATAATGCAGTAATTAAAAATTCTTCACAACAAAGTGATTAATCCTATGCATGTTTTTGATAGTAGCATGTTCTATCAAGCAGCCGAAAGATGTATTTATGACCCATGAATCCAGTTGGCCTGGCCATCAGTTACTGGCAAACAGCGAAGCAGAAAAACTAGACTTTATACAAGATGTCCTCAGTGAAATTATATTAAAATGGGTCAGGACTTCTGATACAGAATCTTAAGTTTCTTTAGTGCAAACGCTCCTATTGCCACACTTGGTCACCATAAGGAAGGAGAAAACTTCCACTATGCCATCTATTACATCATTCAGGCAGTGCAAGAAGATCAGAAACAAACCATTTCCCCTACTGAAGAAATGTATTTCCTTATAAGATGAAAATTGATGTGCTGAGAAAGGGGCTGCCATAACTGAGGTGAGCATTGTAGTCTATTCAAATACCAAACCCTTCAAACTCCATACAATGGAGTTGTATCGTTTTCAATAACACAGATTTTTCCAGGTAGAAAGTTCCTTCTTTTTTTTTTTTTTCCTAAGTTGCAGACAAGGCTTACTGAGTTACGGTGTTTTCTTAATGTTAATTGCTACATGCTGTAACAGTATAAGATACTGAATGTGTATTTTTTCTGTATATATTTTCAACTACAGTGGATACTACAGTGTACATTGCTCGCATTGCAGAATGTCCCTTGTGATGAAGTTCTGCAAAAGACACAAGCTGGCTGTTCTTGCCAAGAAAAGTGACAGATTCAGTCCCTATGATATATATACACATGGCCCCTTCATTAACCAGTGGGGAAATTTCCCATAAAACCCATAGATATATGTGCATGGAACTGCTACAGGAGAAAAAACTTATTGTGTGGACCCTCATGCTAAAGTACCTGTCACTAATACTTTCCAAAGCTAACTGGAACTGCTGGTTCAGAATACAACGCCATAACAGGTCTAGGGCCAACACTTTAAAAAGAATGCCTAATGGCCAAAACTGAACCTGGAACAATTGTCCAAGTAAGCAGCATTTAGGGACTTTGAGGGCAGTCAGTCCTGTACACATCCTGTTGATTTCACCATCAATTCAAAATAATCACTCCTCCTACAAGGAGACGTCAGTTCTCCATTCTTACTTTCTGGAGGAAACCAGAAAAGGTAATCTAGTAATTAAAGAAGTTCAGGTAAGCAGGTTTAACAGCTTCTTTTTGCTTTCTGTGCAAGCCCGCTGCAAAGGTACATGTTGAAACTATATGGGGTTTTTATCTGTTTTCTCAAATCCTCTGATTCTTCCTATAAATGACATCAGCAGGCCTGATGCCTCAAACTTCGTTGGTTTATAAACAGAGATACTGAGTGATTGACACATTGAAGGATTCCATTTTATCATGTTATTTCCTGTGTCTATAAGAAATATATGAGGATCTTCTGACTTTGATCAACGTGGTTCTCTTCCAGTTTCTTCCCTCTTTAGCAGGATGTGTCTGACATATTGGTGTGTGCTGTGATAATTGGACAGTCTCAGAAACCGAGACTAAAGTAAGAAAAATCTCACATAAAAGCTGCTGCTGCTCTTGCCAGAAGCTCAGTTCAGATGAGTTGTAAGGTAACTTGGCTTTGTTTCATGCTGGTATTTTGTCCTCCAGGATCTCAATTTAGTTATTTCTAAAGTTCCTGATTCCTATAGTTATGAAGTAAATTGAAACAACTCCAGATGCAGAAAGTGATGTGTGCCTGTGTTTGCAGAAATTCTGAATAAACTATGTTGAGCACTATGAAATATCTCCTTTGTATCAATGTGTTGTCAGGTTTTTAGTGGCAGTTATTGGACTGAGACCACTCTATTAAGTATTTCACTGCTCTTTACCCTGCATAAAAATGAAGATTGGTAAATAAATAGGAAAAAAATATTGTACAGGCAGACATTTTGGGTTGGTCTCATCCTTAGGGAGTTTACTGAAAATCTGTGCCATTTTCTCCCTCATCTTTCTGACTGGAACAGCCCACTGTGTAGCAGGAAAAACCTAATGTTGGCTTTTGTCCACCAGAGATAAGTCAATCATTTGGTGCCTGATTCAGCTCTGCAGTCTCTTTGTCCTAGTGCAGCTCCTCTTCTCTGGAGAACAAAAGTAGATGCATTATTACATTGAAGACTTTCAACACATATGGGTTGTGTTTTCAGCCTTTTCTGAAATCTGACAGCTCACGTGACGTATATGAAATAAGAACCTGTGAGTGCAATGAGAAGTAACCAGTGGTTTGCAGTTTCATTTGGTACATTGTCTGATGACTAAGAAGGGAATTTAGCAGATGGTGCATTAAGAATGAATAAACAGATGTGGTTTTCACATAGGGTATATTTAAGATGCGAGGATGTTCTGGTTGGTAAATGTTAGACAAGTCCAAAGCAAAGCTGGAAGCAGTCATGAAAGAGAAAGAGCTTTGAAGGCAGCTGAAATAAAATTCACATTTGGGGAAGAGTACAGTTGTCCTATTTGTGTACCTTTCCTTAGGTGACTGATCCGGGCCATTGCCAGAGGCTTCTTGCATCTTTGCATCTTGAATATGAAGCTTCTTGTATCTTTGCCTGAGCCTGTGTGGCAACTATCTCCTTAATCTTTCTTCATTGCTGTTTGTGTTTTTCTTTTGTTATTTTAGTAATAAAAAATAATGACTCATTAACACTGTTCTTTGCAGGTAATCAGGTAGTTTAAAAAGATTTGAAGAAAGTTTGAATTATCACAAGATTGTTTCTGTGTCTTTTGAATCAGCCCTCCAAATAGCATACCTTTTCTGATACTTCTCTCAACTAAGTAAAAATCCACTCCTGTAGGACTCATCAATGGCTATCACCTCTCAACAGCACGGTCTAGGTTTCCATCACCCTCATTACCTTGCCTCAAGGATAGCATGGACTCCTGCAGAAATTACATCAGCCTTCTGAAACTTATTCTAGCCTTAATAATCCTGTCAGGACCATTATCTTTGGGGATGCTCCCTCAGCACCATCATGGAGTCAATCACACTCATGTA
This sequence comes from Pomatostomus ruficeps, assembly GCA_013400735.1. NCBI lineage: Eukaryota > Metazoa > Chordata > Aves > Passeriformes > Timaliidae > Pomatostomus > Pomatostomus ruficeps. The sequence goes on from VYZT01003362.1 coordinate 68,673, forward strand.
AAGTTGGGTGAGCCAGCACAGCCTCTGCCATGGTTTAACCCCAGGCAGCCACCAGGCCCCCTACAACCCCTCATTCACTACCCCATGATCAAGATCAGTGAGAGAACTGGAAGGGTAAAACCTGGAAAACTCATGGGTTGAGCTAAAGGCAGTTTAATAAGGGAAACAAAAGCTATGCACACAAGCAAAACAAAGCGAGGAATGAATTCACTGCTTCCTATGGACAAGCAGGTGCTCAGCCATCTCCAGGAGTGCAGGGCCCCATCACATGTAATGGTGACTTGGGAAGACAAACACCATCACTCCAAACATCTACCCTTCCTCTTTCTTCCCTACACTTTATACACTGAGCATGAAGCCATATGGTCTGGAATAACCCTTTGGTCAGTTGGGGTCTTCTGTCCTGGCTGTGTCTCCTTCCACCCTCCTATGAACCCCAAGCCTCCTCTCTAAAGTGGCAGTACAAAAAACCAGAGAAGGCCTTGGCGCTGTGCAAGCCCTGCTCAGCAATACCAAAAACATCTCTGTATTATCAACCCTGTGTTCAGCACAAATCCAAAACTCAGCCCTATACTAGCCGCTGGGAAGAAAATTAACCCTACCCCAGCCAAAACCAGCACAAGGCTGCCAGAAGGAATAGGTGAAGCATGGGGGCACATGGACACACCGGGAAATGGTGCTGCAGAGCTGCAAAGCCTCAGCCATACCCTGCAACACAGAACCACACACCTTACCAACTGGTCTGAAAAGAAGACACTGGAGATGACTTGGTTTCACTGGTAAGCCTGCATTGGCCTATAGGGAATTTTCTGGTCTTCTGTTTTAGCCTACACAAGGCAGAACATTCTTCTTTCGAACTTGCTTCCTTTTTTTTAGTAACCCTTAAGGACGATATTTTCTTTCAAAGCTTCTTTCTTAGATACGACAAGACCTTTTTTATTTTTAGACTGCTTATAAAAACACCCTACAAGGAAAAAAGCATGTAGATTTGAACTTGAGTGAATGAATTTTCCTTACTTTTGGTGGAGATTTTATATCAATATCTTCAATGATCAATGCTGTTGCCATTATATTTTTATGTATCAAACAAGCTGAACAATCTGGTTCTGCAGAGAGTTAAATGGACAGGTTGTTTGCCTCTCTGAATTGTACTTTTGTGATCATGACAACACATTTCTGTGGAAAAGAATACTGCATATTCTCAAACATATAAAGTGTCATTAAGAACAGCTCCAGCGGTCCTACAGTGACCCTGAATAAGGCTGCTAATGTGGGAACAGGACAATTCTACCTGGTATGAATAAGGATATATAAACAATGGCCTACAACTTCTCTGTAATTCACTGGATATTAATAAAGCGGTGTATTTTTATCTTGGACTACATGTGACTGGTGTAAGTTATGCCTTATCTACTGGGTGAGTAGTCTTTGTTCATTTCATTCTTATCTCTTTGTCTCCATGGAATATGCCTTCTGAAATATCAGAGCAGTGCATGTATTTGAAGATTTATTGATGGGCTTAAGGGAAAAAGCATGATGCTTTCTGTAAAATATTCTTGACCACAGAATTATCTCTTCTTCTTAGCAAGAGAACATAGAGCCCTGTAGAAAAGGAAGGACTTGAGACATGGAAAAATGGATTAATCTTGCAACTTCTGGAGGTCATTATGTTGGTTGGGACAGTTGAAGTTTCATAGGAATTAAGGTCCAACTGTCTATATATCCCCAGCCATTAAATTTTACTTAGATATTTTTTACCAAGGGCGAAGACTTGAGTCAGATTGAATTTAATTTCTAAAAATACCTAACCTAGCTACATGGAGAGAATGAGATGAACTAATGGTTCATCAGTGCCCAAACATTAAAAAAAAAGCTTAAACAAGCCACATTTCTTAAAGGAGTCTCTCAGTTTTTAATTTATAAAATGAGAATAGAAATATAATAATACTTTACAAGGGTGTTTGAGGCTCAGTCATAAATACTGAGGGAACTTTAATTGAGAGAGTTGTTTGACAGCGTAGGCTCTATTAGCTGGAAGAGGAGTGCACACCAAACCGAATTTACTGACACTCAGCTCATATTTGCTTAGGAGATTGTCTCAGAACAGATGAGTGTGAGACATGTTTATTTTAAGTCTGCACAAAATTAGACCTTGAAAATCTTTTTGAGAGTTTTTGCATGCTTGTCTAGAGCAACTAGGTGCCTTGCCTTTTTTAACTAATACTGTATTTAAAACATATTTATAATAAATGTACTTGCATGCTATCTAATATAAATAATTGATGACTTAGAATAAATATTCATGATCTCAGGCATAAAACTCACTGACGACTAAGTCAGTTGTGAGCCTGTTTCAGGTCTTAACATCCATATCATTGACCTTCCTACAGTACCCTGCAGATTTTCCATCCTACCATTTTAAGCTGTAAATTTTCATCCAAATAAGCAACTGTCTGCTTTCCTGACATACCCACAGCTCTTCCTCTTGTGTTGTGTTCAGCCAACTGGCATCCACAGGATGTCAGAGCATATCACAAGTGAGAAGGGTTAACCTTTCAAAACTGTTTACCTCCATATGTGACCAGTTTTTGCAGCACTGCAGTATTGTGGCACAACATCTAAGTATAGCCTTTAGATGTGTTTCTAGGAACACTGGCTTATAAATAAATACAGTTGACAATCTGCTGATCACAAGTCTATATTTACCACAGAGAAGTTGACATGATGTCGTGAAGGATTTGACAATTAACCTTGAATATTCCTGACATATGTTCAATATCTATTGAAATTTTTCTGAATAAAACCAAAATTTTTAAAGAAAGAAACTTATGGCACAGAGTTCCTTTGGATTACACAAGAAAATCACAAAATATAAAGGGGCAAAAATAATTTCACCTCCATCAGAATCATGGATAGCATTTTAAAATGTTTCTGGGCCTGCTCTTTGGTGTTTCAGCTGGGTGAACATTACTGAAGCAGTTTGCTATACTGCTGCTTCTTCTGAGCATTTGTATTAAGTTAATTCAGAAGAAAAGTTGGCCATGTCTACTTTCCCTCCTGGAGGGGTATTCTAATGGTCATTTAGCCTTATCTTGGATTTTTCATTGAGTTCAATTATTTAAGTAGGAGCTTCAGCACAGAAACAAAGCAAGTTCATGGGTGCATGATTGACCAAAGGAAAAATAAAAAGATACACAGGTATCTTAGCTGGCTAGAGCCCTGGAAACAGCTTAGGAAGATTTTAGCAGTTAGCAGAAGAATACCACCACTGAAAACATAGTTCAAGTCCTGGGGAAACTAATTTTTCCAGACAGGCAGGGAACATGTTCTCAGCAAGGGACTGGGTCAATGTGCCCTCAGGTTACACTTCCAAAACTGTAACTGAATTGGAACTGGCACAAAGGATTCAATATATGGGTTTATTTTGAGCTGTAGTAGGAGTCTTATAGCAAACTTATCAATGTTATTTTTAGATGTGGAGATCTTGGCCCATAGGATTTCATCTGAAGTGCTTTAATGTCTAATTCCCACTGACATCAGGGGGGTTAAGCACTTAATTACTGCTGAAGCTTAAGTTACTTTTGAAACTGGAAACAGGACATTTCACAAATTTCTTATGACGGATTTAATGTGACTCAAATCCTATTGAGTTATGCATTGCCTTTGCACCTCATTGTACCAGGGATCAACAAACAAGAAGTTTTACCCCTGAGGTAAAATGTTGGCAAGCACAGACAGTACAAGAGAGAATTGTATTAAAAAACCAACTCTTTATGTTCCTCAGCAGTACTCTTTTCCTTCTGTGTGACTACGTACCTCTACTGAAAAGCAGTTCTGGTGAGCCTTACTTTTCCTCACAGAAATGCTCACAGGTGTTTTCTGGTTGCTTACAGTGCATGAAACCTTTGCTCAACTTTCCTTCCTCCCACCCTCTCTCTCTTACTGTCTTCTCTCACAAACATTTAACTTAGGTGGTTGTCTAAGGCTTTGAAGCCTTGTGACTGAGGAAAGAGCCTTGCATTGCTTGGCAGGCTGACCTATTTCACAAACACAGGCAATTACTCCCACCACAGAGCAGCCCTTAATTCACAGGCAGAGACTGCAGAAGAGCTGTCTGGTGTGCAACGATCCCCTGATGCCCTGGAAAGCAAGTAG
>VYZT01003362.1:77357-90778 GCA_013400735.1 Pomatostomus ruficeps
TGATTCTTTGTTTGGCAATGTGTTTATGGCATGGCACAGGGCTTTCTATGAGCTCTGTTTTCTAAAGAATAGCTATGTTTATAATTGACTGAGAGGTGTGAGTTATCTGAGTGTAGTAGTAGCAGAGATAAGCTATTTTTCTACATGTTGAATGAAAAGTCATTCACAGTTGCACATCCAAACAACTACCAAAGCTGAAGGGAAGTAGCATATCATCACCATCCCCCAATGGAGGGCACGCACAGTATCCTCTTTCCTCCCCAAATGAAAATTAATAAGGTGGACTGGTGTAAAGATATTCTATTAGTCTAGCATATTCACCAGTAGGTTTAGAACTACTGTTTCTGGGCTTTTATCAGTTGTTGCTACTACTGCTGATGTTGAGAAAAGACTGGATTTTTGCATCAAATTGTTTCCTTAGGCAGCTGTTGTAGATTGAATGCTTTATTATAGTTATTCTCTTTGTTAAAATGTCCCGGTGATGGGAATTGATAACTTCTTGATCATCAGTGTCATAAAAATGCCTTGTTAATCTGCTGTCACACTGTATCAAAAAAACAATAAATCAAATAAATGTTAGGTATGCAGCTGACTGTCACTTTCCCCTTTGTGCCTGCAGAGAACCTGATTTACAGTCACAGTGGTGTACAACTGATACCCATNTATGTTCAGCCTGAACTATATCATGTTCCAGCCTGGAGGACCCTGTTGTGTATGTCAATAGACAGTGAAACATTTCATTTTAGCAAAATATTGGAGAAATAGATGAGTTCAAGAAAAGGAGAGTGCCTATTAATGTATGTTCTTCAAGCAGCAAAGATAATGAAGGCTTATTTCCTGCCTTAACCATTGCCCTGAAAATATATCCATTTTTTTCTCAGATCCCCTGGGCTGTCACCCCGTACTGTTCACTCCCTGCTTTATTCCAAGTTCTCTCCCATAACTTTGGGTTTGAATGGCTAAGAGGCAATATCTCCTGAGATTAGCTCAAAGTTACATCTATGTGAATTTGCCAGCTGCCAGGGACATATTTATTCACTTACTAATTGGTCCCTAGCTGTTGCAATAAAAATGCCTGAAGGCATAAAAGTGCCTAAAATTCAGGCATAAAAATGAAATGCCTGAAGTCCGCTCCACTCTAAGTGGGAACATTTCTTTGGGCCCTTCTCTAGCTGCCATCTTCCCTGAGATTCACAGAACTTAGTATCTTTGAGATATCTGTTTCTGTGTCAAATTCTGTTGAAATCAGTTGGTCATCCTTAACAATTGCCGCAGAGTGGACTGATGTGCAGATACATAAAGAAACAAATCTAAAAATTTCAAAAGAAAGGCTGCATGGAGGTAAAAATTAGTATAGATTATCCTGACTTTAAGTCAGCTTAAAATAATAGAAGTGTCAACTATGTACTCAGGTAACAAATAATTAGAAGTGAGATAGGAGAATTCTGCAAACTTTTTTTTTTATTGGATGTCAGGTCTTGTTACCTGGACCTATTATCATTCACTGACAAGCTCAGAAGTTAGAACGATGAGAGCAACTCTAATGAAAAATATATAAATTTGTTTTAAGTTCATATGGCTAAAAATCACAAGATCTTGAAGTAGGAAGGAGTAGAGCTCATATAAAGTGTACTGAAATCTGTCATCTATATGGATATAAAAATTAAGAAAGAATGAGTGAGGGAGTGCTCAGGAGAACCTACTAAATGCCTGTCTTTGCTCTCCTCTTGTTTGATAGCCTTATGAATGATGACATGTATCATTTGCCAGCTGGGTTTCCGGTGACTGGCATTTCCAGGCTTTGCACAGAGGTGTGAGTGTAGTTGATAGTGCTTAGGACAGCTAACATCACAGGCCAGTCTGACTGATTGGTCAGAATTATCACAACCGACTAATTATGGTTTAATACAGGAAAGTGTGTTTTACAATCAGAAACACAGACTATACCCATAGGATGGCAAATTCTCTGTCTTAAAAAGCAGTAATTCAGAAGATGGCATTGCAGTCAGGAGAGAGAAGAGCTTTTTTGTGAGATCTCGGTGTCAAGTTGAGGCTTTGAACCTTATATTGATCCATGGATGAAGTGGGGAAAAAAAATACAGTAGACTCATTTAAAAGATCAAACCACTTTGAGCACCACCAATAAGATCACTGTGCCCTGTTCTGTGACTCACACTTCCTAGAGGATGGAGCTACTCAAGGAAATTCAAAGGACAGGAAAAAAAATGGTCCCAGAGGCCATCAATCAACGTTTGGGATATAAATCTTTTAGGAATTTATAAGCCTAGAATATTGGGAAAAGTTTGAAGAAGTAATTCAATCACTCTCTCTGAATACTTATATGTTAAAAAAAAATGCTTAATGACAGGAGCCAAGGGAACTTTTTCAGTCTTCTAGACAAGCAGCAGATATGGAAATTAGATTCCTTTAAACTTGTGACAAGGTGCAAATTCTTGGCACAAGCCACAGATGAATATTGGAAAAGTTTTCAGAGGAAATTTTGAGTCATTGTTTTGGTTGGTATATTCAAATGGTGCCAGTTTATCTGTCTGCGTGTAGTATATAACCCTAAGTATACCATACATACAAAATTTATGTAATACTTACCTACATATATCATGTGTATATATTCCAACTGTATCAGACATAGGTAGATATATAGCTGTAGAACTTCCTTACTGATAATGAATAACTTTGAAATGAATATTGAAGGCAAAGACATAAATATGAGACCTAAAATAATCTAAGCATGGCATGAGCTGGAAGCAGAATTAATCTCTAGAATACACTGAATATTCTTCGAAACAGTTTGTTAGATTTTGCTTCAATTTACATTATCTGCTCAGTAGGTGAAAATATGGATTTTCTTTTGAGATGGAGGAGAAGAGGTTAGTGATTACTTTTCCACTAACAGAAAAAATAAGTCTATTTAATGAGTCATTGTGAAAATACATTTGAATTTTTCAAAGTGAAAGAAACATAACAAAAAGTGTGATCCAAAGGAAACTTCTTCATGTTCTAACATGAGCTAACAGCTCCAGTTTTTCCTTTGCTAAGTGGGATTGCACAAATACTAAATTGATTTCTTTTTCAGAGTGACGCTAATTGTGTTTTGTCCCAGAGCACCATATCAGGCATTATCCTCAGCACCTCTTCAGAGCTTAGAGAAGTTTAAAAGACAAATACAAAAAAATGCTACACATACAAAATATTTCTTAGACAAATCATGTGAAATAAGGTACTAAGTTCAGACCAATTTTAATGTGCAAGTGGGAGAAATACCAGTTCCTTAATGAGGGCTGAAATTTATCCTCTTTAGAAAGCCAATACAAACCTAGGAACCACTGAAAGCCAATCCTAAAACCATGACTTAAGGAGATTTAAGGGCCCTATTTTATCTTTGCATGGAGTCAATATTTTATTGCCAGTGACCTGGTCCCATGTTATTGAATTGTAATAAAACTTAGTATAAGGTATTTGGGATATCTTTCATGCCAAAATGCATCTTGGCTTCTAGTCTTGTCTATGTTGGATGTTGGCCACAGCTAGTGCAATATCTTAAAAAAAATAAAAATCTCTGGTGTATTTGATATATCAATTTAGCCCTTCCTTTTCCAAACCCTCAGCAGACATTTCTAGAGCCAGTGTGATACTGCTATTTGGAGTTTAGGATACTCACTAATTCTTAAAAAAAATACTCAGAGGAGATAATTTGAATTTGCCAGATACTATTTCTGATATGTTCCACCATATTGCAGCCAGTATGATCATTTCAATCTGTTTTGCTTGTGGGATGCTGGTGGAAAACACATCAGAAAGCTTCATTAATAGTATCTTTCACCAGCTCATTTCAGGCTTAGGAAAATTATGTTCAGCTATTTAGTACTAAGGGCTTCTGATTAAAAAACTGATGTCCTGGAAACCTTTAATTTTTGAAACTCTGAAGGTCCATGAAATATTATGCTTAAGTCATTTAAACCCTATGTAACTTCAGCCAAATCAATGGTTGAAAATCAAAGGTAGATAAATTCAGACTGGAAAAATGTACATTTTTAAAGTCAAGGCTTTGTGGCTTGTATTTTACACTGATTGTTACTGTGCTATCTCACTTTAAATATATCTCTATATCTATGAAGCACATTACTGAAATTTCAAAATTTTTTGCATGTTTCACTATAAAAAATCTAAGGTAGTGAATTTGTTGTGAGTATGTTAAACTAAAAAAAATGTTGATCGCTACTTCCTTTTTCAGAATTTGTACTTTTCTCTACAGGCATTGAAAAACCATATTTGTATTAACCTTCCAATTCTCCAGGGTATTAGATGCATTCTGCTCCCACATCCGCTCATTAAATCTCAGGAAATAATGTGACAGCTTTGATATTCTCAGATATCCATTTTTGAGGCAGCCAGTACATTGTAGGTCACTGGCAGGTGGCAAGGCATCCTTCAGAGGAAGGGGGGTTTACAGAATTTTGAGGAATATTTCATGTATCCCTGTGCAAGGAAAAAATCTTTTTCTTGAGTAGTCCTGGAAGGAACAGGTACAACCTGACCCCTTAAATCCACAACCATACAAACAGCTTGTGCATGCAAAAATATATTGACATAAAGTGATTACATGTGATGAGTTGACCTTAGACTGTAGTCAGACACCCACCCAGCTGCTCATTTACTCTGCTTCTTCAACAGAACAGGGTGAGAAAAGAGGATAAAAAACCTTGTGAGTTGGGGTAAAGGCAGGGAGATACTTTACCAGTTACCACCATAGACAAAACAAACTCAACTTGTGGAAAAGAAATTTAATTTATTGCCAGTGAAAACAGATGTGAATAGTGAGAAACATGGACAAATTAAAACAAGATTTTCCCCTGTATCCCCTTTTTTACCAGAATTAACTTCACTCTTTCATCCCTGACCCTTCTGCCTTCCCATTCCACACGGCACAGGGTGATGGGGAAAGGGGAGTTGCCATCAGTCTATACCAGTTTCTCTCTCCTGCTTCTTTCTCCTCACCCTTTTCCTCTACTTCAGCATGGGATCCCTCCTACAAGATATAGTTCCTTCAAGAAAAGACTGATGAAATGCAGGGTCTTCACGGGCCACACTTTCCTTCAAGAAATATCCATGGGCTGCTGGGTGTATATCTTCTCCATCATGGTCCTTCACAGGCAGTGGGAAATTACCTGCCCCACCATGAATTTCTCTCAGAGTTGCCTGAAGAACCTCATCCCCTTCCTTCTTCTCTCATCTTAGCACTTACACTGCTAGTCACTCATCCTTATTTTTCCCCTCCTCTTCCTATCAGACATTTTTGCCCTTTCTTAAATATGTTTTCCAGAGGCGCCAACTACTGGCTGATGGGCTCAGCTGTGTCCTGTGGTGGCTCAGTTTGGAGTTGGCTGGAAACTGCCTGGAAACCTCTGTGTCCAACATGGGACAGACCCTGTCCTCTCCCCATGGAGGTCACTCCATGTGTCCCCCTGCCAACACCTGGGCACCAGACACCAAGTTAGAAAACTATTAGAAAACAGTTCCATGGAGAATTGATTAGGAAACCAATACTGTTTCTAGCACCACGATGCTTTCACTTCAACAGATTTCTTTCCAAATTTTGTACCATTTCAATTCTAGTTATGTGTTGTCACTCTGAGAGTTGTTAGTCCAAAGTTTTACTTTCTTGCCATTTTTTGATGTGTGGGTTCAGTCCACATCCACAGCAGTTCCAAGCCAGCCACTGAGGTCTGGCAGGCTCCTACCCTGTGAGCTGAGAAGGATGGCATACACACCTTGGGGCAGGTGGCACAGTAATTTTGCAAAAGAAACAAATGCTAATACTAATTTTCTCCCTATTCATGTTTATGTACTCTCCTAGACTAAGTACAATACTTTTTAAAAAAAAAATTATGTATTCTTAAACAGAAGACTCAAATAATCTAAATGGCATTTACTGTGTATATCTTTGAGGATTTTTTTTCACTTTAATATTTTGCCAAAGCATTTTAAAAAAAAAAAGTTCCAGTTGATCTTGTTAGATACCATGGAATGAAAATTTGTGTGGCTGGTTCCTCCAAATCAGTGAAATATACCAGGATAAAATTTGTCTGGAAGCTGTGTAAGCAAAAGCATATAAAAGCTCAACAGAAGAGTATCGGTAAAATCACAGAAATGTGGATCAACAGAAAGGTGTTTCCTCAAGAGTTAAGTTCTACCAGGATTTTTTACACGTCTGGTAAACTCTATCTTTTTCTCTTTCTCCTGTTGGGTGGCAAGGAGAAGGGCTGCTGCTGCTGCCATTGGCACTATGGAAGGTGTCCTTACGAGCAGTGCAGGTGGAGCCATCTCCTGCAGACGGTGTCCTATATTTAACCTAGCATTATGTTGTCATGGTGTTTCCTAAGAGCTGATGGCAGGGGTTTGTTCTGCTTGGGGTTGCTGCATCCTCCAAATAATCTCTTGGTTTCTGTAAGCTACTTGCAGCAAGCTCAAGGCATTGAAAGCCCTGAAATGTAGAAATCATGGAAATGAGCCTGGAGTCAGTGGGTATGTTTGCGCTGCACATACTTCACTGGAATAAAAGATACCACATTACCTAACAGACAAGGAGTCTAGCTGTGAAAGTACAGAAGCCTAAGTTTAGATTCCTAACAGGCAAAATGATCTCATGCTGTCTTGCCAAGCCCGGCAGCACACAGACTGCATGACACACAAGAGTAACTGGCGGTTGTCACTGCCAGTGAAGGACTGGACTTGATTGGTGGCTAATAAGGACTCCTAAACTGAAAGTTTTAAGCATAACACATCTTCAGTAGAACAAGAAACTAACAAATATTAGAAAAATGTAATTGAGAGGGAAGATATCACCCAGCATGTGAGCTAGTAACTGGCCTTAGCTGGCGTGTTCTGGCAGTGAGACTTCCATTCAAGTATCTGAAAGAGCCAATTACTTGCTTTTCGTGTCTATGAAGAAAGAGAGACCTGAATTACTTACTGTGGTCTTTTGAAAGACAGGAGAGACCCAACTTTCATGGTTCTTTTGGTCTCTGCATGCCAAGTTGCCTCTCCTTGTCTGTGTTGATTTTATTCATAGTTTCTAATACAAGTCCTGAAATATTAACAACAAAAACTGGGTAAAAGAGTTAGTTTGGATTTAGGGGCAAAGCAAAGGGAAACTGTTCTTGATTTTGTCTTGAAATAAAATTATGACCATCATCCATGTATTTAAAACTATGACCAGGATTGTTGCTCAGCAGAAACTCCTCAACACTGTCGAACAGTTAGATTTGCTAAGGTGGATTTGACCTTGAGTGCAGCAAGAGAAAAATCATTAGGCAGGTGTCCTTTACAGACCCTAAGAAACTGCAAAAGATACATGCAACAAGCCAAACTTTTGCCAGTTAACGTTGGTCCTCTACACAGAGTTGAAACCACTGCTGGTAAAAAATTAGGAGTAGGTAAAATGAATAAGGTTGAAAGTAACACAATATATAGAATGTTTTTAGACTTTCAGGGCAATGGTAAATTGTTGTGGAGAGCCAAATTAAAGAAGAAGCTGGACGTTGTCTCACCAGAAATGTCTATTGAAAACAGCTGAGAGGAATCATGGGATAAATTATTCATATATATGCTAACATGTTCTATGAGTCTTGTGTAATACATAGAAGAAGTAATATCAGGCGTAACTCTGAATTACATTTCAACGAGGAAGAGTTCCTGTCACCCGTTACACTGTATTAATCCCACTCGGTATGCAGTGGGAGAAAGTTAAGCTGAATGCTGGCAAGCTGATGAAACCATCTATGCTGCCTTGAAAATCCCCATCTGTGAATGAAGCCTGTGGCATAAATGGGAAATGTGAACTACAGGAAGCTCATCCTCAGACACTAACAGTCCCATGTTTGTGGGTAGCAAACAGTCTGAGTGTAAAACCACAGGAGTGGAACATTTCAGTAGGGTGCCATTTCAATCTAGACACAATCAGATATAGTGGGACTCAAGAAGGAAGAAAAAGTTCTTTGCTGACCTCAGGAAGCTCATTTCAGTTGAACAGAAAGCTTTTGATCTTGATTTAGGATAGCTAATATATGACAAACTTGCTGACATGGGAAAGTAATAAGATTATGTTGGCAACATGTTTATGGGGAAATAACCCAGGCGAGGGCAAGAGTTTATATTGTTATCCCTTTTGAAAATACGAATACATGAAAGAAAAAGCAAGATTCATCTTTAGGTTTCATCTCACATTGTTGGTCAGGGAATGAGACCCATGAGCATGAAACACATACTGATGACCTGGATACATGATCCTTGATGTGACCAAAACCTGCCCTTAAAGCTTTCAAAGCCTCCTGTGAACTAAGCTACATATGGAAGAACAGTATGTACACGGTGCCATACATTTCTGTCATACACTGTGTATGGGAACAAAAGAATTAGTGCAGAAACCCATGGACTATCTTCAAATTGCCTGCAAGGCTCCCTCCACGTGAATCTTTAGCTTGTGCCCATACTTGCAGAGCAGTGTGGCAAAAGCTGTGTAAATATAGCAAGACATTTTCTGAAGCTGGAGAGATGCAGTCATGATATGCTGTTTCCTAAAGGACTAAGATATGAATTTTAGAGATCCTTGGCTTTGGTTCAGAGAAGCACCTGGAAGCTTGGATCCATGTAATGTCACTTCTCCAGCTGAGTCAGAAACTCACAAAATAGGCTTTCTTAAAATAGTGTTTCAAAGTCTCACATCCCAGGCAATGTTGTCATGCCTCGATATCCTGCTGCATTTGGTATTCCCACATTTAGATGAGTTTACTCCTGGAAATGGTGAGATGAGTAAAAGTTTAAAAGGGAGTATGAAGCAGAGACAGACACCTTGGCAAGAGTTTGATTTCTGAAATCAGGTTGAATGTCAAGGAGCACTTTCTCAGATCAGTTCATTTGTTTGTAGGGTTTCCAGCTGACTCGAGCTGTTCTGTCCTTATGCTATATAGGATTTATGGACTGATATGATAAGAAAAAAATTAATTTAGGGACCTGGATATGCTTTTAATCTTTTAAGTCCAAATCAGATTTCTCACAAATGCCGTTGAGGAGAATTTCATTGATTCTCATCTAGTTATTTGAGCGAGCTTGCTTTCTTGAAACATTATTACATTTATGGATGTATTCATCTATGTATACATTCTCTTTTCCCTCATGTGTGTGCTTTCACCTGTGAAAGTCAGGTTTGTGGGGTTTTTATCTTGTCTTTAATAAGCTGTAGCTCATTGCAGTGTATTATGTATTATATTTAGAGTATCCGTACAGAAATGCTGCATCTATAAAATGCAAGCACATATCATATATGGAGAAATTAATAATTACAGGGAAAGAAATTAAAATTCTAATTCAATCAAGGCAACTCTGTTCTTTGTTTATCAGACAGAAAGTCTGATAGACTCTTGCTATCTTAAGAACATCTGAAACTCACCTGTAATTAAAAATTGTAATTTCTTTATAAAAATAATATAATTAAGTAATGCAAACCATTCACAGAATAACAGATGTTAAATTGTATTTTTCACTCAAAACAGATTATAATTAGTTCCTGGCACAATGTTGTCCTGATACAATGCACTATTTTCTTGCTGTTGTGACTATTGTGGATGGGCTATGCTGCAAAGGCTGAAAGTGGGTATGTACACTCCCACTCTTTGCTATTTAGAGTATTTCAGGTGTACACTTTAAAACCAGATAAAAGCATCCTTTGTCTTATGCAAATTGTGATGGTTTTCCTGTGCAAAGCCTGCATTTCTTTCCTCTTCAGGACAGAACTTTAGAGATTAAATCATATACTGTGGAAAATGCTTAAAGGTTCAGCTTTAGAAAAGAAAGAAACAGGAGCATGCTTTCATGCTTTCTAAGGCCATTTTAGAGAATTCCTGCTTTACTGTTCTTTAACAGTCTGTAGTGGATGAGCATATAATTGCTTGCATAGATATTCACTGGAAATGTCTATTCAGTCTTAATTTCCAAGATTAAGACCCTAAATACAAGACTCTCATAATACAAGATAGTCAAATACACCAGAAAGTTGCTGCAGTACCCAAAAATTGTACAGAGACTGCAGATGAGCAAGTGGGAAAGCTGGTCCTTGTTCTTCATGAACAGTGGCTCCACAGATCATGTCCAAGTTCTGTTCATTTCTGAGTGGCAAATAAGTCTTCCTGACTGCAGAGGTTAAACCACCTGCATTGCTAAAGTTTTGGGTTGATAGTAATAGAAATTCATTTTCGTTCTTCTTTTGAAATAAGGATAAAGAAGTTTATATGAACATATACTCAGCAAATGCATCAATATGTTCTAATTAATGAATTATCCACTCAGGGCTACAATAATTCACTTTATTTCTAACCATTCACAGCGAATTATTTATATAGTGACATTTATTAGCAAACTGCCATTTGCATCACTTTTACATCACTCTTCTCATTATTAATTTACTTTTGATAATTCTTTAGTGCTTGGTCTCATCAATAAAGAAAAATGGATGGAGCCCATGAAGCATTTAACTTTATCTTAATTGTATATCCCTAACACCATTGCCAATAGCCAAGAGCAGATACATAATATATCAACTGGCAGTTCTTCCCTTTTGTACATTTCCTTGTCTCCTTTTCTCTCCTGTGTGCCAGTATCCCTGAGTTTGTTCTGTAAAAGCGGAGGATGATTCTCTATTAATAACTACTTAAATAACAGAATTACATAGCTATTGTACTTGCTTCTTTATGTCCCAGACAATGACTATGAATTAATTAGCATTAGAACAGTGGAAATTCCTATGAATTTAACATTATATTCTGTGCGCATTGTTGAATGATTTTACACTTCCTAATGCAAAACTGATGATATCTCTACAAACTTCTGGGGGAGTGTGTGAGGTCATTAAAGTTAGATTTGCAAAGAATATATATGGATTTCTCGATCACATTATTTTTTCCTGTGCTGATAATGCAATTCTTGCACTCTTGTTCAGAGTGGCTTGTTTGTATTAAAAGATCCTTTATCCTATTCATCTACCTTTCCTAACTTTTCATTTCCTGAGGGAAATGAACTGTGTTTTTTCAATGCTTAAAACATTCCTACAGGAAAACAAGAACTTACATTTTCAGTTCCCAGGGTTGTCATCAGAGATAATGGATATAGAAAGGCAGCCCAGTGTGAAAAAGCAAATATAGATGTCTGAAATGAAAACACCAATTTATACCATGTCTCTTTCCTGTCTTCATTGCTGATAGCTTGTTTTCTCCATGAAGGAAGATTCCAGAAGTAACACTGGTGTTTTGTCATGCAGGCATCTGCATGAGAAGAAAAATTATGAAGTTTTATTAAAAATTCTCCCTGGAATCCTAAGTTTGCTCTATATTTCTGCTGATTGTTTGTTTTTATTTTTATTTTTAAAACAAAGGGGTTTTAAATTCACAGATTCATGGGAACTCACAACATTATTAGCACCCTGCCAGAGAGGGAGAAACACCGGCAAACACAATGTCTCCTGGAAGCAATGAATCTCTCTGTACTACCTACTGGGCAAAACCTTAGTTTGTTAAGCCAAATTAATTGTTTAAATAGATTTTACCTCCATAACTTACATTTTTTCTCTTTTAAAATAACCTTTTTTGGTTTTTTTCAAAGTAAATAACAACATGTATTTAGGCTTAAATTTGCCATTCTCTATTAACACAATTTCTTAAAATTTATAATACTTAAGTAATATATTCTTGATTGTTAAGTTCTAAAGGAAGCTGTTTAATAGGGAAGAAAAATACTGGCTATGCATCCAGAACCAAAGGTTGTTGAAATGATTAAACAGCTTTTAACAGCAGACAAAAGAAGTGTTTTCTTCATGTCAGTTTGATTTACTTCAATAACCAGTTCAAAGTCAAGGAACTGCTTAGAAATAGAATAATCTGAAGCATCATGATCTTTAAATGGTCTATGAATAAATTCTCGGTCTGGGATGCTGAGACTTATGAATTCATTCATTAACTGTATGTAAAATTAGCTTTGGTAATAAACCAGTTTTAAGTATAAAATGTTTGATACGTTTTTTCTCTGTATACAACATTTATTCCAATTTTATTTAAATAATAAATACACTTGAAAGGCAAGGATTTTGCATTTCAATTGCAATTCCCATTTCCATCTAAAGCAGCTTGATGCAAATCATAAGTAAATAAAAATTAATCCTCTAGTAAAGAAGAATTATTCATTTCTAACAAAATGCTATGTAAGTATTAAGCATTTGAATAATTATGCTGAGCTATACCATTTTTGAAATGGGAATGTAAGGTGTTTTTCTGGTAGTGTATGGAAGCAACAGATGAGTTTCAAAGTCAGATTCAGTTCAAAACAACTTTTTTTTTCCTAAATTTACCTACAGAGAAGAATCACACTCTCTTGAGGAGAAAAGAATACTACACATTCAAAATAAATTAAAAAAAGGTTTAAAAAAAATTGGTTTAGAATTCTGTAAAATTCTTGATTTTTGTATTTTCACAAAACTAATGCTTGAAATCTTATGAGAAATAATTTCATATTGCATGTTTTAAATATTTGTCAGGTTTTACTAAAATATTATCGTTTGGGGCCTTGTAAATATGCAATTCTGTGATATATAGGAGATAGAATGGCTATAAAAATTAAAATATATAGCCCCCTACTTTAGAAGTACCTTTACTCACAATTTCAATTCAGTAAAAATTTCCAATATTTCTAAAATAAATTTAATTTCCAGTTGGAAGAAAATAAGTTCTGACATTTTCTACTTATTAAAATTCTGTTTAAAAGTGGTAAAAATATCAAAATGGGCATTTTTTTCCCTCAGCAAGAATAAGGCAGTCAGTTTAAATTTTGATGTAACAAGCATAACATTGATGCCTTAATTGCTGGTAAAAATAAGAAGCAGACACAGCAGTATAGGAAAAGGGTATTACCTTGGTTTAATAAGATCCTGGTGTACACCTCTGTTGGAGCCCCCGGGTGTACCCCCGTATACAACTTTTATGGACTTTACAAATTAGCATATCTACCTAAAATCCCCCAATGAGTAACTTAGCAAGTGAGGTAACTATCCCCCTATTCCCCCCCCTAAATGAAACTACAGCCTAGCTCAAAAACATGTTCCAGAATCCAGACCCTTCAAGGTTGGAACCTGTAATTTTAAGATAGTAGAGATGTTTTGTCTTCCCCCCTCAGAAAACCTGCAAACTAAACTAAGTATCAGACTACAAAACCATAAACATGCAGTACTAAAGATACAGGTGTCCTAGGTTCAAAGACAGGTATTTGCTAAAGAAGGCAGAAGCCTCCTTTAGAATAGGAGAATGTAACCCCCTTCCCTCCGAATTGGCAAAAGTTTGAAATCAAGGGGCTTTCAGGCAATG
>VYZT01003362.1:90874-131168 GCA_013400735.1 Pomatostomus ruficeps
AAAGGGGCTCGGGAACCCCGAGTTTCCTTCCCTCGAGACACTGGAGCGGGCGATGGAGAGTTGGTAGAAAACACGCAGCCTTGATGGAGTCACAGTCACAGCCAGTCAGGGAGCAAGGATAGAAACACGCAGTTGGAGACAGAAGCCTGCAGTGACGGCAGATCCTCCCTAGAGCTCCAGCAGCTTCTGTCTCTCTCCTCTGGATGTCCAGCAGCGAAGAAGAGTGCCCTTCAGCTGTGCTTGGCTCTTTTATCTCGTCACAGTCCCCGTATCCCTGCCCCCCTCCGAGGGGAAACAATCCCAGTTATCAGGGAGTCCAGATAGGGGCTAGCCAGCCGCACCCATCTCAGAGTCACCTCTTTGTCCCATCTTAATCATCCCCCATTAT
Organism: Pomatostomus ruficeps; assembly: GCA_013400735.1. Lineage (NCBI taxonomy): Eukaryota > Metazoa > Chordata > Aves > Passeriformes > Timaliidae > Pomatostomus > Pomatostomus ruficeps. Next base: position 91,263 of record VYZT01003362.1, read on the forward strand.
GGCTTTCCAGTAACTAATCACTGGCCCATTATGACTTTCCAGTAACTAATCACTGGCCCATTATACCCCCCAGCAAGTAGAATGGGGAAAAATTCCAACACAGAGAGCTAAACAAAAAAAGTATCCCAAACCCTGACAACAGGGTATAAGGGTAAGGGGTACAGGGAAGGAAAAGGGTATAAAAGGTATAAAATGTATAAAAGGGTATAAAAAGGACAAAAACAATCAGGCATCACATAAATTTCTTTTAAACATGTAGATTTATGCTCACATTGTTATTGATTTAGTTTATATGTAGATGATGCTGGCATTTTAATTAGAAATACTTGGTTGCTTTATATTAGGCTTCTTTAATGACTTATCAAAATCAGAAAATTCATACTCTTTCTTGAAAACAATAACCACATTAGGTGCCCTTAAATCTCACAGCTGACAGAGACACCTATTCCCGTCTTGCTCCAAGTTGGGAATTAATTAATTTGTTTCAAATATGGAATTGCTAGAGAAGAAGTTCAGAGTGTGGTTTGATAGCCGCTCTTGTTTGTGTGTGTCTAGCATTGTAAAGGCAATGAAATCTCAGCAGCAGAGGTTCATTTCTCTGAGCTAAAGGAGGAAGAAGAGGTTTTATTGTGCCAGTGCTGGAGAACGTATTTAAAGCAGCAAAGATCTCACTGTTTTCAGCCAAATGCTGACAGTCTAATTATGCCTTAACTGCATCTCCTGTTTCCTCCTAGGTCTTACTGCTGCAGCATCCCTTGTATCCCTGGCTTGGGCTTTGGCTTCCTACCAAAAGGCCCTCCGTGACTCCCGCGATGACAAGAAGCCCATCAGTTACATGGCTGTTATAATCCAGTTTTGCTGGCATTTCTTCACGATTGCAGCAAGGGTCATTACTTTTGCTCTGTTTGCCTCAGTTTTCCAGCTGTACTTTGGGATCTTCATCGTGCTGCACTGGTGCATTATGACCTTCTGGATCGTCCACTGCGAGACAGAGTTTTGCATCACTAAATGGGAGGAGATAGTTTTTGACATGGTTGTTGGGATAATCTATATCTTCAGCTGGTTCAATGTCAAGGAAGGAAGGACACGCTGTAGGCTTTTCATTTACTATTTTGTCATCCTTTTAGAAAACACCGCCTTGAGTGTTCTCTGGTATCTGTATAAGGCCCCTCCAATCTCTGATGCATTTGCCATACCAGCACTGTGTGTAGTGTTCAGCAGCTTTTTAACAGGCATTGTTTTTATGCTAATGTACTATGCCTTCTTTCACCCCAATGGACCGAGGTTTGGGCAGTCACCAAGCTGTGCTTGTGAGGACCCTGCCGCTGCCTTCACCCTTCCCCCAGAAGTGGCCACAAGCACACTACGTTCCATCTCCAACAACCGGAGTGTCACGAGCGAGCGGGATCAAAAATTCGCGGAGAGGGATGGGTGTGTGCCTGTGTTTCAGGTGAGACCCACTGCACCATCCACACCTTCATCCCGGCCACCAAGGATTGAGGAGTCTGTCATTAAAATCGATCTGTTCAGGAACAGGTACCCAGCATGGGAGAGACACGTGTTGGACAGGAGCCTGAGGAAGGCAATCTTAGCATTTGAATGTTCCCCTGCTCCTCCACGGCTACAGTATAAAGATGATGCCCTTATTCAGGAGCGCTTGGAATATGAAACCACATTGTAAACAAAACAAAAACGCAGCTTGAAGAAGCTCCAATGTTACAGTCCAAATTGAGGGTTGACAGTAGGGCTGTAGGAATAACTAAACTGCATACTACAAGTAGAGCAGCAAGCTATAGTGTTCTTAGTCTGGCTATCATCATGATTATCATTTGATCCACTGTGTGCAGTCTGTCTGCAGGACACTGATACAGCAGAATCATCTGAAAGTCTAAAAAAACCCCAAACCCTGACCCACACATACAAATCAGTTACATCAGCTGGGGGGACTCACCGACCACACCTTACTGTTATGAAACTCTGACTGCACAGTACTTACAATCTAACCAATAAAAAGGTTCTGACCAGAGCTTTCAACTTTAGCCAGTAGTGCATTTTATTTTAGAAATGAATGATTCATATTTCCATAATCAATGGCAAAAACAAAAAACCCACACCTTTTCAAGAATAACAAAGCTGTAGCACACAATGTTGCTGTTAGGAAAACTGTGTTCTGGGGGAAAAAACAGGAGCTCAGTAGTCTTCAACACTCCCATAAATCAACCATTCAGGTTAGAATAGGTTTACAAAATAGTTCTTAGTTAAAAAGAAATGTCATCATGTTTATAAGGCTGTCAATGGAAAATAAACTAAATTCTGATTAATTCAGTCATTAAAATTAATACTACCAGAACTGTTTGCTTTTTGTGGAATTTCAAAGTCTTTTTAAAATGCAATTTAACTTCTTGATGTTATTTTCAACAGAAACTCTATGCAGCTCATTTCTGGTTTTGAGGAGAAAAAAGGAGCTCTAGCACGTAGTGATATTCATTAAATGATAATCATGATTCAGTGTTCAATTTGCAAAAAAAAAAAAAGAGTAAAAGAACAAGGAAGTATAGTTTTCATATTCTAAACTTTTGGAGGACCCCATTCAGATATTTCAGAAGAAACTCCAAGGAGCTGAACACACTGAAACTTCTCTGTTTCAGGACTGAGAATGCATGATTCAGTGTGCGAATGTTTGCAGGTGTGACAAGAGACTGTGACATGCCATACCCTTCTAGTGCCAAACATTGTATAAGTGCAAGGTTGATATTGTCTGAGGGACACAACAAGTGGCACAAGCCCTACCAGAAAAAGAAGCAGGAAAGACCAACCAAGCTCTCAATGTGTAGAGACAGCTCTGATTTTTCCCACCCAAGGTGAAAGTGATGTCTGTTAACGGCTTTCAGCCACCTCTTAGTAAGTATATTCACCGAAGTGTAATAGAAACAAGTTATGTGGAAGAGCCTCTTCTGCCTGTTCAAGACTTGTGTCCAGACATATCTGAAAATTACACTGAATCTCTGAGTGCTTTTGCTGCAAGCTTTTGGGTTTTAAATACCTCCCTAAATCTAGTTAATGGTATTATCCTTTATGTTAAAAGTATCCCCTGATGGTGCTTTCAGATGCATTAAAGGTGCAAGTCAAAATTTGATAGTATTTTTTTTAAAGCTGGTGCAGAGTGAAAAACTCATGGATTATTTCAATATTTTTGTAAAGTAAAAATGTGGTATAAAAGGTTACTTTTTATAAACCTCAAATCTTTTAATACATTTCATTCTCTTTATAGCTTAGATTTTAAGAATTGGTCCATGAATTTTATCAAATGGCTTTTCCAGGTTGACATACACCTGATTTTCACATGTTATGGATTTGTTTTGCAGTGTAATGCCATATGAAAGCCTACATGGGTACTTTTAGAATACTCTATAAACTGTGGACCCTGCTTCAAATGTAAGTGGCTTGTAAAGACACCAAGTGATTCCATGAGAAACAATTTGATATAACTATTTCCATCCATTTTAGGAGAGAGAAGCAGAACTGAAGAGTTACTGTTGTAAATGGCATTGTCAGGATGGAGAAGACCTGATAATTGGTATTGTAATCTTCACTGTCAGATATATCCAGTGTAGTCACTGCTGTGTATGCTGCTGGGTTCATTTCTGTCTTTCCTATTACAAATATTTGTACTATGAAACAGCCAAGGTTACACAGACTGTGTTTATTTGTATGCATTCAATTAGCCATTTTTAATGTTGAATTTTTTTATTAGTGAAATGTTCGATACCTGTTGTTCTTTGCTGGGGCAAGTTCCTCAAAAAAAATCTGTGGAAGTGCAGGAATCTGCAAGGCAGAGGGAACTTTACACAGATCAGAAAACACCTATGCTTCAGGGGTTTCTTAGGTATTTTCAAATTAAGCAATGGCCAACTGCCTCTATAATTTTTTTTTAAATAAAATAATTCTTTGATAGTCCAAACCTGAAGTTTTTACAAAGTGATTACCCTTTTCTTCATGGAGATATAGCTCATTATTCAGAGAAAAACATTCATGTTTTGTCAGAAAATACACCACTGCAAGAACTACTAAAAAAAGATTCTGGGAGCAAGTCCTTTGTCCTGTCATATTCAATACACCCTTCACTCCAGAATCAAATTCTAGTTCACACAAGGGAATTGCTGTTTTTCTTTACAAAGAAGGCAATTGTAAGCTCTGTGATCTAAGATGTGAGGGTATCTTTTGGAAACAGTTTGATGTGTTTGCTGCTGCTTTAACAACTCGGAAATTGAAGCCTGAGTGAGGCACAGTGGGCAGCCTTCTCAAGCTTCAGTCTCCCACCAGCACCTCCTGGGGAGAGGGACAGCATCGCTGCTGTCAGCGAGGCTCTTCCTCTTCTGATGTCCCTCTCATCCTCTTGCTCTTCCTCAGAGCTGTGAGCCCTTTGGTCAGGCTTACAGAATGGAATAAATGTTTTGTATGGAATTTAAAGGGTTAAGGTCCTCACCAGTGCTTGCATTGCAAGGTTTCTGAAGAAGGTTCGGGATGAGTTTGTTTGATTTGCTCTTGTTTGGTTTTCGAAGGAAGGACACAGAGGTTATTTATCCATGTGGTTTTTCATGCCCAGCATTTACTTTCTTTACTCTCACAGCATTTTTAAAATTTTTTAAAATAATTTTTGTAAAAATGTTTATCTTAAGCAAACTACTGCAGATTGTGAGTGCAGAGTGACATATGTGTGTGTGTATATATATATACGCAGCACTACATATATACACCTTTGTCCTCAGAATTCAATCCTGCCATTTGAGGCAGGGGTAGAAGTCATTATCTGCTCTGCAAAATCTTGCTCTGTTACATTCATAACATCACTGTTACCTGCACGGAGAACAGGGCAGCGACTGAAATCTAAACACTCTGATGACTACATGGGCAGTTGCCTAATTTGCATTGCTATGAATAGTCACATTAAAAGGTGTAAGAATTTTTTATAGAAATTGCTAAGATTAAACACGGTCCATGTTGAAATTCCATTGTGGTCTTATGGACAGTTAATGATCAATATGCACTATTCTTTTTGCCACAGACAGTTTTAAAATCAATAAAGTTCACTGAGACAGCAATAGCAAAAAAAAAAAAAGAAAACTTGTAAAAAAATCAAACTTTTGCTTTTGAAATAATTCAAACATTAGGCCTTTTAAATTTCATATCAGAATACAGGAAAATAAAAAAAATCATATTTTCATATTTATATTCTGCTAAAGAAAGGCAATCAAAAGCAATCACATCTCTTTGTTAGAAGTAAGACTTATGGGAACATTGTTCTAATGAACAAAACAAACTTACCGACAGATTTAATGGTAACTTATCTGGTTAAAGACTTGGTCCTAAAATTTTGAGAGTTATGGATTTGTCTGTTGCAGAAAAGACAATTCAACTACTATCACTAATTAAATAAAGAAAAGGTAATGTATATCCGTGTTCATTCAGAAAACATGTAAGAAAATGTAAGCAAAAACTTTTGATTTATTTTAAAAGCTATTTGTTCTGTAATAGGATAATTTTTCTTTAAAAAGTTCTTTACAAATATGTGCAATACTTTCTTTCCATGCATATTTAATAATGAAAAAATTAATTTCCAATTTTTTTATGTCAATTTAGATATGCTTCTTGTGACAGAACAATGTTCCTTTGCTTCGGTTATATGGACTTTATGGCATATATACAATATTTTGGTTGTAAAATCAACAAATTTTATATTAATTAATTTTTATAAAATTAGAGAAAATTTTCCTTTCAAAATTTAATGCTAGGCCTCATCTGCCTGATTTTGTAAACTTTTAAGCAGAGGTAAATTACAATTTTATTGGAGATTTAATTTTTACTATGTGGTGAATAGCTATTAAATCTGTATTAGTATAAAACATATTATGGTCTTGCCAATACATCATTATCTCCCCAAAAGAGCAATTCATAAATGGTACTAAAAGTAGAAGTGCTGCTTTATTTGGAAAGGGACTCCCAATCATGCAATATGTTCATTTACTTTTTATTGGCCAGCAGATATTCACAACTAGACTGTTGGGGGGTTTAGCACACAAATTAAACAATTTTGAAGTGTTTGTGATTTGATCATATCACTCCTAAGGAGCCTTAAAAGTGGCACTGTACTGAGTTTTAGTTGGCTCTGCCAGTGATTCAGCTTCCAAAGCCACTTTCTCTGCTCCCCGCCTGAAGCTGTGCAATCCAGAGGGACTGAGATGCTGTGATTTACTCTGCACCCCCTGCATTGCCTGCACAATGCCAAGGAAAAGACTTCAGCAGATTCCTGGGGTCCTACTGCTGCCTCTCTTACTCCTGTGCATGGTGGGAAGCAGAGTAAATTGCATCTGTGCATTCATCTAAACAAGCCTATTTAAGTTAAGCCCCTACAAGATATGTGTGATGAAAATAATTGCAACACATGTCCATGAATTTACAAGCCCAACACCGTAATTACTAATTCTGCAGTATAACAATGCAGGACATGGGAAGAATTGTCTAAATACACAATAAGCCATTTAATTTTGCTAATTGTAGCAATTAGACTAGCTCACATGAAGCCCATGCTCTCAGCAGAAAGCCAAATGGAGTAAGTGGCAAACAGCCATTTGTGTACCAGAGACATTAAGATATAAAATCCTCCCTTGATTGTTTATAGAACTATGTCTTTTCACTACAGCATTGAATCCATTCCTGTTTATTCTGATAAAAAAAGATAAAATGCAAAGTGAGAACAGATTCTTTTAACTCTGACAATAAAAAAAAAAAAAAAAAAACAACAGATTACTGCAGTTCACATGTAGTGATTTTTAAAACAAATTCATTTTCAGTTGGCTGCAGACTGCTGAGTGATCTGCTTCTGAAATGATTTTCCACATCTGGTATGAGTAGACTTCATTACAGGAGAGACAGAGATGACACTACAAAGCCTTGTTCATGCAAAGGGATTGGTGTCACTGATGAAGAGAGCATTTACAAAGCTTTTTTTAACATATGAGGGATCCCCTGGCACCACTTGTTTCACCTCAGTGACCTCAGCACAGGACTTCAGTGAGATTTCTTCACTGGTATGAATATGTCACAGTCAGGCCCTGGCCTAGAGTGAATTATGTGAATTCAGACCACGGTAGTGGAAGCCTTCACCTCCTCTCTCCAAACTGAACTCAGATGGAGCTTTGCTTAATGCCAAGAAGCCTGTGTGTCACTTGGCTTAACCTGAAGTACACATGCTAAACTTAGTGCTGACTCAGCGTGAATCAAAGATTTCTGATTCTTTCCTTTTTAGTTCAAACATTCAAGAATATACCCACTTTGACAGAGTTGCTGTTTCATGATCCTTTTAAGAAGGCTTTGAAAAATGTCTCTGAAACCAGTCATGTCCAGTGATTCTTACAAAAGCCACTTCGTGACCAGCACATTCATTTAAAAAAACTTTTTCTAACTGTGTAAGCTTGGCTCCTATACTTGCATTTTGTTCTGACTACTTAGCATTTCATTCTTATGCAGAGGATCTTATATACCCATTAGTAAACCGTGTGCCTACTCTGAATCCTAGGGCAAAGAGAACAGATATGCAAGATGCAGGGCAAAAAGTCCTCTTCAGCACATTTATGGGGTGATTGACATGAACCAGAGAAGTCAAAGAGAAGCTTGTGTATAATTACAACAGACTTTTTCATTTAGTTGCTATATTCATTGATAGAGATTTACAAGAAATTGTGATATAAGTGACCAACTGATCGAAAGATCAAATCTCAACTTCTACATGCAAGGCAATGTAAAAAAAATCAGCCAAGAAACTTTAAAGTGTAACCAAAAATCTCATTTCAAGGAATGGTTGGGATAAATTTAAAAATGTAACAGGTTTGTCAATATAAATAAATGCTACATTCATAGAAAGAAAGATATGACTGCTATGAGTACAAACATTTTCTCTATCTGTAGGTTTCAGCCTGTTATTTCAGATAACTTTAGAAGCAATTGCTTTTGGCATGCTGCAGCTGTAGAAATGCTAGCAGCTTTACTACACAAGATCTGTTCTGCTACAGGAAAGTCTACATCCGTTCAACAAAGCATTGAGTTTGGGGTAGTTTTTTGCACTGAACTAAACCTCACAAAAGCATTTTTAGCATGAAATAGGTGTGTCCACTCAGCCACCTAGTGTGTAACTGTACTGCGAAACAGAATTTCACAGATCAGTAATTTCCTCCAGGTAAAAAAGCTGCTAGTTGAATATCTAGAGGAGCCTGCAGAGACATAACACAGTGCTAAGGCAAGGCATAGACTGTGTTCTTGTGCTACAAGTCCACTCAGGGCAAGGCCTGGTCACCGTCCACCACACTCTTCCCCACCTCATGTGCCAAAGAGCCCACAAAAGAGAGGAAATCCATGTGCGTGGGCTGGATGAAAGCCACAACACTTGGGGACCAGGTATCTGGCACACTGCAGCACAGGTGCAGAGGTCAGCGCAGGCACATCAGGGGTCTCAAGCCCATGCTGTGTTGCTCCAAACTGCACTAACCAGGAGCTCCTGAACATTTTTAATGCCAGATGTTCAAGCACCTAAAATTTGCCTCCTGCACTTGGTCAGATACAACATGGGCTTCATAGCACAAAGTTAGCTCAGCTTCTATCTCCCACAAAACCCTGCCAGGATCCTCTGAGCAGGTATTTTCCTGCCTATCTTACCTGAAGGAATTGGTCCTCTGTGGTGCTATCTGATAGAGCTTTGCACTGCAATACTCATGAAGGCTTTTCCAGCAGTAAATTGGTGGTAAGCAGACACCAAAGGGAGAGCCAGATGCAGTGATCTCTTCAACTAGCAGTGATTCATATCTCTAGCTACTGTCTCTCAGGGGAGGGATATAGGGCTGCACACTGGTGGAGGAGAAGGGCAATGCTCCCTGCCTCATATTTTGAACTGTTCTTCCTCTTTGTGGAAAACGTAAATGTGGACATACAAATGTACACATATGCAGTGTAGACATACTTCTAGTATTTTGACATGTTCAGTCCCTTTAGTGTTGAGGACTCTGAACTTGTTGAGCACATTCAGTGCCATTGCCTACATCCAGCCAGAGTAATGTCTGCAGTAAACATCTGGGTAAGCAAAATCCCTTTCCTTACCTTCCAACCTGACCAAAACCTGTATGAAAATGGTTAGCACTGTGACAAAGCCTGAATCTCTACATGCTGCCTTGAATCTGGTCTATCAGTGCACTGTGTGCTATTCTGCCCACATTCACTTGGTTTTTCTTTGCAGCTCAGGCAGACTTTGTATGGACACCAGAGCTACACTTGTAGCTTATCTATAGTTCCCTGAGCCCAAGTTTCATACACTTTGAGATCCCAGATCCTTTGCCAAACAAAGATCAGCTTGAGCTGAGCAAAGGGTAAACAGGCTCTGTGCTACCTAGCAAAGCATGTGGAGCAGACATGTTTCCTCTGGATGGTATATTTGAACCACTGTTTTGTGCAAATTGCCCAGGTTATGGTGAATGCAAGACATTCAGTGTCCACAGCATGCTATAAAGAATACTCTCTGTGAACGTGTTTGGTTTTATCATAATAAAAATAGTAGGACCTTATCTCACACTTGGGAGCAAATTTACAGCATTAAATGCATATATATATATATATATATATGTGTATATATATGTGTGTGTGTGTGTGTGTGTGTGTGTGTGTGTGTGTTCATGTATACATATGACAATGAGTCCTGAGATTCTATTAGGATTCAGTCTTACAATTCATTTAAGTCCTAAGCCTAAAACAAAAAAAGGATCAGGAACATTATCATCAAGGATAATCAAGTGATAACTGCAAAAAGGAAATATTATTGGAAAACATATTCTAGTCATTATTGGAAACAGCCTTGCGATTTAGTGTATCAGCACTTTAACAAAAAGTTATGGAGAAAATATGTCTAATGCTATATTTCATATCTTAAATATTTTGGTAAAAGAATAGAGCAGGGATTATTGTGTATAATGAAAAAGGATTTATCATATTTACTTAATCAAGGAAAAAACCAATCTTATAGAAAAATGGCAAAGAGATCCATTTTGTTTCATGTAATGTAATGTTGGTTGTATTTGTTTCACTATCAGTTATCATTGTCAGTAGTTTATGAAAGAAATAACCGGCAATAATTATGATCGTTTACTTGCATTTTGACTGAAGAACACTAAGGGGGTTTGTTAACCAACACATATGCAGTTTCCTGATACAAGCTATCAGAATGAAAGACTTGCTCTTGCATGGATTATGTACTGCAGACAAATTTCAAATGCATGTATTTGAAAATTATACTCCTGTCAATTTAAATGTACCATACATATGCAGTAACTATTTCTGAAATTCTAACTACTGATGCTTTTTCAATATGTTCTGCATTATTGTGTGTCAATCCCAGACTGCTTCTTAGACAATATTTGATGAGAATTCATTTTAAATTTCATGAAGCTGAGGAAGAGGCTACTAGCCAGGGAAGTGCTTCTCTGAAGTTCAGATATATGTCTAGAGTTTCTGACCTGTGTCACCATTCAGCATTAAGGACAATGAAAAAACTAATATGTTTCCAAGGGAATCTGATTTATGGACAGAGAGATCTAAAATTGTTATGACTGGGTAAGACAATGGTGGTAACTACAGAGGGAAAGTTCAAAACTAGTCACTAATGACTTTCAACATCATTCACGGCATTTCCCCTTTGGGACACGTCGTCCTCCTGTCAGCCAGCATCCACGTGTGCTGTGACTACCCCTGGCACCTGCACTGTAGCGTTCGCTCTGGCTGAAAGTGAAGGCAAGGCAGGCAGCTTGTTTCCAGCTCCAGTTCTCCCTGGGTTATCAGGCTGGCCCACGGGACATATTTCACTGAGAACACTTTAGCTATCGGTGATATTGCCACACCAATCTGGGCAGGATTTAGCCTTTAGGTAGCACTGTATGGACAATGAAAAATCTTCCTTTGTCAGCAGAGAGGGCAGCTGCCACTATTTATAGTCACAAAGTGCCAACACATTGTCATGTATTTGTGGCTGCTATCGATTCCTCCTTTTTTATTTTATTGGAACTGCTTGGCACTTGTTGAGCTGCACCTAGGTTGATTTGCAGCTAATTAATTCAACAGACATTTTTAATCTTGCAGATTTGTGGCTTGTAATACAGTAATCAGGGTCCTGTGAGCAACCATTAATCAGTTCAGGGGGAAAAAAAAGAAAGCCATGGTTAGCCGTGTTCAGTGAGGTGCCCACACTGGAAAGGGAGATCTAGAAGAATGCAACAGTAGTAAATTCATCCCAGCTAAGCTTTCATCATTTATCTTATGAAACTTTTATCTGTTTGATTTGTTTCATACATGCAAAGAGTTGTATTTTAAAGAGGATTGCTAGGGTTGAGACAGCTTTAGTAACCATCAGTGAGGACCTGGACAAATTTCCTTCTGATCATCTATTCATTTTATTGGCCAAAAAGTCATTCTACCCAGCAGCAGTACAATTTCATTTTTGAGATGACTGTACTGATTATGCAACTGTTTATCTTGGAGAAATTACTGTAACAAAACACATACTGCATTTAGCAACAGCACTAAAAACTGGGTGAATGAATGAAGAAAATACTGGTTTTCATTTCTGTTAACACACAGGTGGATTTTAGCTACTTTGACATGAAGCCGAAAGTAAAAAAAGTAAATAACCCTGCTTACGGAGATATCTGAATAATGGAAAGCTTGTGATTAGCAAAGCAATTAAATTTTTTCATCATCAGAAAGTGTAAGTTAGTACACTTACAGTTTTATATAAATCAGTGAGAATGAGTGGGTGGTTTAATATTTAACCTAACTCCGGTACTTAGAGGAGCACAATTACAGCAACATGAGACTCAGCAAGAGCCCTGGCCTGGGACCCTCCTGATACAGAGTTTTCAGGTGGGATGATGTCACAGCCCCCTCCAGTCAGGATGCACAGGGCACACATGTGAGTAATCTGACACACGTTTTATTGTGTTTTATTGGAAGCATCTCCTCTAGTGACCTTGGCAAGGAGGCCAGAGATCAAAAAAGACACGAAAGCAGCAGAATGATTCTTCTGGTCAAGATTAAGAGATGCTTGTGAAACACTGTAGTAAAGCTGCCCCTGCTGTTTCAGTGGATAAAAGGAGGAGCAGAGTCTTTTAACAGCAAAAAACGCCAAACTCAAACCAACAAACCTTGATGCCAAAATACTATTTATGGTGCAATTACTCTCTCCTCTGGGAAAGAGGTTGGCTGAGAAAATTCTTGATGTGTTACAAACTGAAACACACAGGGACACAGTGAAAGATATTTCTTAGATATAAATTTGTTGCTATTGACAGGGGTTGTTTATTAGCAAGAAGATACAAAAGTGTCTCAAACTAAGGCCTGGGAGTCGAGGGTTTTGTATGGCAGCTTTGCCAGTGATTGTTAAATTTAAAAATGATAGATCTTTATAATAGATTATGGGTCAGAGAGCCCTGTTGCCTTCTTTATGGAGGATAAATCTCAGATGGCTCCCACAAAAAATATAAGGTTTAAAATAGGCTCAGAAGGTGGTCTTTTCTCTCTATGAAGTACTATAGGCTTGGTGTTACTCAACAGCTTGTGCATTTTCTCATGCTCCCAATTTCTCACACAGTATGTCCATGAGCAAATAGTGGATTTGCAGGCGCATGTTCCTTTATTGCTAATAGTTCTCACATCCACTTCTTCATGCACAGCTGAGGAACACATGCATGGGACAGTGTAAAGGCATGGAGCAAGAAAAAAGATAGAGAAGATGGTGATCAATAGATGTGGTAGAAGCCTTATAATCAGGAAAGAGCTGTGAAGCTTTAGAGCAGGTGAGCCTTCATGACATTTGTTCATGCTCAGGTATTCTGTCACTCAGCTCCTCATGGAAATTACTGCTGAAAGACTTCCAGCTATATTAGATGCTATCATCACTTATTGCTTGTTTAGTAGCAGAAACAGTCTCATCCTCATTTCAGTGGAAAACACTGTGGAGTTACCCATAACCTCATACATGATCTGTAAGTGTAGCATATCACAATTGGTTTGTTTTCTTCAAAGATTTACAGAGAAAGGCTGGCAAAGTTTACTAGAAACTGTTCTGATGTTTTTCTTTGCTTCTGTTTTTCTCTTGTGCTTATGAGTCTCATATGCAAACCTCACCAATGAGAAAAGTCAATGCTCAGGTTATCTAAAAAACTTCTTTTTCTCATGTCATTGTACAAAACTCAAAAATTCCTTTGCATAACACCTGGCTATGGGATGACCTCTATAGTTAAGATGGAAAACCAAGTTAAAAATGCAAATACTGAAGTAATTTTCTCAATTGCAAAGCAGGATTTTTATTAAAGACAGCTGTCATATCTTGATTTTACTTCATGTCAAGCTGATTTTATTCTATCCTTCCAAAGCCTTGGTATATGCCCAGAGCAACCTAAAATTTGGTATCTTTTGTTTCTGGGGTAATTTCTGACTCACAGAACAGCCACTAATAGGGATCATGTTGAATTAGCAAACAAGGATCTGCCATCCCACTGCAGTTCTTTAACAGGACTGCAGTTCCTTTTAATCAATTCCCATTGATTCTCAAGGGCAGAAACGGTCCCCTGTGTAATTTGTTCTGCTTGAGGGGACAGATATTTTGCTGTCTACTCCCCCAGTTCTGTATTATTAACAAGCTAATGTTTATTCTAACAAATGAGAATCACTGTATTTTCCTGCAGGTGCCATTCTGTGTATAAGACTGTCTCAAAAGTGGCAGCTGGCTCTGTTGTTCTTCCTGTTGTTCTTGCTTACCTGCCTCTTTAATCAAAGGGTAACTTAACAATTGTTACTTCACATGCTGCAGAGCCATGCAAAACCCAGTTTGACTTCTGGGTTTGACCTGTGGCGTTAGCAAATGGGAGGTTCATCTTCTCACTGTAGGCCGAGTGCATTGGAAATGGTACCCTCTGGGATGCAATAAACACAGTTCATTATCATATTGGTTTTATAGCAATTTTCCAGAGTACAGCTCTGCTTTGAAATGTTGTGCAAATCTCTGTAATCTTCCTGTATTAAAAAGAAAAAAAAAAGGGGGAAAAAAAAGGAAAAGAAAAGAAAAAAATAAAACCAACTTTTAATTGTTCTTCCTCAGCATACATTGTTCTCTTGAAATTTGCAATGTGCAAGGAGCATGTCAGCTAATTCACACTGGATATTTCAAATGGATTCCTACAAAATATATTAATTAACCCAGTACTAATTAAAAAGAGCCTATTCTCCATTCATTACAGCAAAATATGTACTCAGATAAGGCTAACTTATTTGTGTGTTCTTCCACCCTACATTTCTTAATATACAGAATTCCAAGTCTGTTTTCAGGTTGACTGGTGGATTTGATTTGGTTTGGGAAAAAGTGCTAAAGTGTTTCCAGACTATTAGTAAAACAAGGGAGCCTTCCAAAGCAATTTCATGTGAAGCAAATGATCCTAAAAGACAGACTTGATAACAGCTGTGCTTACAAAATCATCTTCAATAATCTACAGCTAAGCAAAAAAATAATTAAAAAAACCAACCAAAAGACAGTCTTAGAGAACTGATGGAGAAACGTTGTCTGGTGCACATGTCAATAAGTCATACTTACACCAATGCTCTGGACAGAAACATTTATTATACTATGATTTGCTTTGATTACAGGCAGTTTATAATCATAACAAGCTTCCCTGAAGGTCCACCACAGCAAATGGATTGCTTTCTTTTGACTTCAATGGAGTCCAATAAGCCCCAGGAGAAAGCACATGGGCATTTTGCTTTTAAATTTTGTAACATCAATCTAAGTAAAATTTATTTCTTAAGGAATCTCTTTAATAATTACTTTACAGTGTACTAGAACTTTACTGTCAAGTGAAATTTTCAGTCATTGTGCACACAGTACTGATTTGGCTAAGTTATTGAAAAAGTCTGAGGAATCAATATCAGGCTTTGTATTAAAAAAATAGTCTACTGGAAATAATACTAAAGCATTTCTAGGTCTTCCAATTCTGTTAGTCACTAGATAAGGCCAAGATACCTGGCTGGATTCCAGGACAAATTAAAATGTCTGTTTAAATGTTCAGATAGCTTGTGAATATATTAATTATATTTTAATATTTTCTATGAAATAAAAACTATCATTTGAGCTATCCATTTCATTTTCACTTTCAAGACAAATATATATCTTTCTGTAAAGTCCAAGTCACTGGACTTCAGGGAATAACTTGGCCAAGTTGGGGAAGTGAAATTTTATCCTAAGCTCAGGCAAGAGTCCTGTTTTTCTACCCAGCCTGCTATCCAGCCCTCCATGATACTTGCCTGTCATTCTTCACCACTGAAATCCCTGAAAACGGATCCAGCATTTGGATCCTGACAAACTTCATCTCATTCTTTATTGCTGGGTCCTACAGCAATCAGAGAGAGGCAGCTCAGTGGCACAAGGACAGGGATCAGACAATGCAGGGGGATCCTCTTCTCTGCCCATTTCTCCAGTGGCTCCAGTGACACAACGGAATTGGTGATGGGAAGGGGGACTGCTCCTTCTTGGGACAGGTGTTGGCTGTGAGTACTGAGACTTGGAAATATTATTTGTATTTTGAAAGGAAATATGGCAAGTAAAAGTTATGACACAGTGAAAAGGATGTCTACATATATCAAGTACTCACAATGCCAACACACTGAAACACCGAGCTGGATTCCCTAGACTGTAGAGGATTGTCTTTACTGTTGTTTCACATGCAGAAAAATGGTTTTTACTTCCATTGCAAAAATGTGCCTTTTAGTATCTTTGAGTTTTATGAAATCAGATCTGAAAAAATATTTCTCCTCTCTTCAAAATCAGGGTATCTTTTTCTGCTTAGGTTTACATAAAGCTATAAGACTTCCCTGAGAAACTCCCTCTCATACTCAAAAAATCTGAGCAATTGAGCAGAAACTCCTGAAAAAACATTTTGGGGTAAGCTGCAATATCATGCCACATCAAGAAATTTCACAGTCCAGTCTTCTAGTTTTCCATCCAGTTCTAGCAGGAAAAATTAAAAGGTCATGATGTGCAGGATGTCCAAGTGTAATTGGCCATTACCAGCTCTGCCACCATAGCACATACATTCAGTGCTCTGTGAACATCAGTGACTTTTCAGTTTGGGCTCCCAGAGATGAAGTTGGCCAAAATCACACATCACTTTTGCAAATCATATTCACAATACAGTGAGCTTAGAAGGGTAAAATTTAAGGGAAAAGGAAAAAAGAAAAAAAAATTTAAAAAAAAAAAAAAAAAAAAAAGAAAGAAAAGAAAAAGGAAAGGAAGGGCCTTAGGATTTCCTTGTTTAATAGAAAATAAAAATAAAAGATGGCATATGCATGCACTTCAAAGTACAAATCCTACTTTTTCACAGGAAAATAAAAAAAAATTTTAAAAAACCCAACAAACAAGAAAAGGAAAACCACTAACACCAGAACTATTTAAGTCTGAGATGCTCTCTGCTGTCATGCTCTTCAAGCCAGGTGCAGAGTTCATGATAGTAAATTGCACATACCCATGTTGTGGCAATCAGCAGAGGGGTCTAACAGTAGGACTCAGAAGAGCCAGCATATTGCACATTTGGTAATGCTATGGTTTTAGGTTGTTGCTGCTGAAGACAGGAACACATCTCCAAATTGATCTGTCTCCTACAAGTAGGTACTTTTTTTGTGAAATTCATTCCCAGAGCTTGAAGACTTTTCATGCACCTGCACACTCCATTTGAGCATTTTGCTAAAGAAATCTACCTGCTCCTCTTTCTAGAGAGGAATGGAAGGGAAAGCTGGGTCTGCCTCTGTGCCAGGGGCTGTTGGTGGAGCTCTGGGACCATGATGGGAGCTGAAATCCCAATTCATCCTGAGTGAAGTCAAGCAAACTCTTTCTTGGAGACAGTCCTGTCTGCCGGAGGAGGGACACTGTCCCTCTCTCCAGATGAGAAAAGGTCCCTGTGAGAGTTGAAATGCAATGGTGCTGGGCACAGGCAGGAAGGCCCAAGAGGAGCTGTAACTGTGCTCCAGAGTGGAAGCTGATGCTCTCTTTGGTACACAGGGTCACTGCCTGGGTTAGGTGTGTGCACACCAGCTTTTCAGGAACATCCTGTGGGGGATCCCACCACACAGACACATCCCATGTGGACCCAGGCATGTGGCTACATCCCAGGCAGACTCCTGGGACATCTATCCCATCAGTTCCCAGGAGGCACAGGTGCAGGATCCCTGGCCCTGTCACTCTCAGGTGAGCTCAGCAGAGGATGAGTGTGCAGAAGTTCACTCAAGTTGAGGTGAGGTGCTTCCAGGTGTGCAATGACTGAAGATATGTGGTGGCATATCGTCAGTCACTCACAGTATATTTCTTCTTCAGTCACTCACAGTATATTTCTTCTTCAGTCACTCACAATATATTTCTACCTTCCAGCAGCTTCAGTCCCAGAGGTCAACCAGATCTCATGTGATGCCTGATAAAAAGTAAATGACTTTCTAATACTATACAAAGCCTGTAAAAAAATGCACATGCAAATACGCTCAAATACTTGAAATTAAAATTCCAGTAGTATATTCTGTTTTCATTCGTATGTTATTATTACTTTTTTTTCAGAAGTCATAAATTTTCATGCTTTAAGTTGTTGCATGATGTAAAATTAATTCCAAATGAGTGGGTTTTTACTGTATATGCCTATGATTCAGTTTTTCAGTTATTTTTCGTAAATACATTTTACATCTAACTACCTCAGCTGCCTTTTGTTTTGTTTTGGAGCATATGAAGTCATGCACTTTCTATATTTGGGGATTTGGGGGGAGGAATTATTTCAATTTTGAATAACCAGGTTCAAAGCCATGTTGATCAATTTATAGAGGTGATCATTTTAAGAAGACATAATTGTTGACAGTTGCAGAACATACATTTTATTTTTAGGTTCTGTTGGGGTATAGTTTAATAAAAGAATACCATAAGCTGCTTATTAATTTGCCTTAAACTGTATGCTCTTTCCTATTCAAGTTGTGTTATTTAACTCTTCTCTTGTACACAATTTATGTGACAAAAACTAACATAACAGTTGGCAGATAAACAGCAAATTGAACAGAATGGACCAATAGTTTCTTAGTTCTCTGTTGTAAACTGTTGCATTATACACAGATTGTGCTAAAAGAATTGTTACTGTGCTTATACTCCTTAGTCACCACTGCAGAAATAAAGTGACGGAAGATCACATTTATGTTTATGGAACAGTGTAGATACCCTCTCCCCTCCCAGTACAAGCACAGTGACTAGAAGTGAATGATAATCATTGCAGAACTTGTGCTTTGACTTGTAAACATTGTAAAAATGTATTTGGTATTTTATTTGAAATGAAAAATCGAAATAGTTATTAAAAAAAAAAAAGGAAAAAGAAATCTTCCTGTAAATATATATATTCTGAATCCATGTATACAAACATTCCTTTAGAGTTCAGATTGTGAAGAGTGTCTTTATTGGCTAGAGACCACTGCCTCCCATGGCAGAGGTTAT
Organism: Pomatostomus ruficeps; assembly: GCA_013400735.1. Lineage (NCBI taxonomy): Eukaryota > Metazoa > Chordata > Aves > Passeriformes > Timaliidae > Pomatostomus > Pomatostomus ruficeps. The sequence goes on from VYZT01003362.1 coordinate 109,855, forward strand.
ATGTGCTATAGTAAAGAACACAGTGTGTGAAGTATTTGATGTACTGCAGTACCATAGTTATTTTGGTCTGTTAAGTAAGTTGCAATTTGTGATGAAATGAAGTTGAAAGTAGTGCTTCATACTAACAAATTTCCTTGGTTACAACTTGATTTTTCTTGTAAAACTTAAAAGGGAAACTTGAAAATTTTATATATCTGGATTTTGTAGATTTTTTTTATTTTATTGCAACACAAGGTACCAAAATCATTAAATAAAGTACACTGTGGTCATTTTACTCTGTCTCTTGAGTCCTGTTTAAAACTCTTTTATTGTAGAGGGTCAGAAAAAAGATGCTAACTTTTGAGCTTCTGAAATTATTAGCAAAGAAGTCAGAAGTTGGTCCAGCTTGTATAATGGTTTGGGACAGATGATCTCTAGAGACCCTCTCCACTGGTAATTATTTTATGTTTCTAGGCAGTATTACCACAGGAGCTCCCATCCCTGAATGTGGGAGTGATGCAAGTGGCTCCCAGATTACCCCTGGGACTGGGAGAAGAATTTACCTGGGGCTTGGACAACCTTGCAGGTGCTGTCCCTGCAGGGACACCCGGGAAATCATGAGATACCTCAGCAGACATCTCACCAGAGCAGCAGAAGAGGGTGCTCTGGCCACCATGGATGAGGCTCTATGTGCAGCCTTGAAAGAAGGCCTCCAAAACAGCTGCCCTAGCCCAGGGAACAGGTCAGCAGATCTTCCCCACTCCTTGGCCTCTTTGTGCCAAAGCATTCTCTGACATGGGGCCACACTCCCCAGCTGCCCCCCTGGCCCATCCACAACACCAAGCAAGGGAAAGGCAAGAGGAGCTTGACCCTTCCACTGGACAGGGACATTTCTGGGCTCTGATCTCAGGGCTGTCATGGTAGTGCGGAAAACCAGGGTTCTTCCACCACCTGAGAAGGACCCTGATCACAGAGGACAGAAGAAGGAGCTTTATTGTTTTTAAACCTCCTTCAGAATCCTAAAAGGATCACCATTCAGTAGTACCCATTGAGCAGTGGAGAAGGGAGAGCTGAGCCTCACCCCAGTCTTTTCTTCACCCCAATAATTGGGAAAAACTCCAGGGAAGATGCAGAAGGTTCTATCTCTGCCTCCTGGGCAGCTGTTTAAATCATTAAACTATTACACAAGTTGTTGCTGTCTTTGGTAGCATGTCCAACTTCCTTGATAGTCCTCTTGGACTTCATTGCCGCATTTGTGTGTGCAATGCCACCTCAAGCAGCAGCCAAAGTTTGTGCAAGAACGGCCAGCCCCTAGATCCCTCAGCCTTTCTGTCTGTCCCGGTTTGAGACAAATTTTGGGAGGAGACTCCAAAAAGGTATCTCCTCTAAAAGGCAGAATTACAGCCCCTCCCCCTAGCCAAGGTTCGGAATTAAAATCTTCTTGGAGAGACGTGAAAAAGAACTGTTTATTTAACAAGCAAGGTGCACGCAGGCACAAAGAAAATGAAACAAACAAAAAACCCCCAAACTTGAATAATATTAGGCAGTAAATCTTCTCAACCATGGAGAAAGATGGTGGAATTTTTCAGAGTCTCTCCTTTCTTTAGTTCAACTCCTCCTGAAGGCTCGGCCCAGCTGGGCCGGGGGGTCCGGCAGCTCCTGACGAGGGTCCCGCCGACTGTCTCCCCGGAGATCGTCTGATTGTTCAGATAGGGAAAAAAAAAACCAGGCCGAACAGTCCAAAAAAAACTCAAAAAAAGAAAACTGCAATCCCAGCGGAAAGGGGAAAAGGGAAAAAAAAACCAGGGGAAAAAAAAACCCCTCTGTCCTAACTCACAGCCGAGCAGACTACTGGAAAACCAAGGAAAAAAAACTTGCGCTTTTATCTCAAAGAGATAGAAACAAACCATGCCAGGTTTTCTCTCTGCGAGCTCAAGGTCACAGAAACCATTCCTGGGCTTAAGCAGACGATAGGAAAAAGAAAGAAAGAAAAAAACCAAAAACCAGAGCATAAAAATCACCCCAGGACACTGTCCCACAGCCATGTTCCCACTCTTTCTTAGACATGGCTTCTTGGCCTTCCTCAGGTGATCAAGAAAGGGAGATGAGGGGGAAATAATCCACAAAAAAATTAAATACCTGTCATGAGTTCAAAGAGAGGAAAGAATATACCATATATTTATCTTGGGTTGGTGAATTTGCAAGTAGGGATGATACGTGACTGATAGACTCTCAGAGGGTTTGTTTTTCATATGTGTCTGTTGTGTGGCTAAGGGTTTGAAGGGAAAAGTTTTTTACTGTAACTTGGAAAATCACAATGGAGGGAGCAGCACTCCATCAGCACTACTGGCGTTATTTCACATGAGTCCTAAATCCTCAGTCCCTGCTACCCTGTGAATCCCCACCAAAAACTCCAAAACCAGTAGGCAAGTAATAGAAAAACACTTTTAATTTTTTTTACCCCTAGCATGGTTTCCTACTCCTCTTCCCAAAAGCAGGCTACACGGGACACATTAACTGGGTGGGCTGCTGCCACAGTGGGGTCTAGTTAGCTTGGGGTAAAAGGGATTTATTTTGCATGGCTTTATGCAGATTATTTACCTCTAAAGAAAAAGCTTTCTTCAGGGGACTTTTAATGAAATCATACATGAAAGAATCAGAGCACCTTCTTTTTAGGCTGAACAAAGGTAGTAGACAGTTTAATTAGATTCTTTACAACAGAAGGAGAGAAAAAAAAATGCAACTGGCTTGAAAAGTGCTTATTCAGAGTATAGCAATGGGAAACCTGGAAAGGTAGATTAGAGATGAGAAGTTAGGGGTTTTTTCTCCTGAATGTTGCACAGGTATAAGATGCATTTGTTCAGTGATTTCAGAAACAAAGCTGGAAAGCAGAAAAGTAAGTATTGATGTACAGTATTGTTTCTGTGGGAGCATTTCAGAGCCATGGTCAAGCACAGAACTGCAGGTGAATTTGATGTGCAGATGGGTTGGAAACCTACTCTCAGGCAGGGTTTTGGGCTAAGCAAACTCTAAAGTACACTACTCTCTAAAGTGTATTGCCCACACAGTAACACGGTTTTTAACTACTTTACATTAGTGTTATTCTCAGGTGCCCACATGTGCTCTGTTCCAATGGGAAGAGATCTCCTTTTGCTGACAAAAAGCTCCGGAGGATGCGGAGCCAGGTTGACTGGAAGGGTGGCTTTCCCTGCTTTGCTGCCACCTAGCACAACGGGCCGTGCACGCCCTGGACTTTCCGGGCTGCTCTTCAGCACTAGGCTCTATCCAAGGAGAAAGGATTCCTCATTCACAAAAGGCTACATAAAAAAATGGATGCTCACACTTGTTCTGTCTTTCAGCAACCAGGTCGTTTATTTTAAATCAGGTTCTTGTTAAGTGCTGTGAGCATAAGCTTTGCTGCCATGATCACACCCAAGGTATATGTGCTGCTTCCTGCTGCTGTGTGACTGCTACGTGCGCTCACAGGGCTTACATTGAAAACCAAGTTGACCAGTTCACAGCAGACAAGATCACTGATAATGTCCCAAAGCACTGAAGGATAAGCTTAAGTACATTACTATTATAAAGAATTGGAATTGAGCTCCTGGATTATTACAAATATTGTGGTCTACTGCAGTTCATCACCAAACAACCTCATAGTTTTAAGCATGTTAGTCTTGTACTAATTTTAAATTTCCTGTGTCTGTAAAGACTGTAAGCAGTCCAAATTTGGAATTTCATCAAATTCATTAAATTCCACTGATCCTTTCAATATGTACCTAAATTCATTTTTAACATCCATGGCTAGTGGGACTCCAGCTGCTGCTAGTAGTTCCTCTATACCTTCACCAACATTGACCCCACTTTATTCCCCTGTTAGCTTTGTGCACTCTTCTACCAGGCCCGTGGATCCATCACTACAGTGAAATGAAGGCAGTGTCTCTTCCCTAGGTGTAGTTTCTCACTCCTGAAGTGAGACAAGAGGCACCATGACCAGTCTCAGCTTAGCCACCCTCTGCAAACCAGCTATTTCTCAACTTGTAGTTAAATGAAAGTAAGAGGGAACATCTGGAGTCTCCTTCAGACTGAGTGAGCAGTGTTACACAACTCAGCCTTTCTGTATTTCACATTTATCCCTACTGATCTTTTATTCTTGTCTGATGATTTTGTAACTCTTCCAAGATTCTCCCTTTAAGGCATTTTCCTTTTGTATACATTTCTTCATTTATTTTAAATGCCCATTTGTTTCTGATATTTGTTTTTGTGTTTTCCTTTGGGGATTTGTTTTGCTTTGGACTCTGCTTGCCATCTGTTATGTTTGAGACTACATTTCCAGTGCTGTCACCTCTTCATGCTGACTTTGATTCCAGGTGACTGTGTTGGTGCAGCAGTTGTGAGGAGACGTGTGGTTACATTACAGGTAATATTTTGTGACATTTTGTGACATTTTGTCAGAGGTCTGATGTCCTGAGGAATGTTCTAACAATGTCCTGATAAAAGCAGGAAAATTAACCCATCTCTCAACTTCCAGGCCTGTCAGTGTTTCATTAGGTACCTTCTACCTACAGTTTCACCCTAGGATCTGTTGACTTGGAATTTCTGTGATTTTATATGTGACTTCACCTAGCCCATATTTTAAAATCTAGAGAAACCTAACCCAAAATAGGGAGATCCTTCCTTAGCTGTTCTGTAATATCCTAGAGCATTCACCATTTCCCAAGAACTTAAATTGCTATGTGCTTAAACTCAGCTTTAGCATAAATCACACATGTCTTACTGACCTCCTTTAATGACATCTCCAAATATCCATGTGAGCAGCTTACATAGTGCAGTGTGTGCTGTATTAGTAAGGGAAAAATGAGGTTGAAACTTCAGTTCCATTATATATGGTTTAAAGGCAGAAATGGGCTGCTTTGCCTCCTGTGAGAAGCAGTGGTGCTCACACAGGGGTTACAGCTCTCCTTTCTCTGCCCCAGCTGCTGGCAGGCAGAGCATTACTGGCTGTGAAGAAATGCGCTCATGGTTATTATCCTCATGGTTAATTATGCCTCATGGTTATATCTTTCTTTAAAGTGGCATCAACTTCTATGTGTGACTTGTAACTAATAACCAATCAAGTTTAGCCTTTAGATGGGCTTTTGGTTATATATCTGACCTATCTCATCTTGAAAGTTATAATTATCGAATTTCATTCTCCAGTTTTTTACATTTGATCCCATCACCTGATCCCAAACTGTTACTCTGTGCTGATAAGACATGAGATTTCAGTGACAGCAATTTCTTCAACACCTTAATGGGACAGGATTTCATTATAGTGGTGTATTACCTAGCACATAAAATTATTTTCTCTTTCCTGTCAAGCACCTCTGTGAGGCTTTGTTGCAGAAAGAATTTCAGGGTGAAACTTCTGTCTTTGATATCCCTGTATGGATTGCTAGAATCCAACATCTTCAGAAAATATGCAATTAAATGAGAAATGTTCTTGGAAATTTGGGGATCCAAAGAATGTGATCCTTGGTCTTCATTCTCAGTTCTCAGTTGAATGTCTGACACATCATGATGGCGAGACTTTAAAAGGTGAGGGGGGAGCAGGGAATGGAAGGGACCACTTCTGCTACTGCCTGAACCTGTCACCCAGCCCCTACAGGAGGTCACCTGTGGCTTCATCCCATTTTAAAGGCTCTTGTGCCTCCTGCTCGGCACAGGAGCACTGCTGCTTTGTCTGGATTCGTCTCACCTACCATGCAGCCCTGTGGAATTACATAAGGGCAAGCTGGACTTAGCACTCTTCACTGCGTGGTTTGGATGGTGACATGGCTAATGATCTAATCCAGCATGGCACATCTCCCTCAGCGGTGGCTGAAAGTCCCTGCACTGTGTTTCCAATCAGATATGCCATTGCCCTGGTAGTGCATGCAAGCAGGGCATGAGAAACCTCAATTTTAAATTCGACTTTTTCAACATTGTTTTGAATACAGATCTCCTAAAACCTTGTCTTTAATTAACTTTTCTTGCATAGATAATTCATTTTTACCAGCAGCCTATGTTACAGGATGCTTCTGACTGTGCATAGAGATAATATACTCTCTTTTTATTTCTGCCTGAAGCAGAATTAAAATAGGAAGTGAAGTTTTGGTTGCACTTTTATCCTTTGGAGTAGTTTTTCTTCTGTGCACATGTGCAACCTCTTTTGAGATTATAGCTTTCATATTTCCTAAAGGAATAGTCAGAAAAAATGGGGCAGCCTTAGAGAAAAACAAAAAATCTTGGAAGAACATAAAAGTCTTGCGTTCATTACAGTTTGCCTTGAAGACTTTATGTGACATTTCTCTGAAACCTAAGTTATCAGAAGCAGTCATTTGCTCTGCATTATCTACTACCTTGATTCAAAAGAAGTACTAAAGCAATGCCATTCAAATGCAGACAGGAAGACAGGTCCCAAGGGAGATGTTCTGCCTCTTGTGAAGGCAGCTGCTTAGGGGGAAGAAAGCAGAGAAGCTTCTAGGCTCAGGATCTCTCTGTTATTTAACTGCCTGGCACAAATATACAAAGACTCTGTGACTAGATGTCAAGGCATGAGTGCACAGATCAAACTGTGCAGCAGGAGTAATTAGAGCCAGCAAGGACATACAACTGGTCAGACATGGTAGGGAGGGTCAGCAATGGAGCTGGGCACTGTGTCCTGCTGCCCTGCCAGAGCTGACCTTTACCTGTGGCAGGGCAGGGCTCCTTATTCTGGCACTTTCCAGGTCCCACACATCTGGTTTGTAAGCAAAAGCTGCAAAGAGAACTTTTCATACTGGCTTTTTCAGTCCACATCAGGCTGCAGGAACAAGCGACTCCCTGTGTGCCAGTTTGCATTGCTGCTGGCTTGGACAGTGCACGGCGCCACTCTGAGCGCTCCCTGTGAGCTGTCAGGACACGGATACAGCCTCTGGTGTGAGTGCTCAGAGGTGCTCAGCAGCTGTTCAAAGGAATAATCTCTGCTTCAGCAATGCAGGTTTCCACTTGTGCCAAGGCAGCAAAGCTTTTCAATTCCCTGTGCCCTTATTGTTCCTGACATTGGAAACACTAACTGCAAACTTGCTTACAGCCAATATGCTTGGGGGGATAAAATGAAAAAACAGAGGCCAAAGTGTTAGCAAACCTTTTCATACTGCAAGCTTCCCCTTCAAAGATCCTTCCTTCCCTTGCCCTCAGATGCCAGGAAAGGAGATGCAATGTTTGGGGTTTTCTATTACATGTTACAGCATCTTTAAGTGTGAACTGAGCAGACTTAACTCCACGAGGTGGGCAGGCAGGCAGTTCTGTTTTCAGGCTGACCAGGGTAACATCTAGAGGAATTAGGCATATAAAAAATTTTCCATTCCTCTTACTAAGGGGAATAACCGCACTATCTAAGCCCTGTTGAGCCATCATAGAATATCCTGAGTTGGAAGAAACACACAAGATCCTAAAGTCCAACTCCCTGCCCTCACAGCACCATGCCCAAGAGTCACACCATGTGCCTGAGAGAATTGTCCAAATGCTTCTTGAACGCTATCAGGCTTGGTGCTGTGACCACTTCCCTGGGAGCCTTTTCTAGTGCCCAGCCACCCTCTGGGTGAAAAACCTTATCCTAATATCCAATCTAAACCTCCCCTGACACAACTTCAGGCTGTTTCCTGTCACTGGTCACCAGAGAGAAGAGATTGATCCTTGGCCCTCTGCTTCCCCTCACAAGGATGTTGTAGACTGCCATGTCTCCCCTCAGCCTCCTCTTTTCTAGGCCTAACAAACCAAGCGACCTCAGCTATTTCTCATACATCTTGCATTTTGACAGTTTTCTAACTTAAAAAAATCCACCTTACTAAGTAATGTAAGATGCTAGTGGCAGCTAAAATTGGTGATTTTTTATTAGGATGGTTGTAATTGGGCAGCACTGCTCACTAAACAAAAACGAATGTAATGAAGAAGGGGGGAAAACCAGGCCAGCAACCTGTACAGGATTAAATATTTCCATTCCAGACGCACTGTTGTTACACAAATGGATTCTTGGGAGAAATAAACTTTCAGCTTTTCTGCTAAAATGTAAGGTAAACCCAGTGCACTCACAGAGCAGTATGGGATGCCAGGAAGGGAAATTTGGGTCATGGGCATATGAATTACTTGGAGCCAGTAATGTTTTCTTCATTTGACTTACTAATTTATTTCATGCAGCTGCCAACACTTGCTGCACCTCTTAAAATTGACTTTGCCCCACCCCAGCAGTGGCACATTTATATTGGGCTGAATCACCACCACCTTCTCCAACACATCCTGTCTGCGCTCAGCCAAACATCTTTTCCTCTCTCCAGTTGCAAAATAGTAGCTGCTCCCAGCAGTTGAGTATTAAATCTGATTAAATTTGATGGAAGCAGGCCCTTCTTCTGTACCAAAAGAGCTGATACTACAGACTCACGTGTTTTCCTTTGACTGCCTCTCTCCGCTGCTGTCTCTTGCCTGGCATGCTGCCTGGAAAGGAGGAGGGACTGTTGAAACAGGACAGCTTGCCAAAGAAATCAAGCTTCTTTGGAAGAAAAGCCCCAGTGTGAAAATTTCAGCCTTTTTTGGGACATCCCTTCCCTACAGGTGAAACACACTTTTATATTTGAAAATATCATGTTCCCTCATTGTGAAACCTGTTAGTCCTTTGTGTTTTCTTCTCTGGAGTGCAGGAATATCCTAATATATATAATATAAAAAATACTTGTTGAGATGGAAACATTATTCAGGAACCTGAGTGTTTCTGACTTTATTTGCCCCAATGTGACCATGCTGCTAACACAGGTGCTGACTCCAGCTTTTGACATTGGAATGGGGCCCAAATCCTCAGAGATGGGCAAATTCATAATTGATGAAAAATTGCTATAGACCTAGTTCCAACAATTGCAGACATCTGCATTAAAATTAGGAGCTTGGGCTAAAGAAATAATTATTTGCTTGCTATCTATTTTTGCTGCATGGTTTGAAGGGACAATCTATTAGAAATCACTACATCTACAGAAATTGCTTGGTTCACCAGCTAATAAAAATTATTAAGTGTAACAGTGACAAAGCAAGCATGAGTGATACCATCTTGACATTTGCAAAGCCCAGGTGGATTGAATAATAATGGTCTGCTATTTGCCTTACAACAGCAGCTGAAGTAGGTTCCATGCTCCTGTTTATACCAAAGAAACAGGGCATCACAGAAACACACATGTGCACTTACCTATGCTGCTGTGTAAAGTCAGACAGTATCTGGTCCTGTAGCCATCAATGTAAGATGTTATGAGTCAAGAAACTAAAGATAGATTGATGAATTCCAACAGCTGAGATTTTCTGGCTGCCTTTTTAGGTCAGCTCTCCAATTTCATCCTTCCTTGAAATGTGTTTTTGGGCCCTAGTGGGTGTTTAGCTGCCCACATGCCAGGCTCTTCTGACTCACCTTGCTGCAGACAGCAACAAAAGCCATCCCCAAATTTAAATTCTTGTCAAACTGTACATCCATTGGCTCACAAGGAAAGCTTTGCAAGTGAAGCACTGGGCATGGAGAAACCAAAGTTACTTAAAAGTGGTTTCAGCCCAACTTCAGACCCTTTGCTGCACCAGAAGGGTGGAATAAATCACACAAATATAAGTGTCTATTGGTTTATTTATTACAGCTACTACACAGAAAGCTTATTGCCTCCTAGAAATGGTATCTGTGCATACTGCAGGATGACAGAAAAATACCAGAAGTTCTTTATACAAGGCTTCCTCTCTTGTTAGAAAAGCAGCCCTCCCTTATCAAGTTTGCTCTCTGTGGGGATCTTAAGGAGGTGGTGGGATGTGCACAAAGACCCAAACTTAACCACATTAGCTCCTCAGCTGTAACTTCCTGTGTCTGTCTGGCCACACCTGAGCCAGCCCTGGGCTGAACAAGATATTCCAGGGCACATGAGGAACTGGAAACAGGGTGGCTGTGTCAGCCAGGCAGTTGCCCCTTCCTCCGACTGCTCTGCAAGGCAGCCCATGGCAGCACCACACCATGCACTGCCCCAGGCCAGTGGAACCACAGGCACTCAAGCTTGCTTCGCCCCCCTCCAAAGGCAAAGCTTTAGTGGGATTTAAGCCTTGCCCTGAAGACCCTGGGTGTCATCACAGGGGACGGCTGCAGGAAAGATTTTGGACCAAGACAAGTGGCGCAGAGAGAGGAATTGGGTAGCAAGCATAACCAGAAGCTTGCTTTTGAGAGGAAACCACAAACCTGGAGGTGGGAATACCTGATGAGCAAGTCTAATACAGCATTGACTACGGGATATCTTCCACTACATACTACTGAGTTACACTTTGCTCCAAACAGGCCCTGAGGGCTGCTGAGGTGTTCTCCTGAGCCTGCTCCTCGAGGATAAGTGCCCCCACCACTGCTCAACTCGGCAACTTTGGTCCTGGAAATGCCATCAAACCTGTTATGCTTCTGTGTTGGTGTCAGGTTTTTCAAGGAGAAAAAGGAACCAGGAAATTTTGTTTCCAAAAATGTACTCAGGATTTCCCAGAATCAGGATTCCAAAACTAGGTTTGGGTTTGGGTGTGCTTGCTTCAGCTATGAGACTTGGTTTGTATTTTCATTAATGCCTTCAGAGACTGAGCCAAGCTGCAGTCAGCCTTTTCCCTAAAGCTTGTTCTCTCAAAGCCAGATCAAACACCAAAATTTCTGTCTGGAAAGTGGAAATCTATGGTAAAAAACATTAACCAAGCAAGCTTGCAAATGCTGTGCCCACTAATTAAGAAAATTAATCCATTGCATAATGAACAAAAGAAAATTAATTCATTTCTAAGTAGACAGGATGCTTCAAAGGTTTTGGTGGATCTGTCAGGAGAGTGTTTTTCATATGGTGGGGAGAAAATCAAATCATTAAAGCAGTGTCTGGAGAGCTGGAAACTCCATTACAGAAATAAGAGTTCAGACATGTTTCTAGATACCTTTGGTAGATTTCAAATATATATGGGAGGTTTAGGTTGGACATTAGGAAGAATTTCTTCACAGAAGGGGTGTTTGGGCATTGGAATGGGCTGCCCAGGGAGGTGGTGGAGTCACTGTCCCTGGGGGTGTTTAAGAAAAGACTGGACACAGCACTCAGTGCCATGGTCTAGCTGACATGGTGGCGTTGGGTCATAGGCTGGACTTGATAATCTCAAAGGTCTGTTCCAACCCAATTTATTCTGTGATTCTGTAAAAGAGAGCTAACAAATTGGGGTCTCCATTTCTGTTCCATTTCTGTTCCTGCTTAGGAAGTAACTGAAAGAAAAATAAGTTGCTCTCAGCAAAATGTACACCTAAGAAAACACTACCGAAAGAAACAGAAAAGCAAACCCATATGGAATATATGAAGATTAGCCCCATCTGCATGCCAATTCATCTGCCCCAAATGCTGAGTAAAGATGACACAAAGTTGTAAATTCCTACTCTCCCTGATGTTTGGCACATTCTGTTTCTCATTAAAAGTAATTAGGTAAAAACAGTTCCATTTCTTGACTTCTGTTTTTTTAAACTTTCAAGATCTTCTCTGAATAATGTGTTTTGTTAGAACTTCGGCATCTCACATTTTCAGAGCATGCCATGGTTTCAGCTGGAAAACAAGAGCCAAAGGTGATTTGATGAGTTGTGCTGCATTTGCTCATTATAGTAACTGGTACAGACAGCAAGGAGCAGTGGCCTATCTCTTGTGATGGCTGCAAGACAAGGCCCAGTGGAACAGGAGCTGCTCTGCAACAGCTGACTCAGCTCCATGGTGGGGAAAAAATATTTGGTCTGCTTTATATGTGCAGCCTTATGTTAATTCCAAATGGCATCTCACCTTGTAATGTTTCAGGCAAAAGCGAGAAGTGTTAGCAAGCACCTCAGGTTTTAAGAAAATGCTCCCTCCAAAGTGTGTTACATATTTCTGACCAATTTTCTGATGTACAGAGATAATTCTAACAATTTCAAAATGTTTCAGGAAGCAACATATGGTATGCATGTGATGTATGTTGGGACAAAATTCAAAGTTGCAAGTGGCAAATCTGCAACCGTCTGTGCAAACCAAAATTACGTTAAAAAAAAAAAAAAAGCAGACAAGCAAATAGTGCAAATAATCCATGATGAAAAAAGTATCATGGAATCATAGAATGGTTTGAGTTAGAAAAGGAACTTAAAGATCATCCAGATCCAATCCCCCTATCATGGGCAGGGATACTTTCCACTAGACTAGGTTGCTCAGAGCCCCATCCAGCCTGGCCTTGAACATCTCCAGAGATGGGGCATCCACAACTTTTTTGGGCAACCTATGCCAGTGCCTCACACTCTCACAGAAAAGAATTTCTTCCTAGTATCTAAACCTACTTACTCTCTTTGGTTTAAAGCCATTCCCCCTTGTCCTATCACTACATGGCCTTGGCAAAAGTACCTCTCCAGCTTTCTTGTACCCCCCTTCAGGTACTGGAAGGTGCTCCAATGCCCCTCTGGAGCCTTCTCTTCTCCAGGCTGAACAATCCCAACTCAGCCTGCTTCATACGAGAGGTACTCCAGCCCTCTGATCATAATTTTGAGACTGTAATTTCTTTTGACTAGTCCTGAGTTTAAATAAAAAAGTGTAGAGAATAGAAAAGTGTCATCAGGTTGTCTCTTGAAGTTTTAGCAAACACATTTTGGAGAATTGCCTTACTTAACATGTATTTTCAGTGCCACTATGCTCACGTAGCAATTCCACACACTTCCACGTTTACTGTTGGTACCGTAATTTTTTGATGCAAAAATAACACCAAAAAAGTATCCTACTGTCTATGATGGGCTGAATAGGGATTAAGCACTGTAGAGCTCACACACCGTCATAACAGCCATATCTTCTCCACAGAATAATAGGATGAAGCAACATAATGCCATACTCGTACAGCAAACCTGATACCGGATGAGCCACACGGTTGTGTTGACAGTGCTGATTAACTGCTCTACCTTGCATTTGCAGAGATTAATTTCATGTGAAAGCATCCTAATAATAGATGTTCAGGCTGAGCTCTGCTATTACACAACAGGACAGTAAATTGGCCAGTAGGAGATTTGGGTCTTGCTGAGAAATAACGATGAATACCTGTCAGTACAGCAGTTGGTCTACTTCCAAACAACCTAAAAATACATATCTTGCTTATGCTGCACACATGGCGAAACATGTAATGTCTTCCCCATATCTAGAGGCTAACCAGACAATCACTAATTTAGTCTGACCCTGCTAAAAATCCCTTTGAATACTTCTGCTTGATGCACAGTAAACGGAATCAGCTGAAAGGATGCCTGGCCTATAACCTTACTTGTGAAAGTCTCTATCCATGTCTGCCTCTTTTTCAATAAAAAAAGTAGGCAATCATTCACACCCCAAACATGTACAAATAAACTTTACTAGTCAGTATTTATGGCCTATTTTCTGTTGCAGAACTTTTAACTGTAGTGGTACTGCAGTGCTTGTAAAGGCCTTCTGCAGCACTGACTGCAACTATTAAAACTCAGACCTTAGTGGTTATGTGACTTTTGACCTTTATTCCACTGTTGTCTGAATCATTTTTCCTTTCTTTCATTCCTTCTGGGGTTTTGTTTCTTCCATCCCTATTCAGACACTGCAAGAAGAGCTTCTGCAGGGTAGGACATGCTGCTCAAAACCACTCAAAAGTTCAGCAGGACAGACCATGTATCATTCAATTTAGTTCAAACAAAACACAAAACTCCAGAAGTTTGTTCCAGTCGTCAATTTTATTCAAAAGGTGTCTTCTATACATTTTTAATAGACAGAAATAAATATGAAAGGCCTATACAAATATGAACACTTAGAGAGTACCAATACTGCCCTTCATTTTTTATACCGATCTTTCAATACTTAAAGGGACAAAACTGCAGCAAACAACACATATACTTAATAAAATAAATTTTATAAAATCTGTGATAACAATCTCTGTTCATTTCTAACAGAACCATTTAGATTGAGTTCTCTTTTACATATATGCAACCTCAACATGAATATGTTCAGCTGCCTTTGGGATGTTCACAACATAGACTGATGTACATTTTCCTCAAGATGAACAGTAAAAAAAAGTCATACTCAAGTTATCCTTCAATGCAGGAATTTGGCATTATCACTTTTAATGACATGCTGTGTTAACATAGTATTTTTGAAACACATTCCAATAAATTAAAAAGAACACCATCTTGCCTTCAAGTAAAACCCAAGTCATTATAAAACTTCAGAATGGGCATTTGCTTTTACATAACACGATTCTTCCCAAAGCCTTAAAAAATTTAACACCACATAAAATGTTTTTGGTATAAAATAGTATCATAAAGTACATAAACCTTTTGCTTCTTATAAACCACAATTGATAGACAATTTCCCATAAAGTGATATTGTTCTAACATAGGACATCATCCACATGCACTTATGCAATGTCACAAATTCACACATTTGAAAGAGCATAAAGCAAAGTATGTGCTTAAACGGTGAGAGGAATGAATACTATATCACATACAACTGCTCCTTCAAAAGTTGGTTATTTATTGGGGGGTTTTTGGGGAGTATATTTTTTTTTCTTAAGAAAAGGTCAAACCCCAAAAATATTGAAAGAAGACCATGTCATATAGCAAAAACCTCTTTCATCTTTTCTGAAGGAATTTGTCCTCATCCCAAAGCTAAAAAGCTCCCAGATGTTATTTAAGAACTGTCGATTAAACTTCCTGCAAATCAGAAGAAATATTTCAGGTATTTCCTATTTGGACAATAAAACCATAGGCCTTAGTTAAGAAAAAATGTAACAATATAATTTGCTGTAAGTGCACAAAAGCCCAATCTTGCAACTCTCTCCTGTTGATTCAATTGTTTTCACTTAAGGAAAGTATACAGAACTTCCCTCTCAACTCTGATTTAATAACTTATATAAATAACTGTTTGATGAATATGTATGTTTAACAGTATACCCACATACTAAATCTAAAGGGTATTTGGTAATGTCTACCCGGTTTTTCAAAAGAACTACTGCTTTTAGAGTGTTGTAATAATTTTCTCTTTCCATCAAAATAAAGCTTCTTGAGCTCATATTAATAAATAGTACTCTCATTTCTACTTCTTTATGTTTGAACACTTGGCTCATTGTTTTAAAAGAGAATTTGTAGATTCACTGAGAAATAAATGGGACAAGTTTCTACTCAAGGGCAGATATGCAATATGCCCTGGCTTGGAATAGCAGTTTTGTTGTAGGTTCTCATTCACAGCACGGGAATGGTTTCCGTAACAAACTTTCTTGGATCACTGTGGTTCTCTAACCAATTCTCACTCCTCTGAAGTCTTTCTGAGCTCACCCAGCAAAACTAAACACTTTCCAACACAGGTTTTGCAGGCATTGCTAGAGGCTCTGCAGGCTAAAGGAGGTGGACTGTTTTCCAGCAGTGTGAGAGTAACAACCTCAGGGAAGTTTTCATACATGTTATACAGCATTAATCTGGCCCACAAAACCTGCTCACAGTGATGAGGGTCAATGCATTAAGACTGCATTAAGACTGCAGATGGTTTGACATTCGGTTTAGAGATCCATCATGGTGGGGATGGGAGACAATGACAGACCAAAAGAAAGACAGACCACATACACAAAGGCTTGCAGTGTTATTTGGGGAAAAAAACAACCCAAAACAAACCCAAAATCAACAACCCAGACACTTCCAAGGTAGGAATGCATTCATCAAAAATTTAACTTTGCCCCATTATGAATGATTTGAAGCTTGGATTCCTGAGCTTGATACTGGACAGGGGAAAGGGCAAGGGCAAGTGACTTCTATCTTAAATTATACAGCAGTATCATTAGGACAGTATTTAAAAACTATTATTAGAAGAATGAATAATTTACTAATGTGACCTTAAGAATATTATAACTAAAGAGTAGTTATAGAAGTAAGTTCAGAAGACCTTAATCTTCTTTCTTTTGTGTTTGAAATCGTTCCATTAAAGCCCTAAATATATTTCCTGGTATTTTCTGATGTTTTTCTATGAGAGCTTGGACCGCTGCTTTTGTCTGTAGGGAAAGAGAAAAGGTTTTGGTCAGAAAAACTCATCTTTATACTGCTCACATAATAACACAATTTCTAGGCTCTTTTCATCCTTTCAAATGCCATAGAACTACTGCAAGTTCAAAATACTATTCTTTCATATTTAAGCCCACAGGATGTGGTTGTGGCAACACTGCCATGAGACAGACCAACCAACTAGTATCTCTTATCTCTGATAGCTGTGTTCACAAGCTCTGTTAGTGACAGGCAAAAGTCGAATGACAACAGAGTACATTCATGAAGAGACCTAGGTCTATAAGGCATGTCAAGAACCTGCATGATGTACTGCAACTCAAGCTCCTGCCTATGTCCATGTTTGCAACAGTGACACTCTTCCAGTGGGCATCAACTTTGCTTCTAGACATGCTCAGCAGTGGCACAGGAAGCACCATTGTGTCTCAGCACATTTGACATGTACAAAGCAATGCCCCCTGGATGCAAGTCCCCTGGAGGAACTGGTCCTGTAACACATGCTCAGGCCATTCAGCTGCATGTGACAGTAGCCTTCACTTTCACTCAGAAAACAAACAGCCCAAGGAATGCACAGCAGTTACTCTTATTATATAAAAGCTCTATAGGGAACATTCAAAAATAGGGCAACATGCAAAAGCTGTGGTGAGAACACAGCTCACCTTCCTATTCTGCCTAGACAAGCACAGACTAGAGAATTCTTAAGGCCAGAAACAGAAGAACAGAGAATTATTTGCCTTTGTAAAACAGCAGTCAGCAAGGGCAGATGTTGGCAGAATGCTGCTTGTTGGTACAAGCCCCCAGTGTTGGTACAAGCTCCCACTGTTTATGTGAACTAAGCGATCAACTGTTAAGTCCTTGGAGAAGGACTTTATACATCTGGTCCTAAGTTACTTAACAGACCTAAAATTTGTATTAGGTAAAAAATTTGAGCTTAATTTTTTTTCTGTATATAATGGGAAAATGCATACTGTGCCATAGCCTGAAACATGAGAACACAACTTTAAAATCACTCTGACTAATTAGGATTTTAGGGAATTCACATTCTAGGGGCATTACCTAGCAGAATCTGAACTTAAGTCAGAAGTAAGTGAGGGCTGGCACAAATATAAGATGTCAATGCATGTTTGAAAGTAATTGAAACACATTCTCTGCTGAAAGCCAGCAGTTCTGAAGCCCTTTCAGAGTGAACCCGCAGAAGAAACAACCAGTTCTCCATAACCAGGGCCTAAGATATTGCAGGAAAACATTTTAAGAGCCTTCTTGCAGAGACCTCATCATAGGATAAACAGACAAGGAGAGACAACTGAACTGACTCAAGCATGGTCAAGAAAAGTCTCTGTCAAGTGAAGTTTTTGGAATATTATAAGTGACCATCTGTGGAGTTTTCAAAAATACCTATTTCAGCCCACTCTGTCTCACTGCTCCACCACTTAACTGGCTTATGTCTTTGCACTGTGAAATCTATTAATAAACTGAATGAACATGAGGACCAGAAAATCCTTGCCATAAAGGCATCTAAATCTGAATTAGAGGAACACTTACAAGTTAAATTGTTGGGTTAGAAGCTGGACAAAATAGAAACACACTAGGCAAAGCAGTGAAATGATTTACCTTTTTCTTTTATTGTATGTAATTCTAACAGTTTGTGAACATAGAGTTGCTATGTTGGCTTCCTTAGTATCTTTCTGAAAACACCAGGAAGCAGAACACTTCGTCTTGGGTGAAGTGCTTCTCTCTATCAACCCAGAGCTGTCTTATCTGACCAAACGTCTTCAGTCTTTAAAGCAAGTTGTTTCTCAAAGCAAATATAGGGTGCAATAAACTTTTAAAGACCTAGAACATCTGCAAGTTGTAGTAATAAAACATGTATTTAAGAAGGGCATTCAGAGTTAGGCAAGTCCAAAAACTACTATGATTCCAATTTCTATAACTGGTTCCTAGACAAAAAAGACTATAGCACTGGTTTTTATTAGAACATTCAATATTTTAAATTTATATATATAGATATCTATCTTACCTTCGCTGCTAGTTCCTCAGCAGTCATGTTTGGTTCATATGGAATGGGTTCTCCAATAAATGTACGTAGCTTGACTGGAAACCCCCCGTACAGAGGAACTACTGGCAACCTAATACGCTCATATAGCGACCTAAGGATTTCTAATGTGAAAAAATGTATGGAAAGCAGGTGAAAGAAAGGTGGGGAAGGGAGAAGGGGGAGGGTAAAGGAGGGAAGAGAGAGAGAGAGAGAGAGAGAGAGAGAGAGAGAGAGAGAGAGAGAGAGAGAGAGAGAGACTGAGATTATTCCGTGAAGTTTTTCTCCCCCAATGTGTCTTAACATTGAAACTGGCTTGTAAAGTAATCTAGCCCCCAACCCAGACTCTCAAACAATGTGTCATCTCAAGTACTATCCTACCTTGACTTCCATTTCCTAAAAGCTGCATGAATGCTAATATCAGACTCTTTCTACCCTAACTTGGTGTGAAATCTTTCCTCCAAAGAGTAGCTGAAATGAGAAGGAAGAAGAGGAGAGAAATTCAACAGCTGCCTCTCTGGAGAGGAGAGGAAGGCTACACAATACAGGTTACGGGTTCAGCTCATTTGACAGGTTAGCATTAGAAACTAGTATTGGAAGACTGCACTGTTCAGTACTGAGGTCTAGAGGATTAAAAACAGCCTTATCTGCCTAAAAGTCAGTCATGCTAACATACTGAATTGCTCTTTCAGATCATACACTGGTTGCAGTTAAACAATATAAAAAAAGAGAAAAAACAGGTATTTCAATCAGCTCTAAGAGGACACATTCTTCCCCACATGCCAGCTTCTAAGCATTTATCCCAAATGTACCCAGAAGAGATTCTTTGAAAAATGTGTGCTAATATTATCTTTCTCAATTTCAGACAAGAAATTCCATTAACTGGGGTGTTGGCATAAGAAAACCCTTACTGATCAAGATGTGGAATTTTCTGTACACAACCTATAAAAACAAAGCCAAAACTACTGAAACTGGAGTAACACCTCCAGTGATCAAGAGAGTTACATTCCTCTAGAAACTCTGCTGTAGAATGCAAGTAGCATAAATGATTTTGGCTTCAATTTCTTCTGTTTGGGATTCTCATGAACACAGCAACAATTAATTGCTATTTATAAATGCACAACATGACAAATGTGTGAATTATTCTAGCTTCTGCATCTGATGCCTTGGCTTTCTTCATGCAATATATAGCTCTCAAATAAAGGGGGAGAGAAACAGAACTGTGTTGACCTGCAGCCCTCTGATGAAGGTGATGATGCCGTACCTGAGGCAGAAAACCTGGTGTGAGGGAGACTTGCTCAGGCTCCTCTGCTGGATAGCAACTAAGAGAATATTAAAAGAGGGAGTTTAACACTAGCAAATGAGCAGTGATGTGGGCATCTAACCATTCCAGAGATGGACCCTTCTGACAAAGACCCATCTATTCATGTTCTGGCTGCAAGTTCCATAGAGATGAGGAAGGAGAGTTGCAAGGTTTTGTGAGAAACCACAGGTCCAGTGCAGAACAGAAAAGCAACTGCAGATTAAATGTAATTCAAACCATTCAAATGTTAAGTACAGGTAGAGGTGTAAGCACAGAGCTTTAGGAGAACATTTAAAGGAATTATGTGTCAGTTGCAAACCCGTTTGCTTTGCTTCTTAACAGAAAGTAGAAAACCTAGGGTTGGCCTAGCAGACATAAGCAGAGAAAAAAGTGCTTTAAATCTTTCTGCCTTTTTCTGGCTCCTTTTTTCCTTTCCTCTACTGCTTTTGTAAAAGAACACTATTATGTAGAAAATAACTTAGATGAGCCAATACCACATCTAATGCTGATATTAAATCTTAATAATGTCTCTGAACTCTACCAGAGAGCAAACGCTGAGAAACAAGGGTATGTTAAATCTCAAACTTATATGAGGATTATTTCTTACAGAGATAGTCTGAACACATATGGAAAAATAAACTACAAAAAAATAGAAAATATCTTACTTATTCCTCCTAATGTCCTAAAGCCTTCTCGAACATTTTGTGTAAACATAGGAATGATGGGCTAGGAGGGAAAAAAAATAATTAAGAATTTAAGATAGTGCTATCTAAAAAACTTCTACCTCACTTAAACTCAATAAGCAAATTAATTCAGAAGTGTTTCTCAGACAAGGATATATAGAGAGTAAAACAAGTATTCTGAAGTTCTTCTGTGACCTTCTGCCATGAGGTTTCAAACTGGAGAACACCACAGGATTTCCGTGAGTCAATGTTTCAGCAAGTCTATTTTCTTAGAGCAGTCTGGAATTTCAGAACCTATGGAGTATCTAGGAGTCCCTCCCCTCACCTAGCAGTGTTTGCACAGTTGTGCCTTAAGTGCTTAAACCTCTTACCTAATTTGTAGTTATGCTCAAAGGGAAGAATTCACGGGATTGGGACACTAAACTTGTCTGATTCCTCTCTGCTATGCTGATGGCATTGCTTCACACTTGATGTGTCATATTCAATACATGTCCATAACTTATTTCTGCTGACAAGTACTTGGAATGGTGTTGAATATTTCATCTTTTTATTGCTGTTTTTGAAATTGCAAACAGCTGTCAAGATTCACAAGAACTCTGAGGGAGTCAGCTACTATATAAAGTTTTTCAATATCACTTTATAGTGTGTACCCACTGTACACAGCATCATCAAAAATGCAGAACTCTTCATGGGATTTTCATAGACTCAAATTCTTTTAAACTTTTTAAAGACAAGCACAGAGATGAGCTAGCCCATGCAACTTTTCAGACATGCAACAAGTTGGGGATTTTTTGAGAGAAAAAAAAGCCTGTAAATAATTACAGAGAATAAAAAGAAGTGCAGTTGTCTGAACTGAATGGATACAAATATCTTTATTCTAGTACAGTCTTGCTTGGAACACCTTATTTTTGACATGGAGGCAGAAATTTTTGTTTATATGTCAGAAATTCTGGCAAAAAACCTGCTGAAATGAGACAACTTCAACAAGTAGAAGGTTCCAATCTCAGACACATTTTTCTGATGTTTCAGACAAGTTCTTCTTTCCATGAGGAGTTCTGCTTATGATTGAAGGTGACTTAAAAGTTCATCTTTAATCTAAATAAAGATGTTTTTCCCACTTTCAGCCTGCCTCTGACACTCTTTGTATTTTACTGGATCTCTCGGGCTTTTTTGGAGGAATGAAGCTACAGGACCCTTGTCAGTGCATACAGGGAAGCAAACACACATCTAATAAAATAAATGTAA
>VYZT01003363.1:8025-84800 GCA_013400735.1 Pomatostomus ruficeps
CGGGGTGGGGGCAGAGGAGGGGGCAGCGCAGCCATTGGCACGCCGCCCCCGCGCCCCCTCCCCGCCGCGCTGGCTCCGCGGGGGCGCAGCGGGCGCCTCCTTCCATCCCAACCTCCCGGCGATGGGGATTTCCCGTTACCTGCCCCGGCTGGGCGGGGGAGCGCGCAGAGGGGTGGGCTGGGGGCGGCCGGGATCCCTGGCAGCGGAGCCGGGACCTCCGCCGGAGCAGGGATGCGGCTGCAGCCGACGGCAGCTGGTGTCCCCCGGGCCCGCAGAGCCGCCGGCTGCACCTGTCCCCTCGCGCTTCCCTGAGCCACCTGCAGCTCCTCCGGCCAGTGCGGGTCCAGCGGGGCCAGCCCTGTGCTCAGAAGCACCGAGAGAGGAGGGATGGCGCCTGCATCCCTCTGCTGCTGCCTCTCCCTGTGCCAGCAGCCGCTGTTTGAGATGTGAAGCTCCTGCCTGGTCCTCAGGGAGAGACGAGCAGCTTTTTGTTGGGGAGCAGCTTGGGATCAGTGTGGTTCAGACTCTGGGCTAAAATCCTGCAATTTACCCTTGGTGTTCACACTGTTCCCAGTTATTAGGCAGAGAAACTGAGACCTGCCTGTGCTGGAGGAGTTCCTGCCCCCTGAGCAGCCCCCTGACCTCCTCCTTGCCTTGGGGGCAAACACTTTGTTGCCCATTCATACCTGTAACTGGGACAGGGTAGGTGACAGCAGGCCAAGCCTCCTAACCCTGCACCAACCCCATGACCACTCCTAGCCTGTCCTGCTTGTTGCAAACGTGTTTGCAATGTATTTCTGCACACCTGTATCTGTTCAGGGGGATGCTTTTCCCTCTCCTTGCCATTTCAGGATTTGTTGGTTCCATGAATCATCAGAAAAATAAGGGAAAGGCACCCTTCAGCCAGGGAGGGCAGCCCTCAATAGGAAACCTTTACTCCACCTGCTTCCATTCCTAAGGAAAGACGCAGAGCACAGCCCTCCTTCTCCTCTTCACAGCTGTCTCAGCCTCAGCAGAACTGGGCTCACAAATAATTCTTGGCATGGGCTTTAAGATAAGGGGAGAGCAAGATGAGGTGATGATGTGCAAGGAAGATGTGATTAAAAGTAACTGTTACTGTTAATTATCCAAGAGCCCCTTTGGCACCGCCTCTGGGGTAGAACACCACGAGAATGTAGAAGAGAAGGGAGCTCTGGCCTGAGGAGTTCACACACAGAAGCTACAGGTGGCTAAAGCTTGGTTTTGGGGATGAACTGGGGAAAAAAATCTGATATATATGAGACTACAGATACTTCTGTTTGAGTTGCTGGGTCTGTAGGAGCTGAGAAGGTAAATTGCAACATTGGGATTAATATGTGAGCTACAAGACACCTTCAAGTATCATCAGTATCACATGTGTATGCACACAATCTACAAACATACGTGTATGTGAACAGGCACACACTCATGGATTAGTTCCAGCACTCTCAAGTTGGTCCATTTCCCAGCTCAGGCATTAAAATTCAGCCCAAGTGCTGTCTTTAAATTGCTTTGATGCTAGGTGGGTTTCAACCCTGACCTGTCCTGACGGCAAGTGATGGCTGTAACAAGCTGTGGATCAATATTCATAGCGGGTGTCCTGGACTGATAACACTATCCAAGACAATGTTCACTATCGCTGCAGACAGCTGAGATATTGTGCCATTAGTAATGTTGTTTTAAATAACCTGATCCATTTCTGAGTCTATTTAATGAATTTCACAGTTTAGATACTATCTGTAGGGAGAAGCCAGAGGCTGTTCCAGAAGCAGTGATGCAAATCAATGCTGCCAAGGCTCCTCTGCTTTCCTTAAAACAAAACGGACTGTAATTCCACCACTGTGCAATTAGATATTCTGGGAGTCGCGGCGCGCTATCGATGGCACTAGCGACGAGAAGATATTTGGGAGAAAACAATACTATCTGTAAAGCTGGAAGGCAGCTGATAAAATCTTATCTGTGACTGTCAAATTCTTTATATGATGAGTCAGTGGGGTTTTGTTTTTTTTCCTTGGTTGTCATATGAACCATAGAGCGGTTTGGGTTGGGAGGGATGCTAAAGATAAACTCGTTTCACTCTGGGTTGTGATGCCACTCACTAGGGCGGGTTGTTCCACACCCAGCTTGGCCTTGACCGCTCCCGGGGACGGGGGAGCCGCAGTTTGGGAGCGCTGTTCCCGCCGGCGGCGGGGCGGAGCGGCGGGAGCGGAGATCGGGACTGCATTTCCCGGCAGCGCCGGGCGCGGAGCGGGGCGGAGCCGAGCCGAGCCATGGCGGGCCCGGGCTGGGCCCGGGCTGTGCGGGGGCTGCTGCTCGATGTCAGCGGGGTCCTCTACGACAGCGGCGCCGACGGCGGTGTCCCCATCGCGGGCTCGGCCGAGGCCGTGCGCAGGTGGGTGGGGAGAGGGGGGGTCCCCAAAGCACCGCCTGGGCTGGGGCTGCACCGAGCGGCAGCGGCGGTCACCTCCGAAAGCAGCTTTGACCGCAGTCCCGGTGTGCTGTGCAAGTCCCCGACAGCAAACGGGAGCGTTTGGTGCTTTTTAGGGTTGTTTGAGCGAAGGGAGCCCGCGGGGTGATGGGGAGAGGAGGCTGGGGCAGGTCTGTGTGTGTGCTGTCACTGCCGGAGCTGGCACTGTCCCCCGGCGACCATTCTTTAAAACACTGCCCACACCGGCATGGTGTTTCTGTAAGTTGATTAACTTTGCTGTCACATTAACTGGGACATCTTGCCGGGAGCTGGGACTTCTTGCAGGGAGCTTTCAACCCGGCAGAAATGGGGAATTTCAGCGCTTGGGTTAATGATTGCCCAGCTTGGAAGTGACTCCAAAGCAAAGTGTCCTCCCGGTGCCCACAGGTGGGGAACTCCTTCACTTTCAGCTGGGTGATGCAGCCCGGGTAACACAAGCTAAGTAACTTCATTAATTAATTAGGATGACTTACCAGTGGGTCTGTATCAGCCCTGCTTCACCAGAGGAGCAGGATGGGGCCAGGGAAAAGCAGTGGCCGCAGGGACAGTTTTGTTTGAAGACAGGTATTGATTATGTGGTTGTGAAATTCTGGAAGAGCCTTTTGGCTCTGTGTGATGTTTCACTCGCCCACCGTGGAAAATCCAGGTCTGTTTCATGTGGCAAGTGCTGGATGGGGCTTGGAGCAACCTGGGATAGTGGAAAGTGTCCCTGCCCATTTCAGAGGATTGTAACTTTAGTGTTCCTTCCAGCCCACACCATTCTGTGATTCTGTGCTGCTGCATGTACCCCACTTGAAATGTTTAAATGTCTAAATTCTGAGCCCCTGTGAAACACTGACAGCGCTGCTTGGTGAAAACCTCTGCAGCTTCTGTCATCTGGGGCCACTCAGCACAGACAGACTTAGGACAAGTACATTATTGAGCAGGAAAATATGCAGGAAGAAATATTGAAACCAGTAAAATTAATCATATCAAGTTAGTTAAATATGTGCCTAAGTGGTGGAGCCACCATGGAAATTGGTGGAAGCAGAAGATCCAAATGAAGTGATAATAACAGAACTCTTTTTTGCTGCTTGCTTTTTTTCCTTTTTTTAAAAGCATAATTATGTCTTTGTTCGTATTTCTCAAAACACATGTAGGAGGCACAGAAGGTGTTGTCAAGATGGATCAGAGTTCCCAGTGCTGTCAGAGAGCAATATTTGAAGTAAGTTTAAGGCTTACTGAGGCACTTGGCTGGTTTGTGGTGCTCAGCTGGCCAGGGGAAGCTGCAGGTGCCAGGACAGCCAAGGGGAGAGCAGCATTCCGAGGGAATTCAGTGAAACTAGGCAGCAGGAAAAGTTGTTTCTGTTGAAATCCTGTGGGTCCTTCAAGGGATTGTGCATGTGCAGAGCACAGCCTGAGACAGCCCAGCTCATAGCCAAGGCCTCCAGGCATGGCCAAACCAAGCATAAATAATAACAGCTGCATAATTACTGTCAGAGATCAGACCAGTCCTCTAAAAACCAGGACATATTCAATAATACCTGTATTGTGGATCACCAGATGCTTTTGACATTGTTTTTTTCTCTCCTAGATTTTAAACTTCATTTTCTGTCGGGTTGCAGGCTGTTATTTAATAACCTTTGTCACTGCATTTGCTGAAACCTCCTGCATGGAGGCAACATAAACTGCAGCCTAACTTACAGTAACATCAGAAATACGCTGATGAAACAGCAGTAAAACTCTGGCCTTGGGCTAAATGTGGGAAATCGTAGGCTTTCTCTGGAAATCCTGGAGATGTCTAAGCCCTTTTTCCCTGTTAGTCACAGGAAGCCCTCGGCAGCTAATCCGACCTGTCTGCCTGTCTGGAAGGGGCTGCAGGGTCTGTGAGGAGGGTTTGGAGGTGTAATCCAGTAACAGGCTCAGGAATGCTGTGCAGGGAAAGCTGGAAGGCAGGATTTGGTGAGCAGGGGAGAAGGAGTGGTTGTAGCTGTGGGAACTGGGGACAGCAGAATGGAAAAATGCCAGGAAGGGGAAAAAAACCCCACCAAACCACTTTGTTCGGGTCATTCAATGTAAGTGGTGAAGAATAATCATTTTCCCTGGGTAAAGTCAAGGAGCCTTATTTATCTGACGATTAGGTTAGTAATTGTTCTGGCTCACACCATTTAAAATCTTTATTGACTCATTATCCCATTGCCAGTTGGTCATTAATATTTGTGTCTGCGTCACAGTACAGCTGGGTGGTTTCAAGCAGATGGATCAAAGCTAAAAGGAGCTCCTGTTTAATTAATTTCTTTCTTTAAATCAATTAAAAAGTCATAATTGCAGATAGTTGGGAACTTCATAACTGAGTCAAATGGTTGGGGTTCTCTGCTAAAGGAGCTGTCTAACATCTTTTAGTGCATATATATGTCCAACAGAAACCTTAAATACATTTTTGATAGCTCATAGTGCAGATAAGGACTCTTAAACATGACAGCTGACCTGCTCTTTTCAAACTGCCTTGCTACATCATCTCCCCCATTACAGCAATTAACTCAGTGTAACACCATAGAGTACACTCCAATAAAAATGATAAATAAACACACTCATTTGTCGTTGGTTTCATGTGACTGAAGCCATTCTGACCTCTTAAAACAACATTTTCGCCGTTATTTCTCTTGTTTTCAGCTGAATTCTGCTATGCAGTTATTTGAGTTGGTGTTTGGGAGAGCAGCAGTGTAATTTCTGCCAGCAGAATTTGGCCTGGTTTCTGTTTGTGGTGGCTGCAGAGGGGTGCTTCCCTCTGGTTTGTTTGTTTGTAGCTAACAGTACAGTCAGATGGAGCAGAAACGTGGCCAGGGAAGCTGATGGACGCTGGAACACCCTGAGCAAGGCGACATTCAGTGACTTCCCAGTGCTGTAGAGACCCTCCTGAGCAAGGCATCAATAGCTGGTGTAACCTGTGGTGAAACACTAACAGCTGGGAATGCTTCATTTATTGCTGATGCACCCTGATAAATCTCACCTGTGAAATACTGTAGGTTTTCACAGAATACTGCATGCACTGAGAGGGGGTTGGAGGCTGAGAAGATGGGCCACAGGAGTGTTTGTTGAGCAGAGCTTGTGTCCTGTGCTCAAGGAATAAGGTGAATCTGGATCTTTGTTACTCCTCCAGACTGTGGCAGCCAGGCACCCGTGTGCTGAGGGGTGTTGGCACCCCTGGTTTAACCCAGCAGCCAGGAATGTCTTTAAATTCTCCAGGGATCATTGTTGTTATCTTTAGGTGGGGATTTTAGAGCAGTGGGTGGCTGAAGTGGCTCAGTAAGATAATTCACCCTGTTAAAACTTTTAAGACGTAATACTTCTTGCTTGTTTAATTTATTGTGGCATACCTTTGTTGTTGCTTTGAAAAAGTTACATGAACCCCCCATCTCTTCCCAGCGTGTGCAGTTCCCTGGCAGATGCTTTGGAGCAGATCAGAAAGCCCTTGGACAAGATCAGAGAGGCCATCGGTGACTTAAAGGCTTCTCCTGGAGCCAGCCCTAACAGAGCCTCGGTGCTGTGCTGTTATTGTCTTAATCGATTTACACAGCATTGACACGAGGTGAGCTCGCTGCTTTTTATCTCACAAATAGCAGGGAGCTGCTCCCTTACAAGACAGAAGGTGGTTAAACATCCATAAAAGATGCTCTGGCCTGTGCTGTGGCATTTGCATTTACAGCTGTGCGCTGATAGTGTGTCCATTAGCATATCCATATGAAAAGCACACGGTGGCTGGACGTTTACAACATCCTGTTGTTGGGCCGGGATTGTGCATCTGTTAGCACAGCTCTCCGCAGAGCCCTTGAAAAGGGCAGCGGAAATCTGGGGAGCAGGGAGGCTGGGGAGCAGCTGGACGGTCCTGTTAAAATAAAATACCTGGAGAGCCGAACAAGGAGGAGATTGTGAGGAGAACAAGCGGAACCGGGACTGTAAAACAATTCAGGGTGTGGGGGTTCAGATGAGCTGGGAGCTCACAAAGAGCCTTTTGGAAGCGTGTGTGCCACAAGGAGCAGGAAATCTTTGTTGTCCCAGCAGATAACTGAGGCACGGCTCAGCACAGGCTGTGCAGATGTTCAGAGCTCCAAGGCTTGCTGTGCCTTCGGGACATGGGGTAGAAAAGGAGTTGTTCCTCCTAGAAAGAGACCTTCGAGTAAACTATACAGACTCTTGTGTAAATATCTGGTTTTTTGTCTTTGTACTTGACTCTCTTTGCACTTTCTACCCAAAGAAACCCGGTGACCCAGGTGTCACTGCCCTCCTGAAGCTGCAGAGACACAAAAAATGAAGCACTTCTGTATTGTGATGTAGCTGTTCCCTGGCAGAGCCAGAAAGGGATCCAGGAACTGATCCTCAGTGGGTGCAGAGCTGTCTCAGCTCCGCTCCAGTCTGTAACATGAGCTGTGGTCTCAGTTTTCTGGGAGCAGTGGGTGTTCCTAACCCGTATTTGCTTTCCTAATCAGCAGTGTTCATCATTTCTGTAAAAAGACCTGTGTCCCTGGAGTTGTGGGTGCTCACCTGCTGTCTACACAAATTGCATGAGTAAGTGCCTGCATTTTTTGAATTTACACATCATTAACCTTTAGGGCCTCAGAAATAGAATTCCTTCTTTACAAATAGGTGCTGTTTGTGTACAAAGTGAGAATCCAACCTTGGCGAAGATAACCTGGTTTTGAATGAATTTTTAACGGAGTGATTAGCAGCTTCATAGAATCATAGAATGGTTAGGGTTGGAAGCAACCTTAAAGATCCTGCAGTTTCAACTCCCTTTTTGCACAGAATGGAAGCTATTGGAGTATCATTCACTGTGTTGTCCATAAAAATATTTTGCCGAATGTAAATAAATATATCCCAGACCTGTTCACACTAACTGAATCCCCAAATATCTGCATTTTTCCTTGACAGCTCCCAAAGTGGAGATTTACCAGCTATTTAAGGTCTACCAGAGTTTACTTATTGAACCACTTGCAACGTGGTTAAAGCCTTTTAGGTGTAATACATTAAGCTGATTTGGTAATCTGCAGCCTTAAATGCATCTTGTTACTGAACTTAATGGACCAGAGAGATTTTTCTTAAATTCAGCTTTGTGCTTCCTTTCTGCAGATTCCCTTCAAAACCACGTGTTATTTTTATTGAATACTGAATTCTAGATTTCACTGTCGTGGAATACTGTTGCCTATAGATCTGTTGTCCTCCCTGCTGTTCAGGGAGGTGGGCTGTGATTTATGGTGCTGGATAATTTGTGCAGTAATTCTGGTATCCAGCTGTATTCTATGGCCTTTGTAGGGAATTCAGGACAGCATGGACTTTGTGTTTGTTTTGATGTGTAACTCCCAGGATTTCTTTCTACCTCTGAAAAATTCTAAATTATCAAAATACCTAAATAAAGGTGCTGGTGGGTTTTTAAAGTTTGCTTTGAGCTATGGTTTAGTGATTTATTTTTTTTCAGTTTTTGCTGTCGAATATTTTGTCAAAGTTGTGTTTCCAGAGTCTTTACTTTTATAACTGTACCCTTCCTTATGTCACCCCTGCCCACCCTTACCCTGGGCACTGCCTTCTTAGTGGCTCCTTCATGTGTGCCTATTAATCTGCTTTTATTCATGTGCAAAGGTAATGCCCTCCTATTTTTTTAATCCCTTTTGCAATCCCTCCTTTGGATTGCCTCCAAATTATCCCCTTCTATATTTAGAGGGAGGTGAGCCATATGGGTCTGGAGAGGAAATTGTGCTCGAGAGATGGCAGATGCAGAGATGAGTTTCAGGCACAGGAATGCAGGGGGGACTGGGGCCAAAAAGGGCTGTGTGTAAGGATCTGTCAGGGCAGCCTTGCTCCGTGGGGCAGAAATTTGGATCACCAGAGAAGCAGGGCTCTAATGAGCCTGGCTGCACTCAGGACCAATGACAGGACGTCAGTGAAGGGAAACACCACGAGGTCAGGGCACAAAGGTGGCATCAGAGACGTGACAGCAGGACTTGAGCAGTTTGGATGTGCTGTGGAGGCAGAAATCAGGGGAACGGAAAGTTTAGGGCACTGGGATAGAGAAGGAAAATCCTGGAGATTTTTCCGCAGTCCTCGGATTCCACTGCACCCACCAAGGTAAAAAACGCCAGGGAATTCAGTGTTTCCATGGAATTAGGAGGGGCTGGTACCATGTAAGGATGGACAAAGGCACTTACGGCGTGCTTCAGGCTTCTGAAATAATGACGTTGCCTGGTGTTATTTCAGGAGCTGAAACAGCCACTGGAATGGCAGGAATATGGATCTGCAGGGAAAATACAGCACGTGGTTGCCACAAATACACTTTTAAAGCAGGGCAAATGTACTGCCCCCATCTCCAGGTGGACTCCAGAAGGGGTTGCTGCTCTGAGCTGGTGCTGAGCCAGAAAACCCTTCTGCATGCTCAGGTACGTGTGGTGCTCCCAGGGTGGTTCTCAGGGGAAGAACCTGCAAGATCAGGAGAGGTTTTACCTGGAGCAGCAGCACCCTGGCCCTTGCAGAAGGCAGTAACGTTATCCCTGCCCAGGTGGGAGGGTGGTGTTGCTGCACAAGCCCTGGTTTTGCTTTGTGGTTTGGTTGCAGGTGCTGTTGATTCCCTGTGCTCCAGACAAGGTATTACAGTGCTGAGGGTTTTACACTGGAGCACGCTGGTATTTGTCCACTGATGCAAAAGAATCAAACAGCAGAAGTGCTCAGCATGCTTTCTTTGAAATTAAAAACAACCCCAAAGCACTCTGAAAAACCAAAAGCAGGATAAAAAGCCAAGTCTGGAAATCTTGTGTAGCACATTTCTAAACCCCTTTGAAGTTCATGTTGGACAGTCTCCAAGCTCAGGTTTGTTGCCTCTTCCAGGGTTTTGGTTTCTGCCGCACTGCCCATCTGCACAGGACCTCTGGCTGTGGGCAGGACTTTCCCCCTGCTCCTGTCTTAGGAGAAAACCTTCACTGCAAAAGACGGGGGCGAAAAGATGGGAAATCTGAAGTTTAGCTTTATACCTTTTCCTTACTTGCTTCAGCCATGAGCAGGATAATGTGAATTTAAGTTGTGATGGTTCCCAGCCCAGATTCCAGGACTTGCTTTTTCTACGGATGTCACAACCTTTACATCATCTGAAAGAACAGATTTTGTGTTTTATGTGCCCAAAGGCTGCCCATAAAGGTTGGCAAGGGCAGTTTGCTAAGTCTGCACAAGGTCAGTGAGGATGTCCAATAATTGTCCTAACACTTTACCTGTTATGGAACAATAATGAGAGTTTTTTTCATTATTTTCGGGTGAGTGAGCCTGGCAGATGCTGACAGCCAGCAGATGTGTAAAGTTCGAGGTGATTTGTAAGGGACCGGCTCATCTGACGCATGGTAATTGCATTGTGGGACATTGTCACTCAGCCCCGTGTCCTGCTCCAGCACGACGAGGTAAAGGTCAGTTCAAAGAGCTGCCGAGGCGTCAGGGGCAGCTCGGGGCTGAAATTAAACCCCTCTCCCCTGGGCACTGCCTGGAGCCCCGTGGGTGCCCTGGGTGGAGATTTAGGGATCATCCCAGCGACCAAGTGGTTGTTTGGATCTGGAATGGGCTTAAATCCCTCCTCTGGTAAGGCTGATGTGGTAGCTCAGTGCTCATCTGTCCACTTTTAATTTGGGGCTTGGAAGTTCCTTTTTGTGCCTTTTTCCCTCTGTGCCTGTGTGCAGCTCCCTGGCAGGGCAGCGCTGGCAGCAGAGCCTGTGGGACACACAGCTGGAGGGGACTCCGAGCCTTCCATCTGCTCCCTGCTGCCCTGCCTGCTCTGCCAGCCCCTCCAGGAAGGGCTCTGACAAGTTTCTTTTGCCAATTTAGTTGAGTTTGGCATCTGTGACACCCCAAAATGTCAGAAGCTGCTGTCCCTCACGCAGGTGAAGCTCCCCTGTTCCTGCTTGTGGGTATCAGGAGTGGTGTGAGCAGCGATGTTGGAAATTGAGTGGATTTGCCTGATGCTGAGCCTGGTGATGGCCCCAAACAGGGCAGCAGAGGCAGCTTTGGGATGTCCACACCCGCCTGGACCGTGCTGGGTCCCTGCAGCCTGGAGTGCAGTGCTGCCTGTCCCTGTGCTCACCTTGTGCTCTCACCAGGATCAGTTCCTGGCGCTTATGGAGTTGAAGTGGGATCTTTATCTCGGACATGATGAGGAGTTCAGCTGAGGGCCTGATTGACTGGGTGTCCTGGGTGTGCCTGTGCCTCTGTAATAGACCTGCTGATAAATCTGTAACACGCCGGGGATCTCGATAAAACGTGTGTCGTGTATTTCATCTCCCGCTGCCTCTTTCTTCTGCACTCGCAGGTACCTAATCCCTTGCTCTTTATCTCGTAAGACATCACATTACAAATCTTGTTCTTTATTCTTTTCCTGACATCCCCACACTCGCCAGCAGTGGGAATTGCCTTGCTTTGCTGGGAGTGGGAGCAGTGGGCCAGCTCAGAGGCTGGAGGTTTCCCTTGGAGCTTTGCAGCTGTGGAGACTCACTGAGCAAAATCTCACCCATCAGACAGAGACCTCCAAGCCACCTCTTTGAGTCTCTCCTGGTGCAAAACCTGCCTGACCAGGGAAACTGAAGGGGAGTTTTGCTGTAAACATGATTGGAACCAGGTTTTCCCCCACGTGGAGCTGTTGGTGAAAGATCTCCCTAATTATTTAAGCTCTGAGTTAATCGTTGTTTGCTGGCTCTGCTCACCATGCCAGTGCTGAGCATCCAGGGATGGATTCATCCCAGTGTGTGTTTAATCCTGAATGTACAGGTGAGTGTGACTGTTCTGTGCAAGGCTTTGGCAGAGAGTCTTTTTAGAGGGGGTCTTTTTAGGTTTGGGTATTGGGAAGGAAAAGGTGGCTTTTCGTGGGAAAGATATTTTTATAGCAATAAGTATTATCTGGAGTTTTTTCTGATTTTTGTTTAGTGTTCCAGGATATTTTTGCAAGTCCTTTTCATGTGTCACCAGAGGACTCACATTTTTGGTCCAGCTTGGCTTAACTCATTCTAGACCTGATCCCAAGCATTTCCTGAGCTCATTTGTTGGGGTGGTCATTGCTGGTGGCCATGAAGGCACGAAGCAGTCTGGGATGTGTCCAGACTCCTCCTGCTTCGCTCAAGCCTTTCAGAAGTGCCAGTCTGGTTTTCATCTGCAATGCTGAGAAAGAAGTGAAGTTTGTAACACAGAAAACTGAATCTGTACTTTCACCGAGCTGACCTGTGAGGTGCTTTGTCTGTGCAGCTCTGTGGTTGGTGTTGTTCCTGGATTCATTGCGTTGACCTTTAGGAAGAGAAAAAGTAGATAGTTGTGAATCATGGGATTTTTTTTTTCCCCCTAAGAGTGTGCAGAGAGGTTTTGCATTTAGAATATGGTTTTTTTTAACCATGGCACAGTCTATGAAAGTTTGTTGTGTATCCAAATGACACTGCTTTGCTTTTTAACTCCAGCTGAAACCGTGTCTCGAATAACAGATGTGGAATATTGTCATCCCACTGTCACACCAATTGTTCATTGTTCTGAGAAGGTCACATCATAATTCATTAACAATAATTATTCCCTGGGTACACCCTGCACTTCTTCACTCAATTGCTTCATTAACTTGAGAGTGAATCTCACATTCAGTGCTCCAATCAATGAAGATATATTTATAATGTACAAGTGGATGCTATTAGTTACAATATATTAACTGCCTAATTTAAAATAGAAAAGCTATCTTTATGAAGGGCAATTAACCACTAAGTGTAATTGATAATTCACATATCTATGATTAGGAAAGACAAATAATAAGAAAGAAATGAATCACCAGCATTATTAAAGAAGACACTGGCATGCAGCTTTAACGAGGAGAAGAGGCTCTCTGGGTCAGGACCAGATTTCCAAGAATCCTTTGATGGAAAGTTCATTACCAGATCTGTTTTCTCGAGGTGGTTTTGGTGTTTGCACCAACCAACTGAAATCATCTTCCCTACACAATGAACCCTGAATGTTTTGTTGTTTTGAGAATCAGTGCAGGGACTTCCTTTATAGAAAAATCCTTTTTCATTTTAATACAAGGAAGAGTCATAATATTTTTATAAGAATTTATAAGCCTAGTTCCAGACTTACCTACGTATCTGAACCTGCATGAGCTGAGGTCCTCAAAGATAATTATGCATAAATTCACATGAAATGTGACAAAAATCAGGCATTTTCACATATTAGGGGGGCTGAGTGAAAGCCCCTTAGGCAAATGTTTATTTTTTTTTTTGATTGTGGTACATTTTCAATGCTTCTGATTTTCTGTGGCTGCTTTGAAAATATATTGGGTCTCCAAATAGCTGGCAGCTTATTCTTGGGGAAGAGGCTTTTTGGGGACATTCAGCAGCTGGGGACAGGAAACAAAGCTGCTCAGAGGCAGAGGACTTGCAGGAGAATCACAGAATCCCAGAAAGGTTTGGGTTGGAAGGGACCTTAAAGATCATCCCATTCCACCCCTGCCATGGCAGGGACGCTTTCCACTATCCGAGGTTGCTCCAAGCCCCGTCCACCCTGGCCTTGGACACTGCCAGGGATGGGACAACAGTTTTTGCAGAGTACTGACCACAGGAACTGTGGCTCTGGACACCTGGGCCGTGTTTTCTTCCCCTGAGAAGCCATTTACCTGTGAACATTTATTAATGATTCACTTGAAGTGCCAAATTTTTCAGGATTATCCACCAAGTAACAGCACAGGTGTTTAGTGAGGGATTTAATGATAAATGTAACCGGATCCACCCCAGGTTTTGATGAAACATCACTGAGCTGACTGGCAGCACCCAGAGTGAGGATTTCAGGTGTGTCTGGTCACAACAAAGCATCCTGCCCTTGGTTTGGGACATCACCTTCGCCTTTTTAGCAGCACTGACCCTCTTATTTTCTTCCTCTTTCCCTCCACAGGATCAAAGCCTCGGGGCTGAAGCTGCAGCTCTGCACCAACGAGACGCAGGCCACGCGGGAGAATTTCGTGAGGAAGCTGCGGGCGCTGGGCTTCGACGTCTCGGTGGCCGAAGTGACCGCGCCGGCGCCGGCCGCCTGCCGCCTCCTCAAGGAGCGTGGGCTCCGGCCACACCTGCTGGTGCACGACGGTGGGACAGCACTGCAGGGACACGGGGAGGGAGGGAAATACTCGATTTTCCTCTTTTAAGGCAAATGAGGAGGGGTCTGAAGAGCGCTTCATTCAGGGCAGGATTTATTTTTTCGTATCTCGTTGTGAGTGAAGGGAAAGATAAATCTGGGGAAACGCCATGGCTTCCACGGGAGCTGAAATGATGAGGGATTTGTGATTTTGTGGTTTTTTTCCTCGTTCTGTAGATCTCGTCCCTGAATTTGCTGAGATTGACAAGACAAACCCGAACTGCGTGGTGCTCGGAGACGCAGCAGAAAACTTCACCTATGCAAACCTCAACGAGGCTTTCCGGCTTCTGATCGGGATGGAGAAACCTGTTTTGATCTCCCTTGGAAAAGGGTGAGTTAAGCTCTGTTTTTTCCTCAAGACTCTGCATTTTTTAATAATATCTCTAATGGGTGCCAGAAACTGGTGTGGGCACTCTCAATACCAACATTTCAGTTTTTAATCTGTGTGCCTGGGCTGAAAGCTTGATCTGCTCAGGAATCATCAATGAATTGGACTTTTGTTGCTTTAAGGGAGCCTCAAAACCCCATAGGGATCATGGAGAGTTTGGATTTTGATGTGTGTGACCCCCAAGTGAGTAAGTATTTAGTGTCTACAGTGAGAATTATTGGTTTAACTGCTGCCTGCAGCCACGTGTTCCTCTCTGAACTGAATATAAATGATTTTTCGTGGTGAAAGAAACCCCAAATTCCCACAGGCCATGCTGTTGGTGCAGGTGTGTGATGCAGTTTGATGCTTCTGAAGTGGCACATCGCTTGTTTTGGTAGTTTTCATGTCAGACAGCATTTTTAATTATTCTCTGCCCATTAGAGGTAAATTTTGACCTCCTGCATTCACACGCAGGCAAAAACCCAATCAGGGAGTTTGAGTGTTTTCCTGAAAACAATTAATTCAGCTGTATTCTGAGATTTTAAACAGGAAGTTATTCATTCCTGTGCTGAATAATGACAAATCCCAACAGCCTTCAAGGAGTCGTTCTTATCTGTTGTGCGCTGCGTGGGTGTAAAAGAGGCTGTGCATGTTTATCTGGGGGAAACTGCAGTGACAACTTTGCTCAGTGGTTCAATAGCCTGTAATGGGCATGAAAACCCTTCTTAGTTCGTGGGTTATTGATCCAGCTGGGGAGAACTTATCAGTGGGAAGGAGCAGTTAAACTCATTGTGTTGCCTTCCCTGACACTCACGCTCTAATCCTCCAACAGGGGTGAAA
The DNA here is from genome assembly GCA_013400735.1 of Pomatostomus ruficeps. Taxonomy (NCBI): domain Eukaryota; kingdom Metazoa; phylum Chordata; class Aves; order Passeriformes; family Timaliidae; genus Pomatostomus; species Pomatostomus ruficeps. The sequence continues at coordinate 22,866 of VYZT01003363.1, forward strand.
AATCCTTGCTGTTTCTCAGAAGGATAAGGGGAAAATGTTGAGCCAACAGGAGAATGGCTAGTGTACATAAAATAATCAGATTTTGTGTTATGTAATGCCACGTTTCAAAATTAAATATATTTATAATATATTTATAATTAAAATTCCTTTACTTAGGAATTGTAGCGTGATCAGTGCAAAAATGCTTTGTACCCTGTGCATGTAAAAGTATTTATTTGGTCATTCATTGATATAAACAGCTTTTTTGGTTACTTTTTTGAAATACTGCTTTTAATTTAAATAATAAAGATTTTTGGATGTTCAGAGCTCAGTTTTCACCATGAACATATTGGTTTTTAATGGCTGATCATTGAGGTAATGTGAATGCAAGTTCTCTGGTGAGTTTTCTGACCCAAAGAGGGAGATGATAAATTGTAAGAATTGTTCTCCTGACCAGAGGAGCCTCGCTGATGCAAAACCCAGCTCCATTTTTAACCAGAACCAGCACAACTGGGAGGGCCTCAGCAAGGTGCCTGCCTTGGGCCAGCAGGTTGGTTTTGGTGGAAGTTTTAGTTCATTCCCTGGAAAACAAAAGTGTCAGAGTCACTGGAGCAGAATGCCCTGCTCCTGGAAGTGGAGTGATTTACATTTAGCATCTGTTTTGGGCTGAGAGTGGGAATTGGCTTTGTAATTTCTTCTGTCATGCCACTGTCAGAAAATTAAGCTGTTTACGCCAGACTATAGAAGGTTAATGGCTGTTCTAGCAAAGGTCAAGTGGTCATTTTAAAGGAAGGCTGTGCTGAATAATGGAAAATGGCAGAAGGATAAAGCATAAAATCTTAGCTGACTGCTCATCCTACCCTTTTTTTCGTGTCGTACAGAAACCTGCCTTTGCTCTGATCAGAGCTCGGAAGAGCAGCGTGAGTGTGAATTGCTACTCCAGAAAAACTCTCTAAAGATACTTTCTAATTCCATGAGCTTCATGGCAACGGGAGCACTTTTAGAAGGAACAGAATTGAGCTTGGAGGGCTTTTTTAGTCCTGCTAAGCAGGCTTTCTGTAGCACTGGGTCAGGCCAGCTAGGCCGAGGAGCCCAAAGGAGAGCCAAATAAAAGACCACACAGAGACAGCAGACGGAGAGGGCAGAAAGAGAGAGAGGGCAGAACCCTCTGCCTTTATTTATATGTTTTTACAAATCACCATGGATTGGAGGTAGAAATCACCACCTCTCAATTCCATTGGTCAAAGCATCAATCTATCATATTTCTCCACCCAGTATACTGGAATGATAAACACACAATCAGGAAAAACATAGATAGTTGTTAGGAAACCATGGCCATGTTTACAGAAGAAGTGTGAGAAAGTATAACAGAAAGAAAAAACACTGAGAAACTGCAAAACTCAGGGCAACATCTCACCCTTTTACCATTAAAAAGAAAAAAAAAAGAAAAAAAGAAAATGAACATTGTTCAAGACAACAGGCTTTCCTCATGTGGGAGGCCGAGACAGCGGTGGTGGCCCCGTTTGGGATCTCCTTGCAGACACCCTGAGGAGGGGTCACAGCTGCTGCTTGGTGCCACCTTTTACCTGCCAGGGGTTTCTGTGGCTGTGCAGCGATCACAGCCCAGCTCCACCCTGGTCTGAGCACCCTGAAATCCCAGGGAAGTTGTTCCCAGAGGGGTTTCTGCTCTGGGATCCTTTCCCTGAGCACTGCACGGTCCTGATCCTGTCCTTCCCTCGGCTCCTGGTGTTAAACCAAGGCCGGGGATTTTCTGATTGCCTTGCTCTTTATGCGGCCATATGGACACCTATAAAAACCCAGAAAAACAATAAAGTGTGGTTTCCTTGTCTTTAACTGCCAGCGTTCTCTTTTCATGGGGACTTTATCACTTTCATTTCCAGACGCTACTATAAAGAAACCGATGGTCTGAAACTTGATGTTGGAGCGTATATGAAGGCATTAGAGGTATTTTATAGCCTGAATTGTGCTTACTCGCCCTGTGCACCTTGTTAAAAGAGTAAATGGCATAAATATGGGTCATCTTCTGTAATTGCTCACCTTGGTGGAGGGAGTTTCCACACGCTGAAACTCATTTGCTGCGTTCTAAAGATGGGTGGATTAATTTATTTTCTGCCTGTGTTGGTTTTTTGTTTGTTTGGGGGGGTTTTTTAGTTTTTGTGTGGTTTTTTTGTTGGTTTTTTTGTTTGTTTGTTTTTGGGGTTTGGGTTTTCTGGGTTTTTTTGGTTGGTTGGTTTGGTTTGGGTTCTTTTGTGGGTTTTTTTTTTTCTGATTTGTTTTGGTTTTTTTTTTAATTTGTTTTTTACTTAAAATGTGAACTTTTTCCATTGTGGTGCCTTTATTGCAAGTGAGACCCTTGAAAGGAGGAGTGTGAAAAGCAAAAAGTGGAATGTTGTGTGTGCAAGATGCCCAGGAAAACCTGAAGGTCCATGTTACCTGTTAGGCTTTTATTTTCTTTGTTTTTTATTAGGCTTTTATTTGTCTAGGAACAAACTAGAAACGCTGTGTTTCACCATAGCACTGATATTTAGTTGCAAAAAAATGTAATTTCTAAAATCTGCTTTTTCAAATGTAACTTTTCAAAACTTGGATTTGAAACTCGATTTTCACTTGAATCATTAAAATTGTGTCCAGGTGGTTGAAGAAATCCTGTATGTCTCTTAAGGCCCTTCAGTACGTTTGATAATTTTATATAAAGGATATTTTTAATGTCTCTAAGAGCGATGCCCTTTAAAAAATGAGCAATACTGGAACTGAGTTTGAAGACTGCTCAGTGATGGAGAATGTGAAAGATTTGTACCTTGAGGTGTTTCAAGAGCATTTTCTCCCCTGCCAGAGAATTTTAAACGCTTCTGTTATCCAAATTCTCTGATATTCCCCTTCACCTGCTAATCCATTGTGTTATTTTAGGGCAAAAATCAATAATCACAAAGGTTTTATAACTGGAGTTATGGAGTTGAACAGATCCTTTTCTAATCAGTATTTTTTGTGTTTCTCTCTGGTTTTTTCCCCCAGTATGCTTGTGATGTCCAAGCTGAGGTCGTGGGGAAACCAGCAAAGAGGTTTTTTGAGTCGGCCCTGGCAGAACTGGGAGTTCCACCAGAGCAGGTAAGGTTGAGGTGCCGTGACCACGGCCTGTGCCATTTATTTGTGCCCATTGATGCTTTTTTCCTGCTTTGCTATAACTCTGAAAAGTTACAGAGGAGGCTGAAGGAGAATGTGACCAGGACTCAGTGCCTGGCAGAGGCAAAAGTGGTTCCCCAATGCCTGGCAGTCTGCATGGAGGCTTCAGGATGGTGGAATTGATCCCAAAATCTCATTTATTTCCTTTGCTGTCACACTGACTACATTTTTTTCAGTAAAAGGGAAAGGCAGAAGTAAAATATTTTGTAATTTTGGTGAATGGGAAGCAGTGGCTGACCCCAAACCTCCTGCTGTGTCCCTGGCTTCCCAGGAACACGCTGGAGGTGTCATGCTGCCTCAGCACAGCCCATTTCCCCCCCTCCCTGTAGCTGTTCCCAGCTCCTCTGTATTGATTTGTTGTTCTGTCACGCAGGACATCGGGATGAGTATGAGAAGACTCACAAACAGCAGTGAATTACAGCACAATCATTCCATCAGAGGGGTTTGGGTGACATTATAAACAACAGGAGCGAAGTTTGGGTGGCTTGTAGGTCCCTGGAGCCTGGAGATGAAATTATGGCGCTGTAATTCGGAGTGTGCTTGGGGTTTGCTTTATTACAGAGTGGGGAGATGGAAAAGACCTGCTGGGCCATCCCATCCATCTCCTTCCCCACGCAGGAGTGCTCCCTGCTCCAGGGTTATTCATGTTTTGTCCAGAGGAGTTGTCAGAGAGCCAAACAACTGTCAGTGCCCTGGGGATGGTGTTCAGCCCAGGAGGTCTTGTGGGACGGCAGCTTTTCCTGAGATTTATCAGGATAATTCCCTTTTCAACTGCATCTCCTTATTTCCAGTTTTACTCTAGTTAACAACCAAAATAACTGCTTGCCTGCCTGGACATTTTCTCCATCCAGTTTTCTCTAGACTTATCTCTGCAGGAGTTGTTTTTTTAACTAAAACTGTGTGGTTTAGCTCTGCTGCTTCCCTCCATTCAGTCCCTCTGCTCTGTCCTGTGCTCCCTTCAGTCTGTCCATATCTTCCCAGGAACAAAGCCCTGTCTGGGCTATCCCTGGAATACCCCAGGTGCTGCCAAGGCAATCATTCAATCCATTCATCCAACCAGCAAACCCCAAAATCCTTTTCAGACTCAGAGCAGCATTGGAGGAAAAACTATCTGGAGAAAAAGAACGAAAAATAAAAAACCCCACAAGCCACAGAGTTCAGCCCTGGGGTACTGTTTGTGTAAATCCCACAAATTCAGGTTTGTGTGGCCTCTCAGCTCCTCTCAGAATTGTTTGGTGTGCAGGAGTAGGAGGGAAGGTGTCACTGCTGAGTTTTCCACCCTGCTGGCCCTGAGTAGGGACATTTTTTCCCCTTTTCCATAGGCAGGGAGGTGCAGTTGTCCTCAGACACTTTTTCCCAGCTCAGGGAATGCCAGGACCACCGAGGGAAGGTCCCACTGCAGGGATACAGCACCGGAACTCCTGTCCCTGAATTCTTGCCCCAGGAAACAGATCTGATATCAGGCATCCCCAGGCTGGCAAAAATGGTCCCGTAGGGTGAGCCCAGTGAGTGATTCCCATCAGCTTCAGGAGGATTTTCTGTTTTGGGTACAGAAAAGCAGGAACGGTCCCCAGCAGAGATTATTTACTCATTCTCTGCTTTTGCCATGGTGCTACCAGTGCCTAACTTTATATTTTGTCAGAGTTTTGGCTTTTATTTTCATGTAGTCTCTAATGTAGGTATAAAATTTAAATTCAGAGAGGTTGGAGATGCAGGGAGGGTGTGCCTATCCAAGGAGGAGTGCAGCAGACACCCCTGGGTAATGGCACCAGTCACTCCACACTTTCCACCATGGAAAAAATAACCCACACTGCTGGAGTTAAAGCCTGGATCATGATTTGCACATGGGTAGGAGGAACAAACCCCAGCCAAGCAAACTGCCTGAATTCTGACATCTTTGCCTAACTTCTGAGTGCTTGACCTTGTAACTTTAATGTACTTTTGGAGAAGGATTTGCAGGTCGGTTTGGTACACGGTAATAAAACCTGAGTATTTTCAGTTTAAAACCTCAGTATATTCACTTCAGTAAGTTCCTGTAATGCTCTGCATTACATTTTAATCTGTCTCCAGAATGAACTCTCTATTTGTAGTGACATGACAGGGGCTGGTTTTACTTGCCTTTGCTTTTACAGAATGTTTATTCCAATAATTTATTCCACCTGTGGAATGCGTTTAATCCATACCCTCATTAAACCATTTTAGATGAGCTGGGCTTTTGAAAACTTATTACAATTTTCTTTCACTTGGCTTCTAATGAAAAATATCTTTTTAATAAAGCTGTCTCACCGCAGTAACTGGAGACAGTGGCAATTCTGAAATTCCTCAAGCTGCTTTAATCAATAAAGTTATCACCAGTCGTTTCCCTTGATAACTGCTTCTCACTGAGACCCTGACTTTGCCTTCTGCTGCTGAGATGTTCTCAGCCTGCACTTGGAACAAGAGGAACTCCCCAAAGTCCAATTTTCATTTTAACCTTTCCTCAATGGCCTAGAAATAACAGATTGCCAGTATTACTTTAATAGATTGGAAATTTAAACCTCTTAGAGGTAACCAGACCTATCTTACAATTCAGTAATATGACAAAGAATAACACATCTTAAAGGTTACTGAAATGCCTAATTCATGTGTTTTAAGGCAGCTGTAACAAGCGGATGATTTTTACAGCTTTACAATAAAACCTAAATAATGTTAAGGTTCTGGTAGTTTTATATAATCATAAAAAGTTCTCTCTGTAGCAAATTATCCTGTTTTAATGGGAGTTATGGCAGGTCATGCTGGAGTCCATAAACTCCTGGTAGTTAAGCAATTCCCACTCCTGCCACCTGCAAGGCTCAGGTGGGAGTTAGTGGTGCATGAGAGAAGAGGGAGGTCACCTGGGGGTGGCACAGGGCACCTGCTGCTGTGCCAGTGTCCCCTTCTTGCTCACCAGCCCCAGCAGGGCAGGATCTTCCATCCCAAAATAAAAGTGAAGCGGCCAAGAGAAGTTTCAAGCTCCAATCCAGCTGAAAGTTTGCTGAGAACTGCCTGTCCCTGCACTTTTGGAGTTCTAAGATAAACACAAAATTAACAGTAATGTGGGATCCTGCAGCCTGGGAGATTAATCTTTGGGCTAAGGAGAACAGGGAGAAAAAGAAATGTGTTGTATTTCTTGTGTAAAGAGGTTTAATCCATTAATCAAGGTTTGGTGTATGAGCTTTATTTCCTTACGGTCCTGGCACATTTAGCTTGATTAAGGTTATTAAATCTAGAGCAAAAAATCTGTTTAGGCATAAATATGTCTGACTCTAGAAGCACTGTCTGTGCTAAATATTCTGGTGGAGTCACACAGTGCCTGCTGTGCATCCCTCTGCTTGCAGCCTCCAAAACACCACGTCTGAGCTCGTCCTGGGAAACACTGGGTATTCCTGGGCAGATCAGGGTATTCTCCCCTTTCTGCCTCGTTCCTTTCCTCACTCTGGGATTCCTTTTCTGATCAGACATTTTTCTGTGAGCAGCTGATGAATGCTGAAACTCTGTTTGCAGGCAAAACCCACCTGAGGTTCCCTCTTACCGCCCCAGCAGCGTCTCCAAAAATTTATTGGTTTTGGCTGCTCACCTCCTTTCAGCTCTGGGTCTGTGGCACAGGCAGCACCAGTGGCACTGCTGGCTGTGGGGGTGATATTTTACCTTTTCACCTCTAAATTCCTGGGGGTCATGTTCATCTCCTCTGTTCTCGCTGCCCCTCTGGGCTGGGTCTGATGGGGACCCTCCTAGAGCAGCGTTTTCCCTCAGCTTTGGCACGTGAGCTTTATTTACTGCGTGTGCACAACCACACACCCTCTCTCACCAGCTTAGGGAGACAGAAATTACACTCATCCTGAGTCTTTGATGATTTGGCTCAAAACCAGAGAGCCTCACTGCATTTTTTTCCCTTCTTTTTGGTTAATTTGTAGCCAATCTAAAAAAAAAAATAACTTCTGCAGAACGATTGAACAGATTAATGCTGTGATCCCTGTGTAAAACGGGAACACCAATGGGGATCTTTTAATTCCTGCTTTCAGTGGGTATGTGACCTTTCAGTTTTATATCTTTCTCTCTCTTCTTACCATATTGCAGTCAGGGAGGAAGTTAAACCCAGGTTTGACAGGTAGAGTTTTTTTATTTCCCTTGACAGCGCACCTTTTGACCTCTATCTTCTTGCCAATGATTTTTTAAATCCTAAATGATTTGGGAATAATTGCTCCTCCTTTAGTGATTATTGCCCTTCACCGATAGTAAATCTGTGAAATCCCTGGAGGCTGGAGCACATTTCTGTATGCGTGTGCCACAAGCTGGCCTGGACAGGCATCGCTGCTCAGCTGCAGCTGCACTTCCAGAGCTGCCGGAGTCTTGCAGGAAAACTTCCCTGGATGGGCTGAAAAACAGCCCTGGTGAGCAGGAGAGCTTGGTGAGCTGCCCTGCTCTGCCCTTTCCCTTCGCCAGAGGAAATTCTTTTTAGGATTATGAGGACATGGGACTGAAATTGTCTTTGCCTCAGAAATCTCATCCTGAATGTCGGGATTCGGGCTGAGCAAGGGCATGTGAGTGGTGCAGGTCTGTTCCTTCTCACCCTCAGGGAGGTGTGGGAAGGAATTTTGTATGAAAATGGGGTTACAATCTCTTAAAGCCAATGGTTGAGAGTGTTTAAATATCCTGGAGCAGTTTGGGGGGAATTGGTGATGGTGGTTGGCTGGGGGTGGTGTTGCCAGGTTGTTGCAGCTCTGCATGCAGCAGTGGGATTATTCTGTTTTCCTTACCCACATTTTAATTCTACATTTACTAATTACTTACATTTAACCCATCATTTTCTCCCCATTTCATGCTGGATAACTGGGTTGGAAGAGTAGTAAGGAAAGGTGAACTATCTACAGGAGAGATGTCCCAGATCCACACATTTGTAGCTCAGTTTGGTCTATGAATCCTCTCAGAAAATTGAGGTATATCCTGGAATTTCCTTTCCATGCTCAGAAATACATGGGATAAGATCCTGTTGCAATCAGATAATTCATAAAACTAGCTCTGGAGGTTTAGTATTTTTATTCTTGCTGAATATGTGTTTAGTCCTGCCCAGCAGAACAGAGATGGGGAAGGGCTGGAAATTCAGGCAGGAATGCCTGGAGCTGGAAGGTGCCGTGGTTGTGAAAGCCAGGCAGTTAAATTTATGAAGCAAAAGGCTGGTTCAGCAAGATGAAAATCAAATAGTTAAAGATGCGACTAATTTGGTTTTAGATAAAATTCAACTTTAATACAAAAGGTGCAAGAATCTGATTGACAAACCACATTACAGACTTTCAGATCTGTGCTTCCCCAGTTTTAGGTGCTGCCTCTGTTCTCTGTGGAATAATCCAGAACACCTCTGGGAGGTGTAAAGCTGATTTTTTTGATCATGGATGGAAACTTACTGTTTTGTGTACATTCTGGGTTTTGTTGAAACTACAAAATGGCATCCCTCAAACATTTTATATTTGAAGAATAAAATACATATGCTAATTTGTAGTGCAGCTTGATAAACAGTTGAAATTTTGTAGATGTGGTTGTCAATAGGAAAAGACCCCTTGGTTAATACTCTGATCCAATAAATATCTTTAACAGAGGCAGGAAGGTGCTCTGTGCGCTTTTTTTATCAGACACCAGACAAATTTTAGCACAACCAGTGACCTGTTTCTGGTAATCTACTCACTTTTCTTTATTAATATTTGCATAGATTTAAGCTGGTGGTAACACAAAGCGTGCTAGGCCTGTACATGTCATGTCATACTGTGCAAAAATGAATAAATTCCATTTTACAGTGATTTCCCCAATTTCTCTATCAACCTGAGAACAGGTTGGGATCAAGCTCTCAGTGATTACAAGCCTAAGCCTTTAGAACCAGCCTGTAGAACACCAGATTTAAGAAGTTAAGCTTAATTTAAGCTGCTTGGAGCGCAGCAGGAACTAATTGCTAGGAGCAGAAGAGGCCTAACTTCCTAAAACTCACCATTTCCTTTGAGCTGTGCCCCAAATCCCTTTGATTCCTGTGATTGATTACAAATTGTGCAGGTGTGTGCTGTGCCAGCCCATTGCTGGGGGAGCTGTGGCATGAATTACCCTCGAGGTGGGATGACTTTTAATCAATACCATGACAATATTATCTTGTTTAATTTGCCCGATGGCAGCACTAAACCCCAAATCAAGCTGTTTGTTGTGTCAGGGGAGGGTGACAAATGGCAGCAATGAACTGCTCCTGTATTTCTCTGCCCTGACAGGCCATCATGATCGGGGATGACATCGTGAGTGATGTGGGGGGAGCCCAGCAGTGCGGGATGAGAGCGCTGCAGGTGCGGACGGGCAAGTACAGGTCAGTGCTCACCCACACCAGAGCCACGAGGCTTTTCCCTGCCTTTTTCACTTCCATGGTGCCAATGTAGGCTCGCATTTGTTGTCTGCACAAGCCTCTTGCAGCAGAGGCTTGGATGGATATTTTCATTTGGGAAAACAGCGTGAAAGTGGCAGGAAGGAGAAGACAGAATGTCTTTGATCTTTGGAAGAAATATTTTCTGCTAAATTGCTGCTGTGTTTTTTTCATCCCAGCCCACAGAACTGATGTATTTCCTGGGGTTTGCTTATTTTCTTTTTTCCTGCTGCTGCATGGAAGTGTTGTACACTTGATATAAGACGTGTCTGAAACCCGTGGCAGGGTCAGGATTATAAAATTAGGCTGTTGGCTCAGCCATCCCTGTGGGTCATCTCTCACTTTGGGAAGGTTTCCATATGTCTGCTCTTCCCTCCAGACACGTGTGGGGTGTCTGGAACACGAGAGCTGCTCCTCCAGCTCTCACAGAGTCTAGGATCCTGCAGGGTCACTCATCTCTCCAGGTGCCCCTGCAAACCCTTCCCTGGGCAGGGTCTCCGTAGTTCTGGGCTCTCACAGAGCTGTCACACATCCAGCTGCTGAGGGGGACACCTCTGAACAGGACATGACCCAGCGCTGAGCAGGTGCCAGGGTAGGTTTGAGCTCAGCTCAGGGTGGCTCCAAATGCAGTGCAGAGATCTCTCCCTCGATCTCACATTCTGATCCCAACACTCAAAATCTCCTTTTAACCATCTCCTCTAACCCATAACTGTGCCTCCTCGCAGTGTGGTTTAGCCACACCCTCTGCCATCTGATCTCATTTGTATTTTCACTGTTTTTCTTCACTTTCAAATACTGAGCCTGTAAAAGAAGGATGCTCCTTTGGGGAGGGATCCAGCCCACGAGAGTCATGCTTGCCATAAACTATCTGAAAAGTTATTTTGTTCATTTTTGAGTCAATCTGCTCCTCGATTTTCCTTTTCCAGTCAATCTGTTCCTCGTTTTTTCCTTTTTGGTTTGTGTAAGGTGATAAAATAATACCCAGTGCCTCAATTCTGATGGATCAGCAAGTGATGGTTTCTGAGGGGAAAAAGTCAGGTACAAGTGTGTTGTATTTTCTGTAAGTTTAAGATAGCACATCTAAAAATCAGATATCTGAATAAAGCTTGGGAAATCCCAAATATTAACAAAGTAAGTATGTATTTTGTGCTTTTGGGGTTATTTGTCTGTAATCGTTGTAGTCTCAGGATCTGAGCTTGATGATCCATGTAGGTCCCTTCCAGCTCAGGACTTCCTGTGATTCTAATCCCATTAGTTTCCTAATGGAGAAAATAAGGACTCAGTGGCTGATTTTATTCTGATATTAATGGGATCACTTTGCAAATCCACATTTTATTGCCACACAGATACAGGTGCCAGTGAAGGATGAATCTTTGCACACAGAGGTGAATTAGATCCTTGCTACTGACCAAATCTCTCCTATTCCATGCTTTACCCATCACAAAACATGCCCCAGGTGATGTTGCACCCACACTGTTCAGGCAGCTGACATAAACTCGATGTACACACGCACAAACACACATAAATATGTATATTCACATGCCAGACAAACATTTCCCTGTATCAAGTTTTGAGTCATGATTTCACAGCTGAAAGGGAGTCACCAGCTGTTCTGGATGGGGAACAGAGATTGTTTCCCACTGTTGTGTTTCCTGTTTCAGTGTGGGGTTGGTGTTTTCTCGACTCGTGTGCTGCTGCAGAGCGGTGAGATACAGATGAGTTTCTCTCACATTTCCCCGTGTGGTGAATTGAGTGAAATGAAATAACTCCTGTTTGCCAGGAGAGGTCAGAAGTGTATCTATATTTTTAAGAATGACTCATTTAGCATAGTTAGAAAATCAAGGCACACAGCGAGGGGAGAGATGGGAAAAAACAAGCGATGGGCAGGATACATTAAAAATAAATAAAATGTAATTATTTAATGGTGAGGTTAGTTTGAAGTCTGATATATAAGATCATACAAAGGTCCTGTCTTCCCCTTCAGTCCTCGCTGACACAGAGCTCTGTGCTGCACCCGAGCACCTCTGGATGGCATCGTTGGCTCGTCAGTGTCAGCCACAGCCTGGGGCTTCCCCACTGTCTGGCGCTGTTTGTCCAAAAGTGTTCTAAAGCACAAAGGTGTCGGGGTTTTGCTGGAGCTGTGGAGAGCTGGTGTGGTGGCATTGCCACAGGTTTCAGCCACAACATCCCAGAATGGTTTGGGTTGGGAGGGACCCTGTTGTCCCCCTCCATCCTCACCCAGCAGCTGTCCCCAGCTGGCAGATGTTGTCACCTCCAGTGCACAAGTGGGCTTGGAGCAGCTCTCCTGATTTCAGGGCTCAGTGCAGTTCACATGAACATTTTAGGGAAAAGTTCTTCCCCCAGAGGGTGCTGGGCACTGCCCAGGCTCCCCAGGGAATGGTCCCAGCCCCGAGGCTGCCAGAGCTCCAGGTGGGTTTGGACAGCACTGCCAGGGATGCCCAGGCTGGGACTGTTGGGGGTCTGTGCAGGGCCAGGAGCTGGATTAATGATCCTGTGAGTCCATTCCAGCTCAGGATACTCGGTGATTCTGCAGTTCTGTGGTTTTTGAGCTCTGCTGCCCACCCAGTGCCAACCCAGGTTATGCAGGGATGTGCCCTGGGGCTGCCTCCTCCCCAGGCTCTCACCCTCCTGACCTCTGCAAAGTCTTCTCCACTGTTGGCTGCTCCCAGCGTGAGATTCACAGTGTGGATTAAGCTTCTGCAAAAATGTTCAGGTTTGCACCATTTTCATGGAGGTCCTGCATGTTGGCTCCTTTGTCTTGCTTCTCTTGGGTCTTTAAAGTTGATTAAAATCTGTGCATCTTTTTCCTTTAAAATCTTTTTCCTTTAAAATCTTTTTCCTTTAATGTGACACACTTTGGCTGTCCCTCCTCAATCTCAACTCTTTCTCAGTAGCCAGAGCAGCCATGGCATAGATTAGTCCAAGAAAAGCTATAAATCCTGTCTGCAGCATGGAATAAAACTTCTGCTGGCACAAGTGGGAAGGTGAAGGGATAAGATTGGTGTATTGAGGTGACCTGGCATGGGGGGAGTAGCTGTTGGCCAAGTACAGCCTTTCCTAGGTGTGAATTCCAGATGAAGGGGTCACTCTGGGCTGCAGCTCTGTCCCCTCTCAGTTTGTCCCATGTCCAGGATGGATCAGGCCATTGCTGCAGCTCCTGAGGGCTGTGGGATTTGTCAGAGTTGGGAAATGTGATGCCAGTTCCAGAATTTCTGTGCACACCTGGCCAGCATCTTCCCCATCCAGGGAAGAACATGTTCTTGTCTTCCCTCCCGGGGTATGTGCTAATTCCACTGGCAGCTAATTGGCCTTGACATCAAACCAATGATTCCCACAATAACTATTGATTCTGCAATGCTCTGTAATATCCTCGTTCCTCTTTGTAGCCTCCCTGCAAGTCAGAGCAGAGGAAAATGACTTTGAGGCTTTTCCAAGCGTCTCCCTGTAACTCTGGGAGCAGCTCCCAGGTGCGTCAGATCGCAGTGGGATCTTGGCAGGGGGTAAGAACTACTTCCCCCTTCTCCCTGCTGTTATTTACAGGTCTTGATTTGTAAATAAGTAAAAGAGAGAATTTTCCATTGCTGGTGTGTGGCAGTAGCCAGGAATATTCATGGCAATGCTGCCCACTGCCCCTGCTCACCTGGGAGCTCTGGGGTGGCTTTGGAATCCGGCAGCGTGGATTCATCCCCTCTCAGTGCCCACCTGGGGCTTCCTTCCTTTGATTTGGGATTTATCTCATGGCCAGGGCTGGTACTGACATCAGAGTCAACATCCCTGAGCTGCCTCATTACAGACATCAAGGATTCTCCAGGGATGGAGCATAAAAGGATGGAGGCCCGTGGGAGCTGCCATCTCCCTCCAGCTCTGCCACTCTTCTCCAGGAGAACTGGGTCGAGTTACTTCATGTGTCCCTACTTTTTAATTATCCTCTGAGAATAATTATCCTGGCTTCCTCAGTATAGTGCCTTGTGATCTGTTCCTCTTGCCTGCTTAAAGAAAACATGCAGAATTTGTGGTAAATTGGCTTGCCAGGAGAGAAATCAAGACATGACCGAGACAAAAGTTGGGACAGAGGAGAAGCCTTTTAGGCTGCCATCATCAGCTGATTAAGGGTTGAGAAAAATAGCTTGTGTCAATAAATGAAGTTGTAAAAGTATCCTTAAAAAAAAATTCCACACATAGATGAATTCACTGCTGTCACTGTAATTCAGTGAAAGCTCATGACAGCTCCTGTGAAGAAAGTCACCTTTTGCTGCTCTGCAGAGAAGGAGCATCCCTCCACCCTCCCCTTTGTGCTCCCTGTGTTACCAACCCAGCCAAGATGAACAATTTTATGAGTTCTTTCCCATCTCCTGGGTACCAGCAGTGTGTAATGAGAACGAGCAGGCAGAGGCACTCCCTTTGTGCTCAAACACAACCAGAGGCATTCTTGGGGCCTCACATCCTCGTAATTAAGCCTGTTTCAAGTGCTAAATGGAAAGAGTTCCAGCCCATATTTGCGCTGTGCAATGCTGTGTTATAATTCATGTTGGTTAATGTCTTGAGCAATGTTTATTAAAGCCGGTGTCAGCAAGTTGGCTGTGGCAGCTGATTGCAGGCAGTCCCAAGGCATAGCCCTGTCACCATGTACTGCATATTCAGATCATGGTTTGCTCTGTTCATGTGAGGATCTTCACATGTTTTTATCAATTTTTTGATCACAATTTGGTTACCGTAGTATTTCCATTTTCTTTGTGGAGGAAGCTCAGGGTAAAATACTGAATGTCTTAGAGTGCACATCTGATCACAGCCTTACATCTTCCCAGTGTCCAGTCACAGAAATTAGTAGCTCATGCATAAATTTAATTATCTTCAGTCTAAAAGAGAATTGTGAGTTTGAGGGGGGTTTATTAGCAGGTTATTTATTGGTAGCATAATAAACCTCGAGGGAGCAGAGTGTGCTCAGGACACAGCCATGCTGTGTGCTAATGTGCTGTTCTGAAAAAATTAGTCTGAATATCAGAAGAGAGATCAGTGTGTGATGAGAGGAGGATAAATAAAGGAGGAATGGATCAGGTGAGTGAGGAGAAGCGATATTACTCAGCAGTACTGACAGTTCTGCTCTCTGCCTGTGCAGTGACTGCCTTTTCCTCAGCAGCCTCACTCTCATCAGCTCCCTCATCTCCAACACGGAGGAAGGGAGGCAAAATGAGCACTTTGCAGAGCAGGGTGGCAGCGACCACATCAGCCTCAGCTTTGCTTCCCTTCTTGCCTCACATCCACCCAACTCATGCAGCAGCAGAGAGCTCAGGTTTCCATTTCTCCTGAAGCTGACCAAGGGCTGGGAGAGGAGGAGCTGGTGCCAGGGTCTGCCACCTGAAGCCAGAGGCAGCTGGAGGGGGCACATGGCTCAGCTGGGCTTGATGGATGGGACTAAACCACTTCCAGGCCCTCTCTGACAGCATCCAAAGCTAATGGCAGTGCTGCTTTCATTACCTCTCGCTCTGGTGCCTCCATGTCTTGGCAGTACGTGCTCTTCAGCCTGGGCTGGCAGCCACCCTGCCTCCCTCCACGGCCACGTGCGCTCCTGCCTCTGCCTGAGCAACACCAGAGCCTTGGCAGCTGCTTGTCCCGAGTGTTTGCCTTTCCCTCCTCCCTGCAGATACACAGTTCCTCTGCTGAGGTGCTGATGGTGGCAGGGTTGTCTGAAAGAAGGCAGCCAGGGATTTTCCAGGACTTCCACAGGGTGTGTTCACCTGCCCAGCACCCGTGACCCCAGCAGCGCAGTCCAGGAGATGATCCTTACTTGTTTTTATCCCTGGAGGCCTTTTCCCAGCACCTGCACAGGGCTGCAGTGAGAAATTCCCCCGGGAAGCAGCCTTTCTCAACACTTGTCCCTTGCAGAACGCCGAGCTGTGTCGGCTTGTCTAACCTTTGACAGCATTGATGAGTTCCATACCGATGGAAAAGCACTTTATTTCCATGAAAATGCAGATGAGAGTGCTGAAATGTGCTGCAGAACCAGGTCAGCTGGGACAGCTGCACAATTTGGGTTTCGTTAGAGATTTCCTTTTTTTTTAAAAAGCACAGGTTCCTCTTCTCTGCTTATCTTCTTCCTGCAGCTAAACATCCTCCAGGCTCTTCGGTGCATGGAGTCCTCTCAGTGAGGCTGCTCTGATTGATAAAACTGAGACACAGCATTGTTTTCAAAGGGAGAGAGAAGCAAATAAGAGAGAGACAGGCCAAGTCAGCTGCTGATGTAACTCCCTTGAAGCAAATGGTTCAATATCTGAAATTTAATCTGGCTTGGGCCCTTGCTCATGCTGTAAACATGCTCAGGAGCAGCAGTGCCAGAGCAGCACCTTGTGCTGGCACCCTGCGAGCACAGAACACCTGAGTATTCCTGTTCTAATGCTGTTCTCTGTGCCCATGGATGCTGGAGGGTCCCTGCAGGCTGAGGTAGTGACATTTATTTTTTTCTCTATGAGTGGGTTTAACCGACAAACCCAGAGTGGCTGCCTTCCATCCCTGGAAGTGTTCACAGCCAGGTTGGATGGGGTTTGGAGCACCCTGGGGTAGTGGAAGGCGTCCCTGCCCATGGCAGAGGGTGGCACTGGTTGGGATTTAAGGTCCTTTCCAACCTAAATCATTCTGTGATTTTGTGATTCCAGCAGCTGCAGAGGGGATGCAGACAGGTTTTGTTGGGGTACAGGGGCTGCTGGGACAAGGGAACAGCCACAGGACATGGGCACTGCTGCCCTCCAGCAGCCTCTGCTGGGCTGGGGCTGGGCTTCATCCCCTTTGGGAGGCATGAAGGGCCTTGCCCAGAGTTAAAAATGAAGCACCCAGCAGTGCTGGCTCTGCTGCAGACTCGGCTGTGTCTGTGTCAGAGCTGGCGTGCTGCAGCAGGAACTCGAGGGTAGCGTGAGAGAAGGGCTGTGGCTGCAGGTGCCAGCGCTGCCCGTGCTCCTGGCTGGGTGCAGACAGCCCGCAGCTGGCCCGGGACGTGACTCACATTCACACTTTGCCCCCAAACGATCACAGTTGTCACTTGTCTGCGGTTTCCAGTCCCTGTCAGCAGCGGGTACGGTCACACCTCAGCCCTGCTGGGATGAGCTCATTCAGCACACGGGGCTGGGGCTGTGCCTGGGGTCTGCATCCTGTCGGGCCTTTCAGCTCCAGCCATCAGCCTCCCTAAAAACAGGGATGTGTCTCTGTGAGGAGCAGAGGCAGAGCCCTTTGCTCTCTGTGGGGCTCCACAGCTCATCTCAAAAGCTTTTCCCTGCCTAACTCTGCTCTGTGCACAGCAACACATCACCTGCCTGAATGGCCACAGCACAGGCATTGGCTGATCAGGTGTTGCAATTAGGGAAATTAGCATGATGAGTCTGATGAGGAGAGGCTGGGGGGGGCTCAGCCTGGAGAACAGGAGGCTCGTGGGGGAACCTTCTCACTCTACAACTGCTTGAAAGGAGGGTGCGGCCAGGTGAGTGTCGGTCTCTTCTCCCAGGTAACAAGCAACAGGACAACAGGAAATGGCCTCAAGTTGTGCCAGGGGAGGTTTAGATTGGATATTAGGGAAAATTGCTTTGCAAAAAAGGGATGTCCAGCCCTGGCACAGCTGCCCGGGGTAGTGGTGAAGTCCTCATCCCTCGAGAAATTTAAAAGCTGTGGGGATGTGGGACTTGGGGACATGGCTCAGTGGCACTGACAAGAATTTGGGGAGCCAAGGTGGGGTGATGGAGCTGTCACAGCCATGTGGGTGGATGGGAGCTCACGGGCTGCAGCCACAGGGCCCTTCTCCATCTCCCTCCCCATTCCTGGTGCAAACTGGCGGGACACGTTTGTCACAATGTGAATTTCTAGAGGGCTCCTTGAGGCAGCACAGAGCCAGCAGACTTGTGGAGTAACGAGAGCTGTTCAGCTCAGCTGTTGGCTGCACAACGCTGAAGCCGGGCCTAAAAATAGGAGGATGTCTGACCCCAAAGTGAAGGATTTTCACTTGAAACCCAGCCTGGCGCCCACCCAGGGTGACATCATCCAGAGGGGAAGTTGGAAAAGCTTCCAAACGCGTTGCTTTCCGTGGAGAAGTGCTAAATGCGTGTGTCAGCGGATAATCAAGCAGCAAGTTTGCTGTGGCCATGAATCAGGGGAGAGAGAGAACGGGGAAGGAAGGACCTGAAGGGGGAGGAACAGAATTGGAGCCGCACATCGGGAAGGAGTTTGGGGAGTGTTGTCCGTGTATAACTCGAGGATAGATGAGGTCCCAGTCAGGCTGAGTCTGTCCCATAGATAATTTTTCTTTCCTTTGAAGTGTGCTAAAAGTTACTGAGCTGCACTCGAGGTTCTGGCTGTGAACCCACCCAGGGGTATCCGGTGATAGTGACCACAGCTGTGGGCTGAGTCTGCATGATTTAGACTGCAAGTGCATGGAAACTGCTCAAGTGGCCATGGAAGCTTCTGAGATGGCCAAGTACTGATGGCTCCCTTGGTTTCAGCTCGCTGATATTTGAAGCAGCTTTTCCCAGGCTAACCTTCAGGGGTTTGATCCAAATCTGTGCTCACGAGGCGTGAGTGACCTTGCTGTTGTTGTTCAAACTCCAGGTTGCTTGAACACAGTTCTTCATGCTTCTGTGCTGAGCTGCTTTTTCTCCTTTAGAAGTGACAGTGTGTATGAATGTGGTGGCAGCTTTCCTCTGAAACTTGACGTCTTTTCCCTCTGGGTGCTGCCAGGCAGCTCCTGTGCTCATCCTCTTAACGAGAACACCTTTCCCTCGGTGCTGATGAGCACATGCTGGAATTTGTAGCTCTTTTCAGATGATGAAAGCTGAGTGTGATACGGGGAGCCTCCTTTATCTGTTTTCCTTCTGCCTTTTAGATTCTCATTACGTATTTATAGTGCTGTTACAGCAAGGATGCCTGGAGCACAACCACGGGCACTGTTTGGTCTCTGGGTCCCCGGTGGAGCTGAAGAAGCTGTTGTTGCTGTGTAAACACCGTGTCAAGAGCTGGTTTCATGTGTGCTGCTGGGCATTTCCAACCAGCTCTGATAATGGAAAGAGGGAAAAAAAGAGTTTTACCATGTCGACGTGGACATCTGATAGGAAAGTTTGTTGGTTAGAGACTGAGAACAGGGTTCAGGCATGCCAGCCCTTCCTTCTCGGGGTTTTAGTGCCCTTGGATCATCACAGCAGTGAAATTTCTCCCACAGACAAGCTGCTTTGTAGACACTGTCACAGCAACGGGCACATGTGAGCTGCTTCTCACTTGAGCAGCCTTTGGGGAGGGTTTGTCTGAGTAACCATGAGGATATTTCTGGTTGTCTGCTGGGAAATGACGTGGCTGCAGTTGCAGAGGTGCTGCATTGGCGCTGGCTGAGCCTGTGGAAGGCAGATGACAGCCCAGGCAGGCTCAGGAGTTCACTTCCCATGCCAGCACTAAGTACATGGCCCAGAGAGGAGCTTGAACAGTTTTTCCATGGTTTACCCTTTTTTTTCTTGCATGAGAGCTTGAAGCCTCCCTGACCCAGAGACGAATCTCTCCTTGCAGCCAGGCTGTGAAACCTCTTAGCTTTTGATCCGTGACTCTCTTTATGAGGCACAGCCCAAGTGGAGCAGCGGAGTGAGTGGCAGGGCCTGAACCTGAACAGCTGGGATGAATCTGGTGCTCCTGCAGTGAGTGCCAGTCCTGCTGCAGCTCCAGCACAGACCCTTTGTTTCAGGGAGCATTAGTGGAGCTGACAGACGTGAGAGTGAGCACACACACTGCAAGAGCCAGCCCTCCTTCTTGCAGACGGAGCACTTCTATTTTCCCTTGCTGGTTGAGATGTTCTAGCAAACACTCCACTTCCTTGTCATCCTTAAACTATGTGGAGAGGTGGGGAGTTGCCTTTTACCAAAGCAAATGGACTTTTGCTTTGAAAAGTCCCTTCCTGCAGTTTTTGGCACAACTGATCACTGTGTTCTCAACAGCCCCTGAGCTTTGTGATACAGTAGTTTTGTACAAAGCTGTATTTTTATGTGCATAAGCTTTCAGAGCTCTTTGAAAACATCCCTGGATGTCTATCCTGTGATTTTAAGGGAGATGGGGTTGCTTGGGAGGAGGGAGTGGGCTCTGGGATTGTCAGACAGCGGCCAGAGGCACTGGCAGACGCACGGCGCTGGCCAGCGCTGCTGCACGTAGCACAAGTTTTCAAATAACATCCAGATAAAAACGCTGCACGTTAAAGGACCATTGCAGTGTGAATTGAGCCATGTTGTGCATTTACTCTGAGGGGCAGTGCTTGATGGAACACTCACATCCCCTTCCCTGGCTGAATCCTCGTCTCCTCATCGCGTACTTGTGGGGAAACTCACAGAGCAACATTTTCCCCTCTCCAGTCATGTAGATTTTTCTACTGTGTCTTTCAGGTAGTTAAATACAAACACCAATGCATTTCTTTCTGGAGCAGAGCTTTGAGCTCCTTCCCCGTGCACCCAGGGCCAGGAGGCACAGCTCAGAGCTGGCACTGGCCGCAGGGTCGGGCGCTCACGCGCTCGCTTTGACAGGACTCGAGCAGTTTGAGCAAGCATATGTTGGAAATGCCACTCGTGACCGCCTCAGGGGCATCGTGTGGGCTCAGCCCTGCTGCAGATGGACTCCCAGCTGGCCCTGGGCAGGCACTCAGAAAATCCCAGTGCCCTGAGGGAAGCCTGGGAATCGCAGAGGAGCAGCGTGGCAGAGCAGAGGGAGAATCCGCTCCTCTGCGGGGCAGCACGGACCTTTCTCATCGCAAAAGCATCTCTGTCTCCCTCCATCAGGCATCAGCGCCTCAGTCAGAGGAGCTGATCTCCTCTGGGGGCTCACAGAGGCTCTGCTGAGGTGGCTCTTCCCGGTGTCCTGGCTGCTGGGAGTGGAGTGATGGGACAGGTTTTGGCTGAGGATGTGGAGGCCGGCTCCTGTTCATGCAAAGTGGGTACAAAGACTTCAGTGGAAAGGAATAAAAAAAACCTGTCTGCAATTCAATCAGCCTAATTAAAGTGTTTTTTTGCAGGGGCTGACAGGCCTGAAGTGAATTGTGCAATTAATGCCTTTTGTATTTGTCTGGTGGGGCTTTTTCTTACCTCACTCATTTGTGGGATGATCACCTATGTGCAAACTGTGATTTTAAAGTTAGAAATTAGGGGCTGGATCCTCAACTGCTCGGAGTGGAGTAAACAGGAAGGGCTCTGCTGATTTACACCTGCTGGTGCTCTGGATGCCTGGAAATAGCTTAGCAAGTGTAAAAGGGGAAAGAAAAAAAGAGGTTTCTCCATCCATCTGGAACACATTGCATCCATCAGGGAAGGAGAGGCATTTGTGTGAGTGAACGCTTCATTTATCAGTGCTTGAGCTATTGAAAAGCCTGGCTGTAGCTGGGATAATTTTAACCCAGATTAGTCTTCTTGGAATGGAAAAGTAACGACAATCCTAATTTTACCAAATCCTCTGAAATTTGTTGTCTATTTGTTTAACACCGCAGACCCTTCCCTACGGCAGGGGATCCGATGGATTTATGGAGGTGCAGTTTGGCAATCTGAATACTTGGGAGTTCAGCTGCGTGGCCCCTGGGCTGCTCTGGTTATTTTCACTGTCACCACTTGGAGGCCGTGGGAACGGGGGATGCAGATGGGAGCACAGGGAGGCTCAGGCCATACTTCAGCTGGAGTCACTCAGAATATTCCCCTTCCCCTTGGCTCTGCGGGTGAGGAGTACCTGGGTGGGAAGGGAAGATTCTCTCTTGGGAACAAAGCTCCTTCCTTCCCCTCTTCAGGACCTGCCTATTTTTCTTTCCTAAATATTTGGGGGTTTTTTTCCTGCATGTTTTCCCATCCCTGGAAGTGCTCAAGGCCAGGCTGAATGGAGTTTGGAGCAACCTAGTGTAGTGGGAGGTGTCCCTTCTGGTGGCTGGGATTGGAACTGGGTAGTTTTTAAGGTCCTTTCTGACCCAAACCATTCCAAGATTCTCTGCAAGATGTATTCAGAAATTCCCCATGCAGGGAAGGTCAGAGTATCAAACACTTGGAGATGTTTGGAGAGCTGATTGCAGTTTCCCTGTGCCAAGCCCTGGGTATCTCCTGTCCATCCCAGAGTCTTATCAAAAGATCAAGATAAAAAGATAAAATATTAAAGATAAAACTTCTTCTAGATGCAGGAATAGCAGCACAAGAAGGAAAATCCCTTTGGGACAATATAGGCTTTGTAAAAGAACAGAAATTATCAGACTCTGTGAAAAGGCAGGTAAAGGAGCAGAGCTCTGGACCTGGAAGCTGCTTTTGCTGCCATCATTTAATAATAGAGGAAAATGCCTGGGCTGGGTTTTAATAGTTGTTTCTGGGGTTTTTTGTAATAAGTTCATAACTTTTAGGCCTGTCTGCATTTGTGGCTTTATGAGCTGTGCTGTCTTTTGGCTGAATATTATTTACTCTTTTCCTACCACGAAAGTCAGTGTCTTTCCAGTGCAGCAGGAGCTGAAACACAGAGTCTTGATTTCCTGTTCCACTCTAAAGCACTTTGGGATTTTAGAGTTTTTGCAAGCACGCACAAAACCCCAAACAACAAACCCTGAAAGATGAAAATAATGGTCCAGAAAAGACAGAAAGAAAATTTCCTTTTCCTCCTTCCGAGGCAGGGGTTTAGTCCAAGGGGTTCGGTAGCACTTTAGGCCTTCGTGCTTCAAGACACAGGCCAAATTCTCCCTAATAAAATTCAAAAGGCATTTTTCCTTCAGGACACAAATTCTAATATAAAATCTCCTACATTTTTCCTAAACCACTGTCAGAAACTGGCCACTGTTGAAGGTGGAATACACAATTAGCTCAGGCTGCCTGTCTGGATTGGCGTGGAGGCTTTTTCCTCCTTCCACAGGAACACACAGAGGGGGCCTTGTCCCCAACATTGCTGTGCTGTCACTGGGAAGGCCCCAGCTCAGGTGGGACAGGTAATCAGGGAGACAGGAAGGGTTGGGATGTGTTTGGGGTGTTTCAGGAAGCCTCTTTGCCCAAGCAGTGTCTTCACAGTCCCGTGCTCCCAGCTCCTGTGCTGCCATCCCTTGGTGCCTGAATCTCATTTCTGCAGGCATCCAAGCCCTGAAAAGTTTGGGTGAGCTGTTGGATGGGGTGGGACTGGTGGTTTATGAGGGAACATTGGTGCTGTGTCACCTGTGAGCTACAGAACAGTTGACCTGAGGGAAACAAAGCGAGGAATCTTTGCATGTGCTTGGGAAAATGGTGGGACAGCAGCAAAGAATGTCCCTCCCTTTGTGCAGAGCAGAGCAAGTGCCCCCAGTGCCAGCTCTGCTCCACATTTAACCCTCCTGTAGCAGCTCGCTGATCCTGGGAGCCCACAGCAGCTCCGAGGGTTGGGAAATCAAAGTGAGTTCCTGAGGTCTTTGTACCTCACAGGTTTCCTGCTGCAGCCCTGGCAAAAACGGTGCCAGTGAGGGATCTGGCCGTGGCTGTGGCTCGTGCTGCCAGCTGTGCAGCAGCTGGGGATGAGGGAGTGTTGCCACCTGTACCTTGCCAGGCTGGAGAGATGAGCAGGTCTGGTCTCTGCCTGTCTGAGGCCAGTGGGAGCCCTTCTCGTCACTGCTGAAGAGCTGAGAAGGTTTTGCACCTCCCACATGTATCACTTTCTTCCTGGTTTATTTTTTCACTTTTAAAACATCACACCCCACAGTCACACATGGCAGAGGTGTTCTTGAAATCCTGACCTGGGATTGTTTTCAGCTGCAAACTGCTGTGGCAATATTCCTGCTGTGTCTCAGGAGAGGATTTTCAGGCCATGTAAACACCGGGTGTCTCAGAAATTGCTCTGGGAAGGTTTTGGGAGGTGCAAGACAGGAGATATTAAATAGGATGGTGAAGAGGGTGGGATGGAGTAACTTCCTTACCTTCCACCAGTGCCTTGGACCCTTTGCTGCAGCTGCAGTGAACATCATTAAGCTCCAAAGTGCTGCTTCTGGCACCCTCCTCCCACACCCCTGAGTGGCCATTCCCAGGAGCTTTGTCCCTGCCAAAGCCCAGCCTGTCACCAGAAGGGAAGGACAATTAAAAGGAAGCGGTGGAGTTTGCCATGTAAACGTTCAAACCTTACCCAGGCTGAATAATAATGCAGAGCCTCGTTCCACACACACAGATGCTTCCTGGATTGAAGGGAGCCTCTGGCTCTGCTGGGAATGGATAAACAGCTTTGCAGCTCCCAGTTTCTGCAGCTCGGGTCCCTGGTGTTGTCCCACTGACTGTCCCTGCCTGGCTGTGGCTCACTCAAGGAGTGAGCAGCCCAAATCCTGGTTGTTGAGGGGTCCACATGGAATTTTCTGTCCCAGCCCCTGCGTGGGCTGTTCCTGCCGTGTTCACAGAGGGTGTACAGGGGCACATCACCAGTGCCAGCAGCTCCAGCTGCCTCCTGACACTGGCTGCCTGCTCTTGGGCTTCCTTTACCCTTCTCTTGGGAGCAGAAGTCCTCTCTGCGTGGCTCTGGGCAAACCAGGAAAATCAAACATTTCCCTCAATCCCCTCTCTGATGCTGGCATTGTGCCCTTCTGCCCTCCTTCCCAGACCTCCTCCTGCACAGGGTGACACTGCTGTGGGGACATCTCACAGGCATCACTTCCCAGGAAAAACCAGGCTCTTCCCAGAACCCCCAGTGCTCCAGGGACAGGCTGTGCTCACCCTCCTGACTCTACCTGGGGAATGAGGCTGTGTTGCAAGCGTGAGGGAGAGGATGTTTAGGGGAAGAACAAACCCAGCCATCGCTGGGGTCTGTAGGTGGAGAGGAATCGGGGCTAGAAGCAAAGTGCTGGCCCTGCTCTGAGCCAAACCCACACGCACACACAGCCAGGTGGGTTTTATCCAAGAGAGCAGCACTCATGGAAAAACAGACAGAAAGGGCTGTGGGGCTTGCTCCAGCTCACGTGCACCCGTGTTTTCCAAAGGGAGAGTTCCACAGACCTGTGGGAGTGGCTCAGACAAACCCCATCCCGCAGCCCCCTGCGCAGAGCATCGCATCCTCGCTGTCCTGACAGCAGAACAAACCCACTCATCCCAGGTGGCCCTCCTCGGGAAAGAGGCTGATTGCCAAGTAAATCCAGGAGCTG
This sequence comes from Pomatostomus ruficeps, assembly GCA_013400735.1. Taxonomy (NCBI): domain Eukaryota; kingdom Metazoa; phylum Chordata; class Aves; order Passeriformes; family Timaliidae; genus Pomatostomus; species Pomatostomus ruficeps. Next base: position 47,570 of record VYZT01003363.1, read on the forward strand.
CTGCCTTTATAGGAAACTCCTAGAGGATTGACAAGGCAGTAAAACAACAGTTTTCCATAGCAATTGCTCCACAGGGAATTTGGTCAGATCGCTGCATTGCAAATGTACAGAAAGCCTGCCTGGAGAAATCCTTGAGAGTGTGATAGGATTTAATCAATCCCATTTGTTTGGATGGAGAAGCAGCCCAGATCTCCGTGGCAGATGCCCAGGAAATGCTGGAGGCAGCAAAACCTGTTAAACAGGGCTATGTGTGGCCCTGTGAACAGAATATACTGAATTTCCCTTTTTTTTTGGCTCAGTCAACCCCTCCCTTTATTACACCTCAGGTGTGTCCAGCCTTCACTCACCCTGTCATTTTCCTCATTTTTTTCCCTTCTCCATCTCTTTGCCTCAGACTCTTGTTTTTATTTATTTGTTTCTTTATTTATAGAGCGTGCCTTGATTCCTTTTTATGCTTCACTCTGTGCTGGGAGGCCAAAAGAGGCAATTGGATGTGATGTTCTGCAGCCCTGCTCACTGTGGGGAGTGGGATGAGCATGCTGGGGGCTCTAGGGGGTTCCCAGGGATTCTGTGCCTTGTGATGTCCCTTCAGGAGAACGTGACGTGCTGCAGAGTGAGCCCCCCACCAGCAGTGGGCTGTGGAGGTGGAACCTGGCTTTGGAGTTACAAAAATCCCAAATGCCTTCCTAACGATCCGTGCTGTTTTCAAGGGGTTTTATTTCCAGATAAGTGACTTTCTCAGGCATGTTTTTCATTCCCTTTGGAAACTCTCGGTTCTGCTGCTTGTCCAAGCTGTGCACAAGCAGCAAACAGTGATAAAGAACAACCTATTGGCACGGGAACGCAGGGGCCAGCTGGTTGGACTGTGTATTTATTGGACTGGAGGTACTGGCAACATGGAAATAGGAAGATCTGCTGTTTAGGCTTCTCCTCTATCTGGTTTGGCCAGCTGTCCTTTCAAATAACAGGGAAGTTTCGTGTGGTTACAGGAGAAAAGTTTGTTCCCTTGGTTTATCCGAGTTTGCTGTTTGTCACCACCTTCCCTCCTTCCCCATGGCAGCCAGTTCTCTCCCTCCCTTTGTTTCCTGGATCTTTTGTACAACAAAATGCAAGAGGACCTTTCCAAAGGGCCAGCACTATTGCAGAGCCACAGGAGGGCTCGGCACAGGGCTGATACTCCCTGGAGCTGCCGGGCCACGTGGCTGTGGCTGTGTTGTCAAGCTTGTTTCAGGAGACAGTGTGGGAGAAGTGTCCTTTATCCTGAGATTGCTGGGTCTGCCATCCAAGGGGATGCTCGTCAGCGATTTCCTATCTGCAGATCATAATTACTGGGTTTAGGAAAAAAAACAATCCTGGGCCAGTCTTGGTCTTACCTACTGAGATTCTTAAAGAAAAGGCACGACCTCCCCTAAATAATCACCTCAGCAAGTGAAACGTGGCATTTAACACCTTCCTAAAATAGCTAGGGCTCAAAAACACCCACATGTTGTTTCTTTGTCTTGCAGAGTGTCTGCATAAAGCAAAATCTGGGGATTTTGGTACTGCAGACAGTGCTGGGATGCTGCAGCAGCACAAGTGAGATAAGCAGAGATCTGAGCCTTGCTTTTCCTGTCATGAGCTGGGCTGGTGCCCTGAAAGGCACATGGGTGAGGAGAAAAACATGGTGCTGTGGAGCAACTTGATGAAGATTGGCCCATCCTCAAGGGAAAATCCCAGGGATTTCAGACATCCCATCCAAACCTTGCTTCTCCTGTCGTTTACAGGCAACAGCCCAGCCTTGTGTGGTTTCAGTCTGCTACCTGCACTGGGCTGCAGCACGGAATGAGGAAGCCCTTCCTCCTTTAAAGAGCTGCTGTGTCCCTCCTCTCCACTCCCAGGGGTGCCATTATCTCCTGTGGATCGAGCCTCACAGCATTCCTTGGGCTCTGCCTCCCTGCCAGTTTCTCCTGGACATCCATGGACTGCACACCTTGTGTGGAAATCCCCTGAAAACCTCTGCTGCTGGAAGTCCCACTGCAGCCATGGACCCTGCAGAGCATCTCCTTGGCCAGGCAGCTTTTCTGAGCCTGAATCCCACTTGCAGCATCCAGCTCCACGTGGGAACAAGCCCTGATTTTGTGGTTTCCAGGAGAGCAGCAGGTCCCAGGCCCTGGAGCTTCGTTCCAGTAGATGGCATCAAAGACAGCTCGTTCCTCTGCAGGATCCAGCTCCAAGGCTCTTTTCCCACAGTTCCACTCCCCACAGTCCCGTTTCCCAACGACTCTGGAGCAGATATTCCTTTAAAAAAAGCAAGTTTCTTAAAAAAAGTAATCTCTGCATTGCTTTTATTTTGCTTCAGTGTTAAGGGACATGTCCCATGTCACACACCAGCGTGGTGCCCGGTTTTCCACCCAGCAGTAGGGACTGGGTGCTTTTTGCTCACCTTTGGCCATTCAGCCACATTCTCACCTGAAATATGCATTTAAAAATTAATTACAGACCTTCAGGTGCAGGTTTTGATGTCTGAATTTAGTTTACTTTATATTCACATGTGTAATTTTTGCATATGCAGTGCCCTGCATAGCAGGGAGATTAAATCTTCCTTTTTCTTTATTTATTTATGAACTATGAGACTTCATAGTTGCTGGAGGTCATTGATCCACCAGACATGAAGAAATCCCTCTTCTTGGCTCCAGCCTGTAGGATTTCCCACGACCAGCAGGTTTAGCACACCGTGAGACTTCAGCTGACACATCACGGTGGAAAATCCAATCACTGCCACATCACATCTTGAAAACTTGATCACTGACTCACCCTTATTTCTGATCTCTTTGGGACTATTCCAAAATCAGGTTCCCTGCATTAGCAGAAGGAGGTCAGGAGTAGTGAGTGAGTACAGGAGGAGGGAACATACGTGTAGTTTTTACTTTTAAACTTGGACCCCTGTGACTTTTAAATGTAATGATTGTAACATACCCTGCCCTGGGGAAGCGTATTGCAGCTGCCTCCCTGTGCTTGCATTAGCCAGTAGACTTAGCAGGATTTTATGGATCTATTTTCAATTAATAGGAAAGAGCTGGGATTTCTTCCCACTGGGTTTGTCTTCTGCTCTATTTGTAAGTTAAAAAAAAAAAAAAAAAAAGGGAATTACCTTCCCTTCTTTACTAGGCCATAGATATTATTTGGGCTGTACTCCTCACCTGCTCAAGGTGACTTTGACTTCTTCAGGCTGGGATAGGCAGGATTTGGGCTGTTGGGTGAGGTTTGAGGGAGGCATATGGCAGTGTCCAGGGCTGGAGTTCCTGCTGGAAAAGTGTGTGAAATGGCAGGATTGCTGGTCTGTCCCAGGCAGATTTTTGTGCTCAGATCCAGGCCATGGCAAAAACCTTGTCTGAGAGATGTGACACAGAGCTTTCCTGGAGCTCCAGGAGAAAAGCAAATCTGCATGGGGATAATGCATTTGTTTAATGGATTAGATCGGAAAACAGGATTAAGCCCTCCTGAGGGCTTTGAGGTGGCAAACAGCAAGCTCAGCCAGGCCAGTGGATGCTCCTGTGGCGTGGTCACATTGCAGGGCTGGAAGTGGGATCTGGCAACACCTTTTGGTGGGTGCTGGTGCCTTGGTGGACACCTGAGGCTGCAAGGGGCTGCCAGGCTGATGCCCACCAGGGCCAGGACCAGCTGTGAACCCCCAGGTGTGCCCCTGTCCTCTGCCTCACGTGGGAACAGCATCCTCCAGGCTGAGCTGCCCATCGATGCCGCTCTTAAAACATCCCCGCTGCAGAGTGGTGAGGGAGGGAATCATTACAGATTTAGAACATGGATTTTAAGGCACAAACTTAGCCCAGAATCCTGGCAAATTTTCCAATCCCAGCAGCTAAATCCCTTTCACAGGGTGAAGCTGGACTGTTGTTTCCAGGTGAGATGTACCACTGTGCTGCCAGTGCCAGGGAAAAGATTCTTTCCTCGGTAAAATAATGAAAGGTGCCAGTCCCTTTGTTACTGGTTATCCTGTTCCCTGGGAATGAGTGAGCAGAGCTTGAGGAACAGGAGTTATGGGGAGAAGGGGAATAGAGTAATGAAGCTGAAAGAAAACCAGCTCAATGCTTAGCAGGAAGGGATCGCAGTGCCTGGGGCCATTCAGGTGTTCTCCTTGTTACAAGAGCTGGAAAGCTGAGAAGAGTGAAAGGGGAGGTAGGAGGGACCTCTCCAGGTGACACTTTATAACTTAGAGATTTATCAGGCACCTGTAGTCTACAAAAAATACAGGATTGGTGATTTTGCTGAGAAGGGACAGGTGGGTGTGCTCTCAGAATGCTGCTGTGCTCTGGCAAACCCTCTGTCCCAACACACTCCTTTTTTGTAGCTTCAGGAAGGTTTTCACAATGAAGAACCCACTCAACAACACCTGGGGACTTCACTCTGGGGACCAGTCCAGAGCCCTTGGCTCTCACATGCAGTCCCAGGGGACAGAGAGAGTTTGGCTTTGCCTGCACTGAGGAATGAGGGAATAAATAAATAAATAATCCTTCCTGGCCTGTGCAATTCACCATTTATAGTCCTGCAGCAAAACCCTGCATTCTGTTTTTCAGGGAGCTGGGGGCTGGTGGGGATGGGGAGAGGGGGATCTTCCTCATCCCTGTTGGAGGGAGCCTTGTCCCAAACGTGGGGCAAAGTCTGCCTGATGGGAAAAGCTAAAAGGAGACTGTGCTCTACAAAAACCATGGGGAAATTGTCCAACAGCAGGTCTATATTTATAAAAGTCCAGAGGGGCTTGGGTTTGTGCAGAGGCCATGCAAGGGCAGCAAAGGTGTCTGTTATTGGGCTCTCAAAAACATTTGGCTGCTGTTCCCTGACTGACTGATAGGGCTCACTTCCTGAGCTTTGGCCACTGGTTTTGGGGGAAGTCTGGAAAACTCATCTACTTGTTCCAGCAAAGGCAGCACATTTCCTGTCTGCAATGCTGGGCATTGAGAAGATGCTGCTTTTCAGCCTGATTTGAGCAATCTCCTTTACATTTCAGATGTTGCAGAGATTTATTTATATGAAGGTTTCCTCTGTAGCTGTGCCAGGGAGTGCAGAGAGGGGCAGGTGATGATTCAGAGCCAGATGGTTCATGCTGGGGTGCCGAGAGCACGGGGACGTGTGAGGACAGAGCACAGGAGCCCAGGCACAGCAGCCGGCCAGGACAACCTGTCAGCAGCTGTGGGGGAGCTGAGCTGGACCTACAGCTCTGCTTTCCACCAAAACACCACCCTAAAACTGGCCAGGTCTGACCATGACATCCTGACCTGGGCCAGCCCAGCTGAGCTGTTTGGGGAATTCTGTGTGGCACTGTGGGGTTTGGGGTTTTGGGGCCAGCAACCTCTACAAACTGAGTTTAGCTGGTCATGATTTAGGGACACAAAATAGAGAGCTTGAGATGATTCATGGTAAGGGAGAAAGGCCTCACTCTCCTCATCACCTGCTGTGAAGGACAGGCACGCAATTAAAAGTTTTCTGCAGATGCTAATTACAATGGACTTAGCTAATGACCGATTGGTCTTTTGATTGCATTGAGAGTCTAAGTGTAATGGATTTAACTGAAGTATGGATTACAATCTTGTTCTAATTAAAACAAAAACGTGTAACACATATTAGCACATATCAGAAAGAGTTTTAATGGATGTTTGGGATCAAACTGTTGGAAATATTAATGTGTTGTCTAAAGCCTGCAGCACTTAATTAGATTCTTCATCCAAGTGGAATTCAGGTTACTTCAAAGGATGCATCCAGATAAGATTTTCTTGTGCTCTCAGAAACAGAGGGAATATTGATCTGGATTGTTGCTTCCATGCTACCCCTCCTTTGCCCTCCAGTTCTGAATCCTGACTTCTCAGTCCCCTGCATCCCTGTGGCCTGTGGAAGAGAGGGGCAGAATTTGTGATTCTGAACCTTTTGCATATCTGCTGAGCAAGGTTTACCATTTTCTGCCTTGCTTTGGGCACAAAGAGCAGAGCTACAAGGTTGTTGTTACCTTGCAATAGATGGACTGAGATTAAACAACTCAGCTTGCTACCAGCAGCCCCAGGGAAAAGGTGTTCAGTGTGGGTACATCAGCAGTGGCCAGGGAAAGCTGTGATCAGAAAAGGGAAGCAGAGCTCAAGTTGAAATTTTAGGAATCCTGGGGGTCAGGACTCAGCAGGGAAGGGCTCACAGCTCTGCCTCTCACCTTTGCAGCTCCAGAGGAACTGACCTACTTCAATCCAGCCTTTTAATGCCAGATGAAGAAGGGACTGGAAACAGGGTGTTCTCCCTGGAAAGCACTGGACTTAATTTCTTCCACTCTTTTGGCAGCACCTGTTTCTGCACTTCTTTAAGACAAAACACACAGCCCTTTCTTCTTCTCTGGATGCTGCCTTGAGGCCAGAGAAAGCCATTTGCTGTAGGTGGTGTCTCCACCCAGGTCCTACCAGAAGTGACATGTTTGCAAAGTCAAAAAGTCACTGCTTCCGAGGCCTCTCCAACCACCAAAAAAAGTGTTTTTGAATATCTGTGATCTCTTTTCTCCCAGCTGTGACCTTCAGCTGTCTTCAGTAACCCTTCCTGTTTCTAAACCACCTGGAGGTCCTTGGGAGGGCACAGGGGAAATGCAAACTTATCTGTGGAGGGGAACAGGATCCCAAAATTACCAAAAGTGAGACATGGGCAATTAGGGCATTGACAAGCTGGTGCATCATTTCTTTACATTTGGTGTCACCGCTTGGTTTTTGAGGAACAGCCCAGCAGATATCAATGTTCCAGGTGTCCCCAGCATGGTCAGGCCAGACTTGCTGCTGGACACTCAGCCGCTGGCTCCAGCAGAAGAGGATGGAAGGGATCTGCCTTCTAACCTGGCTTCCCCACAACAGACAGACATTCTGGGGAGAACTGGGAATGTGCCGCTCCCTTCTGCTCCCCTGGGCACGAGGAGCAGGGAAGAGGCTCTGTAAGAGCAGCAGTTGCTCAAGGGCAGGGCTGGGGAGGGAGATGTGTGAGCTCAGGAAGAGCGTGTGGTTGAGTCAGGGTGTCACCAAGCAGCATGTGAGGTGACACTTAGACCAGGCTGAAGCAAAGGCTTCCTGTCTTCAGAATATCTCATCTGGGTCACGCTTGGAGCAAACCAAGCTCAGCACAGCCACGCAGCAACACCTTGCTCCAACGCAGGATTGAGGTGTGGGACTTCTTGCAACAAGCCTGACAGTGCAAACCCTGCTGGTCTCGGTGCCACAGCACCTCCAGTGACACATCTGTAACTGGGGCCATACAGCTCCCCCCAGACTGTGACACAGCAGCAGATCAGTATTTTTATGGCAGCTCTGGTCACCTCTCTCTGCCCAAAGCACTGCCTGAATGGGGACTCTGGGATCAGCAGAGCACTTCCCAAACCCACTGCCACCACTGTGCAGCTGCTGAGCCCTTTTGTGGCAGTGTCACTGCATCTGTGAGTTTTCAGTTCCGGAATAATCTCATTTTAGAGAGTCTTAACTGGCTGCGTTAACCCAGTTAATAACTGATGTTTGCTCAGTTTATCAAGTCCTTGACTGTGCAGGCCTGGGTGTGCCCTGCATTGACAGAGGGAGGAGATTTTACACTGGAATTTGGAGGTTGATTTAGGAATCCTGCTCACCTGATGTCCATGTCTGTGGCGTGAGTTTACAAGCAAGGCAGGGAGGGTTTGAGCCCAGTGAGGGCTGCATTGCCTCCATCACCTCTGCAAAGAGAGGTACCCAACCACTGAGCAGAGAGGAGCTGGCACTGAGGGAGTAAACCTAATTATGTGCCAAAGAGGTTGCCAGGAGCTGGAGGGACAGGAGATGTTGTAAGGTGAACTCATTAGCACAGGATAATGTCACTCCTGTGGCAGCACAGAGAGCAGAGAGCCTGCAGCCAGAAGAGTCCAAACAACCCAACACCCTGAAATAAAGACAAGTTAAGGAGTAGAATGGGACAGGCTGCCCAGGGCAGTGGTGGGATTTAAATCCCTGGACAGATTTAAAAGATGTTCAGGTGTGGCTTGGCAGTGCTGGGGCTGGACTCTCTGAGATCTTTTTCTACCTGAAAATGCTTCTGCGATCTAAGGTGATTCAATCTAATTCAAGGTAAAGACAGGACTTCAGGATGTTGAGAAGCCTCAAATTCATGTGAGTCCATATCTGTGTGTGTGCAAACATGGTCACTGAACTCTGTGGAGAGCTGGGGAAGTCAGCAGGCACCTGAGAGCAGGGGGATGCTGCAGCTGATCAGCCTAAATGGGATTTACTGAGAAAACTCCAGTGCTCCTCCAAAAGCCACAGATTTTGCTGCTGAGCTTTCTGTGCCATTAATCTCGTTAGTGACAGGATTTATGTTGAGATGAGGAGAGGTAAAACAGGGTTAAAAAAAAGATACCACAGATGCTACTTCACCGGCCCCATCTAATTTTCGTGCAATTCTGGTTTCAGATAAAGAGCCTTCCCTGGGTTTTTGTAGGAGAACAGCAGTGCAGGCTATTCAAGGGGTGATAATACACGGCTCTCGTGGCTAAAGCCTCCTGCTTTCTGAACACACATCCTCAAGGAGCACAGCAGGAAGCAGGGATGTGCCTTCAACTACTCTGCTGCCAGACTCAATCTCTTCCAGGCTCTTACTCGTCTCCAGCTTTGGGGCAGACAATGGGAGAAAATTATTTTGAGTGAAGCCCTTGCTCACTAATTGCAGTTTGTGCTGAGAACCAAGCAGCAGCAGGCAAATTTATTTGGTGTTATGGCTGTATCAGGGCAGTGTGGTGAACACTGAACCCTGCACAGATTCGAGAAGGGGCAAGATTAAGGCTTTGTTAAAGCAGAGTAAATGCATCAGAGCTCCACTGAAAACAGAGGAGCTGAGTAACATCTTCAAGTGTCTAACAGAACTGCAGCCAACCACGTATGGCTGTTTGCACAGATCCATAAACCAGATATTATAAAAAAGGAAAAGAAAAATAAAACAAAGGAAATCCACTTTAGCTGAGATAAACTGAACCTGGACACATGTGCAAACCCAAAACAACAAGAGGCATCTCACAGGCTAAATGAGCTCCTCGTTCCCAAGGGCGTCGAGTGTGATCATCTGCGAAGCAGGAATGCGAGCCAAGGTTTCTGTTAGTAAAAGGGTGAAATGAAATGTTATTTTTAAAAAGTTTATATGAAGTTAAGTGAGCAGGATAATCCCAGCCTCTTAGGACAAACCTCTCACACTTGACAATGTGCACAAGAAGGGAGGTGTGAGCAGAGCTCTGTCCTCATGTGTCCTGTGTTGTGTGTCCCTGACTCATGACCAGCTGAACTCCTTTTGTAGAGGTTGCTTGGGAAAGACAGCAGCTGGCCCCAGAACCCCAAACCCCACAGTGCCACCCATTATTCCCCAAACAGCTGGCTCAGCTGGTTAGAGCTGTACAGACATTGTGGTGGGCTGGACCAGTTCAGACCTGGCCAGTTTTATGGTGATGTTCTGGTGGAAAATGGAGCTGTAGGGCCAGGTCAGCTCCCCTACATTTGCTGACAGGTTGTGCCTGGGCTCTTGTGGCATCCTTTGTCCTCATCATCACCTCGCTCCAGGTGGGATTTCCCTGCCCTGTGTGCAGCATCCTGATAGAGCTCCAGGGACAGCCATGGTGAGTGAGCCATGGGGAAGTCGGAGTGGTGGGCACTGTCCTCCCTCCCAGGATGGTTTGGGTTGGAAGGAACCTTAAAGATCATCTAATTCCACAGCCTGCCACGGGCAGGGACACCTTCCATAGCCCAGGGGACTCTGGCAGTGCCTGGGGCGTTGGGAGGGCAGGTCCAGGCACCCACAGCCAGTGGAAGCTGTGGAAGGCAGCACTGTTGGCTGAGCTGTGGCAGCAAGCTGTGCCCTTCTGCCCTGGCAGCCCCGAGATCTTCTCCAACACTGCTTGTCTGCAGATAATGATGAATAGTCCCTTTATGCACAGCAACCGAGTGCTGCTGGTGTCGCCTCCCTGAGAAAAATCAGCATCCCTCCTCGAAGGCATGGAATTATGCTCCTTCTGCCATAGACAGACCGCATAATTCACTGTAATTTTATTATCTCTGTGCACTCAGAACTGCGCCACATGGCTCTTCTGTAAGTGGCGAAGGTAAGAGGCTACACCAGCATGAATTTTCTTTAATAAGATTACACCATGATAATAGGCTACTAGAATAATTCAGCTTCTAATGATTTTGTTCTTCCTTGCTTCCACATGATCAAGGGCAATATGCATTAAAGTTTAAGGGGTTTTCCTAATTATGGAGTAGTGAGTATATATTTTATCTAACAGCTGTAATATTCAAAGGGAATTTTTGTTTTTGTGGGAAATATTTATTTGGTATTGCCATTTTCAAGGCTCTCTGTGTAAGCGTGTGCAGGCCTATGATCAAATTTCTGCGATATAGTGGTGGTGTTTCTGTGGGAAAAATCCAAGTGTTGAAACACAATGCAGCCAACCAAGCTGTCTGGAAGGGGATCAACCTTGTAATACTTTAATCTGATTTAAAAAAAAAAAGAAGTAGTAAAAATTATAAATTATTTCTTCATGCAGATGAGTTGCCTAACATCAGGCATGCAAATCAGGAAACGTTGGCTCGACTCCCCCAGGGCCTCAGTTTCCCTTTCAGTAAAACAAATGAAAGAGTCGTTGGCACTTTGAGACCTGCCTCAGTGGGTTATCCCAGCCGGTTTGTATTGCACCCTGGGAGCACTGAGAGATTTGGTTCCCTGATGTTTGTAAAACTCTCCCAGATCTTTGAAGAAACACTGCAAAGCCTTGTTTTGGCATTCCCAGAGGCAGCGCTGGGTAACGGCTGTCACCGGATTATACCCAGTCCTTGGAGAGCGTGATTTTATCCACGATCCCACCTGGCACTGGAAGCTTCCAGCTCTCCCCAGTGGAGCTGGCTTGACCTTCAGAGCTATCTGAACCTGCTCTGCCGGGTGCCAACCTCCCTCCAATCTCTGCTTTTCTGGATCAAACACAGCTTAACATGAGCGCTGTGAACAATGGCTCCTCAGTGAAATTCATATCAGCAGCGCTCCTGACACAAGTGGGGAGGGTGGGGGCCCAGAGCCACACATCTGTTAATCAGGGCTGGGTGTCACTTGGCAATTCGGAGATGGTTTGTGCGGAAGGAAGCAGAGCTCTGCAATGAAAGACTTTTGAGGTTTGCTCTGAAAGGCTTGTTACCACTCGTGACGCGCTTCCCCACCCCGTGGCCAGGTCTTTGTGGCTTGCACTGAGAAACCGAGAGGGCAGAATTCACGCCAGCTGGTGATCATGGCTGAAATTTGTCCCTTCTTCGAGGACCTCTCTGGATCCACCTGGGGAGGGTGGGAGACAGTTGTTGCCACATGTCACAAAGCTTTGGAGTTACGTAAAGAATGAGGATTTGCAGCAGATGGTGTTTGCACTGGAATTGTTTGGTCTAAGGCTGCTCACCACTTGGGCATGGTGGTTTTCACCTGGGCATGGAAATGAAAAACTTAATCCAGGTGGGAGTTCAGGTTCAGGGTTGAAGGGAGAGCAGCAGCATTTCAAGCTCTGCCTTGCTCTGCTGGCTGGAAGAAGAGTTGTGTAACCCAGCACTGGGAAAATCATCAGCTCCTGAGCTCTGCCTGCGCTGGGTCTCTCCCTCCTTTTCCAGCAGAGGGGAAATAGCAGAATTTTTCCAGCTAGATGAGGCAGTGGAGTTGGGAAATGGGAGAGGATCAGGTGAGTTTTCCTCTGCAGTGGCAAAGGCCTTTCCCCACTGCTGTTAACCAGGAGGATTAAAGAGTGAGCTCCTCAGACACTCCTCTGCTATCAACCCCGAGCTGAACCCTTGGGTTAGGAGCTGACTTTTCATTTGGGACTGACAGACTTGCAAGCTAAATCAGAGCCCAGATGGCTTAGAAAAGCCCAGAGAGCTCCAACCTGAGAGCAGCTCTTGCCACGCACGTTCCCATGCTCTTTCAACAGGCCAGGGCTGCTGTGCCAAGTGTGATTTCAGAGGAAGCTTGGAAAGAAAGTCCAGCCCCGTCTGTCATCCTTTTTTTTCAGAGAACTTCTGGTGCCTTTGCCATGTGCAGAATAGCTGAGAGAAAGGGCTTTTACAAAGCTCGGAGCTGGGCTTCTGTGTGTCCTGCTTCCCTTCTTCCTAAGATGTGTTCCCTTCCTCCATGAGTCACCCCGCGGACGAAAATAAGAGAGTTTTTTAGGGGAAAGAAGACAAAACAGCAGAAGGTGGCTCTTCAGAGCCGCTGTGCCGTGGCCGTTTGTTCATGGCTCTGGAAGCATCTGTCAGCTTTAGCCCGGGGAGCTCAGTCCCGAGGAGCTCCAGACTGAATTAGCCTGGCGTGTTTGTATGCGCGGCCGCGCGCGGTGCCGCCTGCCGCCCCTCGCCCAAGGTGGATGTGTTTCAGAGGAGAAGCAGTTTGCACGGATGAAATTATTCAGTGCCTGCGGGAGAGCTGCAGACTGCGCCAGTCGGGCTGTTAAAATGTTTCCTGGAGTTTGCTGGGAGGCCCTGGCGCTCCAGGGCTGCGGGATTTGCCTCATTAGCGGGAAAACAGTGCCTGAGGAGCCCAACCTGTCCTGCCATGGGGACACCTGTGTGTGGCCATGTCCCAGGGAGGTGTCTCTGCTCTGACACTGCCCTGGGAGGGGGCACTGGGGACCTGGTGGCTGCTCCCTACTCCTCCACAATGCTTTAGGACTCTAAACACTTCAAAAGTGGCTTTGCAGGTGTCCATCGAGCCTCGCCTCAACACCCAGCTCCATGTGCCACCACACCTTGGCTCTGAGCAAGCACCCCACCGCTGCTTCATCGAGCTGCGAGCTGGAAAACTTCTAATTAAAACCAGATTATTGGTCTTGGCCCTTCTTGTTAGTGTTTTGATTTGGGGTTTTCTTTTTTAAGTCCCTTTAAGATGTCTGGATAGATGATATCAAGGTTAATTTGTTTGTGATGGAAGAAATGTTTTCACATGGTGGCTGAGTGTTGTTGGAAAAGAGCAAAATTAATAGCTGCTCACTTAATCCTGATTAAACTGGCAGCTGGGAGATATTGATCAGTGTGTTCACAGCAAACTATCCCTCTCTAATGCTGGGGTAAACAAGCCTGGGACTGTGGTTGCCTTAACCCTTCCCACATTGGCAGCCTCCTGCGCTGGGCAGGACCTGAACCAGTGCATCCTCCTGCTCCCCAGCAAAGGGCTTTGTCTGAGGTGAGCTCCCTGGGGTAAAGCCAAGCTGGCTTTGCCCCAAAATCTCCTGGGATTGCAGAGCAGCCACCCAGGTCTGGGTGTTCCTGGGGAGCCCTCTCTGCCAGGGACCCTCGGTGGCCCCCACTCCCGGCCGCCACTGCAGCCATCACATGGGGTGCTTGGAGTGGATCAGTGTTCCACAGAATCCAAAAAAGCTGCTCAGGGGGTTAGCAGCAGCTGATTCTTGGAGTTTAAATAAAAAAACAGGGCTTGGCCAGAGCGGGCACCAGCTTGGACCTGACCCCAACTTTGCTGGTGTTCCCAAATCCTGCCACTTTCATCGCTGTTGGTCATTTCTGACATGCGATTTCTGGATAAACCCGTGCTCACCTCTCAGCCCATGTTTGATCATGCTCTCACCCCCAAAGCCATAAACCAGAAGCAATTCTGAGGCTTCCAGGTGAGGGAGGGAGGCTCAGCAGCCCCAGCTTTCCTGCTCAGGCTTTGTTACTCCCAGCAAACCCATGTTCCACAGTCGAGTCTGTGCATTCTTAATGCAGCCACTGCCAGGCTGGCTCCAAATGACACAAATTGCTCTAGGTTGGGTCTGCCTTCCCTCTTTACAAGGTCACTGCATTTTTGCACCTCTGGCTGCTGCACTATGGTTGAGTTTCTTATTAACACAGACCAGGTCTGGAAATACCTGGAACTGTCTTCAGTGGGGTTACTGGAGTGAATGGAGAGTAACATGTCAAAGAACAGCTTTCCAGAGGGCACCCAGAAATGTGCTTTTCTCAGGGAGATGAGTACTGCGGGGGCTCAGTTTTATCCTTGCCAGAAATTCCATCTAGAAGAGCACAGTTCCCGTTGGAGGTACCGTAACTGTAACCAGTACTGGAGCTGGCCCAGAATTAATTCATTGTGGTAGATCTTGGTACTGATCCACTGCTCAGCACTTCTGGAAGAGATCAGTGTTTCTTTTGTGAATGTCAGATAAACTGTTTTTCCATGGGGTGAGTAGATGACACAGAAGGGAATTGACCTCCCTTGGGCAGCACTGCTCACAAAAAACAGCAGCTGGCTCCCCCCGCCCTTGCTCTGCTTCTCCTTCCTGGAGCTCTGCTCACCTCACACTTGATGGGATGAGGGTTCCTCACTCTCTCAGGTGTCCAAAGGAAGGTATTTCCCCAGATGTCCCTCCTCACGTGGCACATGACAGTCTTGCAGGAACGTGCATTGTATGCTGCAAGGACAGACACTATTATAATCACTGTCCTTGGATAATCAGGCTCAGGTTTCCTGCTCTCTCATTACCCTTATTCCTCCCAATGTTTGGTGCTTCCACACAGTGGCTGACTCTCAGCCCACACTTGTACCCTGTGTGCTCTTGGATGATGGATTCTCTCTAGGATGCAGGGCAGCCTTTTCCAAGCGTTCTTGTGCTGACCACAGGGCCAGCTCATCCTCCTTGCATCCACATTTATGAGGTACAAAGCCATGGCAGATGAAACCCATCTAAGCTGTTTTACAGCTGAGGCATAAATCAAAATGGGGAATTGACGGAGTTCTGGCTTTCCTGCAGAGACTGTTATTCTCTTTTTCACACGGGCAGGAGTGTTGCTGCTCCAAGCTTGTAGTTCAGTTGTACCTTCAGGGTTCGGTGCCCTTCCTGCACTCCCTGGGGCCGATGGCACCACTCAGCTCTCCTTTGGGCATGGCCTAGCTGCCAGAAAGCACCGTGCTGGCAGAGGTTCATCCTGCCACTCCCCAGGGGACTTGACTCCTTTGGCATATTTGCGTTTGGATTTTCTTCATTCCAGCCTGGGCACGTACGGGTTCTCTCTGCTGGCTGCTCAGCCATCGAACCCTCTCAGGACTGACCACAGCATTTTTGTGCTTTGTAGGATCCTTTCAAGTCCCGGGGAGGTGCTGGGTGAGCGGTGGGAGTGTGTGAGGGCATCCAGAGGGATTTCATGCCTCGCGCTCATCGAAGCCTCTGAGCCATGAACAAGAGGCTGCATTTTTTTTCCACAACCCCTGCCAAACCTTGGTCCTTTCTTCCATCCTCCATATGCTGCCTTGTTGGCCTGAACAGCCATCTCTTAATCTGAGTCTGTCTCGGGAGAACCAGTCAGTAAAACATCCTTAATTAACCTTGCTGAGTTCATCCTAAAAGCAAACCAGACCTTCTGAGGTGCTGCTCCCCTCGTGCCAGCAGCTGTTCTCATTTGTGAGAGAGAAGACACAGGTGGTGTTTGGGATCTGATGTGCTTTAATTTGCTGCTGGAAGAGGCTGTGGATCTCCCATATCCCAATCCCTTTTCTGTCCTTTGATTTGCAAGAGCCTTGCAGTGTTTCATTGTGTCTCCATCTCCTTAGGTAAAAGCTGAACCAGCTGAAGCTGCAGCACTGGAGGCAAAATCGTTTTCCTGTTCAGAAGCAAGAAGGGTGGGAATCTGGGGTCATTCCTCAACAGCCAGTTTTCCCTGAGTAGGACAAGAGACTCTACTCTTGGCTTATTTACCCCAAACAGCTTCCCTGTGGGAAATCTGGTTCTCTTCCCCTCTTCTGGGACAGAAACAGGGATGGGAGATAGAAGGGTTTGGCCAGATGGATTGTGATTTGGGCAAATAAATTAATACATGGGTCAGTGGGTAGAGAGGTGGTTATTTTAACATTTGAGGCAAAGAGAAATGTTCCTTTCCTTTATTATTGTTCCTGGAGATACAGAGCAGAAAAGTCTTCATTGTTATGTATCTGTGCAGCCTTGAGGGAGGTCCTGATTCCAGCTTATGTTTGGAAAAATCTGGTGGAGCCACAGAGTGGATTCATTCCCAGTAAACGATACCTAAGGCAGTGGAAGGTGGTGGGTGAATTATCCATCAGGTAGGATAATGCTTTTGAGGGAAAATGAAGAGGCTCCTGCGATGATTCCTGAAGTCAGTGCATTATTTCTGTTTGTTAACTCCTCTCCACTGCTCCCTCCCCTGCCTGGAGCGCCGTGTGTTCCGTGGCCCCTCAGAGAAAGCGGCTCTGTCTTTCATGTTCGCGGCGTTTCCCCCTTCCCCGTCTCGCAGCTCAGCATCTCTGATATTATGACAGAACGTGTTCAATGCACAGAACTATTAAAAATGTAGCTCAGATGGTGCTGATGGGAGGCTGACATCTCCTGAATAATTTATCTTAACTGGAAAGATTTGTAACACTTAAATGTTAGCAGGACTCTTCCTTTTAACTCCTTCTGAGGCGGCTGCTTATTGTGATTCACTGGTTTGGGCAAGAAGGGGCTCGGCCTGTTCAAGGCCAGAGCTAAAGCCACCACCTCCCTCAGGGACAGTCACACTGCTGGTCATGCTCCCTTGGAGGCTGGAGAACTCCAGAAGAACCCCAAAAGGAAGCTGGAGTTGTTGGAAGAAGCAGTCACAGTTGGATTGCCCCTGCCTTGGGAATAGTGAGCTTTTTCCAGGGCGGAGGATTGAAACACGCTGTAATTACTGGCTGCAAAGTATTTACAGTAAGCAAGGAATGGCTGGCTACCTTTAACTCCTGGCAGCAGCTCCTTTCCTTGGGGCAGTGACTGTACCTGCTCCGAGGAGGAGCTGCTGCCATCCCTTGTCCAGGGAAAGGACCCCGTGTGTTTCTGGGCCAGGGGTTTGCACAGGGTCTTTTCCAGTCTTACAGTCCTGTCATTCCATGGGCATGGATGCAAGGAAGTCAGGGTCATTGCTTTCTTGTGTACATTCAGTAGAAATTCGTGCAGGGAACGTCCTTGCACACAAGCCAAGAGCCTGAATTTCTGAATTTATGCTGGCAGAAATGCAATCACAGGGGGATTTCATCAGTTGACTTCTTGGTATCGGTGTTAGAAAGGCCAAGGTCATTTCTGTGATGATCGTCTAAGAAGGCTCTTCCTCTTTTTTGTCATTACCCAGAGAATCAAATCCTGCTCTCAGCTGCAAGGAAGCAATTCCCACACAAGTCAAAGGAAGCTGCTCAGAGAGGCCAGGGTTTATCCCATAGTTTATAAGCAAATTTATCACTGAAATTGCTGTGCCCACACCACGTGGCTGCTTCAGCCCAAAGGGGCTCGGTGCTGACTCTCAAACAAATCCTCCCTGCTCTCTCTCACTTTTCTTCCTCTTACTGCTGGTTGTGTTCCCTGCAGGGTTGTTTCACTGCATTTCAGTCTTCCTCCAGGTTCCCACCAAAACTGAGATTAACAGCTTAGGTAAGACAGTTTATCCTTAAAGAACACAAAATCTATGCTGGGGAGAGGGACTGGGAAGACAGAAATTCTGCTATTTCTGGTTACAGATGAGGTCCTGCAGGGTAGAAGGTCAAACTCTGACGTTCTTGAAGTCAATGCCAAAATCCATCTATGGCTCCCAGCTGGCCAGGGCATCATCCCAAACAGTTTGTGACTGATCCATCCTCTTTGTGGCCACAGATTCATCACTCTGAATCTTCTCCCTGCCTAATCTTGGAGGACCTGGAAACACCTCACTCTTCTGTATCTATTTTTCCCCTAGTGAAGTTTTGAGGTGCTCACACAAAGGAGCAGGATGTTGTTATTCTCATTTTTCAGCTGTGGAAACCACGAAAGGCCAAGTGATGTACTTGAGGTCACATCAGAAGCAAAAGTAGGTTCTCCATGTCCTCTGTTCCTTCCCAGCCTCTCTCATGAACCCATAATAAAATGCAACAAAGGTTCATAGCAAGAAAAATTGGATTGGAACCTGCAGCAGCCCAAGATCAACACTGAAGTCCCTGTGGCTCAGTAGAAACCCTGGAGTTAATGACCTCTGCAAAACTGATGTATTTTTACATAACTAAATTCCAGGAAAAAAAAAATTAAATCCTTATTAATTATCAAGACAGGAACTAGTAGGAGAGAAGAGCCAGAGTCTTTAGGTCAGATTCATCTGAATCCATCACCTCGCAAAAATTTATATTGCGAATAAATACACCCTAGAAACTACTCCAATAAATTTTTCCTATTGAAACAAATTGTCTTCATCATTTTAAAGGAAGGTAATTGAATATAAATTTTCTCCGTCTGCAGAGGAATAGGCATCCAAATGCATGTAGGTGTCTGTGAGTATCCATGTTTTGGGGATAGTGCTGACATCTGTGTAGGACATGTTGGACTGGCTCTGACTGACTTCAAGAGCTGCTGGAGTGGAAACCAGCACTGATCTCCAACCTGGGGAAAATTCTCCTCAATTCCGGCTTCTTTGTGTATTAGCAATTACTTTCAAATGTTTGTAACTCAGTGGCGGCTGCCAAAATCTGCATTGCCTCCCAAGGAAAAACTCTTTTAATTTCTTCGTGTTTAGAGGCTAAATATGTGGCTAAACTAAGCCTGATGATAGCTAAGGTTTTGTTTTGGGCAGATTGTGAGTCCATGCACAGTTAGTGCCTGGAATATGCACACAGCTGGGACTGTGCTGGGGCTGTTGTCTGTGGAAATGTAAAAATACTCTTAAATAGAAGTTGATCTTTCCCACATTTCCTGCTATGGTTAGAGGTGATTTTCTCCTTGTTTTGTTCTCGGCTGTCTCAGTGCTTTGAGTCTTCCTGCCCGAAAGTCTCTTCTTGCAGTCATTTTGCAGCCTCATGCATTATGTACACGTGAAAAATGGTTGGTTAAGTAAGAGGTTTCTTGGTTTCAACCAGAAGAGAAGTACATAAAGTCACCAGAAAGTGACTTCTATGAAGAAAAACTTGTATGTACTATAAAATCAACCAGCTATACCAGGCCTGGCTTTGAGCAGAAGTAAACTGGTCGATTTTAAGCCTTCATGTTTTAATGCCCATGAAATACAAGAGCCCATATGCACCCCCCTGGCTCTGCCAGCTTCCCCCTGCCTGTTTTACAGCTCGGGGTGCAGGCTCAGGGCCACGTGAAGTTGTCAGATGCAGGGGGATGTTGTCCCTGCAGCAGCAAAGAACATTGCACTGCTTCAGAGCTGCAAGGAGAGGGTTATAAAATTATCGTGCCTGTAAATTCCAGATGCAAACCATATGATTGCAAAGCCCTGCTCCCCGGCCTTGTTTAACATGACTCTCTCCTAAGCCTCCTCAACATCTGCCTGGCCTGGAAGTGCAGCTTTCCCCGTGCTCGGTCACACGCTCAGTGAACACCTTGTGCTGGGACTAAAAAACAAGCACTGTGCAGCTGATGAGGTGTTTGCTTAGGATTAGGTGCCGTGGTTAATATAAGCATTAAAAAATCTCTCTGGCCACCGTCCTGTGTCACAGCGGCCTCGTATTTCCTCTCCTCTGGAGACGGATGCACATCTGGTTTGAGTGGCTTTTGTCCTGTTCCCTGGCCACAAAGGAAAAAGGAATACTGGGCTTCTAAGGATGGAAAGTTATGCGGCGATGCTAAATATATCGGTGTTTCTTGGAGCTGGACGTACCGGGATAGGCCGTTCCAGCAGCACTTCCAGCACAAGAGGCAGGTCTGCCTGTGAGCACTCCGGGTTTTGTTTTGGAACAGGGAGGTGCATCCACGTGTACGGGTGGTGGCTCCATGAGAGCCGGAGCTGCCCGTGGGGAGCTGCCTCTCACGGCTGGGCTGAGCCCCTACAAGCCCTTGGGTTGTGTCTTCTCTTCCCCAGAGCGATCGAGTTACACGCCTTGAGCTTTGCCATAGTAGCAGAGGAAGGGGGAAGAGTACAGAGGTTATGGAAAACAAAACATTAATTTTCTTGACCAGCTGTGTTACAAGCGGAGTGCAGCTTTATTTATACCCACGGCACGGTGTCCATAAATCAGGGCTGCTCTCCAGCAAGGCATTTAATGAGAACTATTAAATGATTTCATGATGCACTCATTGTTACCATCTGATAAAAAACAGCGCTGCCTCCGAGGACCGGGGCTTTCCAGTTGTAGTTTTCATGGGGGAAGGAGGTCCAGGGGCAAGCAAAGCCCTCAGCAGTGTCAGATGAGGTCTGCAAACCTCTCTGGGCACATCGTGTCAGAAGGATCCGTCGTCCCAGCCCAAGCACAGAGCCTCCTCGCAGATCCCATTAGGGACAGGGGCTGCTGGCATGAACAGCCTTTGGGTTTGTGTAACGCCTTTTGTAGAGAAAATACCTGATCTGAGCTCTGCTCCACCTGGCAGAGAAAATCACAGCGTTGCCGTGGAGGTGGGTGCTGCTCTCCCAGAGGAACGTGAGGCTGGACCCCAGCCCGTGGCGCAGGAGGAATCACGGAATGGTTTGCGTTGGAAGGGACCTTACAGACCATCAGTTCCACGGGCAGGGACGCCTTCCTCAAGCCCAGGTTGCCCAGGGCCTGGAGCAGGAAGCCAGAGAGCCCCACAGCAGCCGTGCACAGCCCCTGCCTGTCTCTCATCCTCTTCCTGGTGTTTGTGGGAGTTCAAGCCACAGGGATCGTGCCCACTGCAGTGTGGCATCCTGGGGGCTCCCTGCACCTCTGGGGCTGTGTGGGTGACCCTGGGACATGTCCCCACATGGTGAGGGGGCCACAGGTCTATCTTCAACCTTCTGGACCCTCTCCCAGATTTTCAGTCTGGATCCCGTGGCTGCATGGAGCCTGTGAGGAGGCTCCTTTGTCACAGGCACTAAAATCACAGGGATGTCTGATTTATGTGAGAAGGTTTTCTGTGAATCAGCGGGGAGGACGTTGTGCCCAGGGCCTTGCCCCTCTCCAAGTGCTTAATTGCTAATCAGAGGCTGAATTCAGCAGCTCCCATTCTCGGGCACTTTCTGTCTCCCTCGATAAAACTGGAGAGGCTCTTGCTTTGTAACAAAGATGTTTATCTTGCCAGAAGTTGTGGGAAGCTGTAGGAGGCTGTCCTTTCTTACTGCAGAGCTCTAATGGGGTAAACAGTTGCTGTTACTTCATTTCCAGCCAGATTTTTTTCAGAATGGGGGCTGAGAAGAGGATTCCTTAATTAATCCTTTGGGAGAGTGGTCGGAACTCTGGATTTTTGTTCTGGGTTTGTATCTAAGTAGCATCTCCCAGATGCAGAGCAGTGAAACCCAGGTCCAAATGTCACCTGGCATTTCTGCATCCCTCTGATGGGTAATTTTTCTTCCTCCTTCAAGCCACCTGCCCCTTTCTCTGGGATGGAACTTGGTGGTCTTTAAAGTCCCTTCCAACCCAAACCATTCCATGGTTCTGTGATTTTTGTCCCCCTGAAAGAAGGAAATGCCCTTTCCTGGGGAGGAAGCAGCTGTGTGCGAGTGGCAGCAGGGTTTAACACTGACTGGCTAATTATTAAATTCAAATGGAAACAATCATAAAACCTGCAGATTATTGCATATGGGATGAGCTGCTCAAGCAACTCACACCAAATACATGTGGTATTAAATGTTCATTGCTTTCTCAGGACATGCCCATTTGCAGGGACTTCAGACAACTCCAGGCTGCCCTGCTGTTTTTTCCATCCATGTGAGAGTATGATTTGGGAGTGAGGTGCATAAACAGGTCTGGAGGAAGGTTTTCCATTAGCTGCAGGTAATAATTTATGGTGGGAAAGCACCAGGCAATTAAACTCTTTACATTGCTGAGCGTTAGTGTATGGTGCTGTAAGTTAGAACGTTTCCTTTAATGTTTGACTTGATGGAGATGAAGTCTCTCCCTTTATGATCTGGTAAAGCCCTTTCCACGCAAGGGCTTGGGTGGTTTGTTTAAAAAAAAATTCTTTATTATATTTATATATATTATACTTACATAGCACACACACACCAAGCTACTGCTTCATTTCAGACTGAGAAAACAGCAGAGAGGGCTGATCAGCCCTCCACAGATTGCTCTGTGCTGCCTTGAATGCAGTTTGAAGAGGATTGGGTCCTTATTGGATTGTTTTTAACTCCATAGACAAATATCCCCACCCTGGAATGCCTTTAGAATTTAGCAATATGTGCAGACCACAGTCGTGGCTGTCCCACCTCCAGTACAAAGTAGACCTTTGAAGTATTTAAAGTAGCAGATTTTCTCAAAGGTATTGAGCATGGTATGTAAATAAACTTCATTTAAGCCAGGTTGGGTTACCGAAGCACGGCTAAAACCAGTATTATGGGCTGTTCATTCTACAAAGGATCAGTCTTCACTTGAAGCTGATGCAAAGGGAGGAAACTGGTCTCAACCACAATGCTCAGATAAAAGCAAATACTGCAGATACCAAGAAGGTGAAGCAGTTACCATGCCACTGCTCTTGTTTGTTTGGGGTTTTTCCTCCTCTGTTCTGAAGCTGCAAGCCTTTTTTATTATTTAACCATGGTTAAGAAGTGTACCAGGTTCAGTCTGATTCTAAGAAATGGGAAAACCTTGCCAACTGCACTGGAGGTGGAGATGCCCCTGGGCAGCCCTTTCATTCCCAGCCCTTGCACGGTCTGATCCTTGGCTTCTGGGTCTTGGAGCTCAGGAAGAGCTGACTCAGAAACCACCTCAGCCCTTGGAGGGTGAATGTGGCAGGGTCTGAAAGCAGCAGTGGTGCCTGGTGCTGCTCTGAGTGTGCCAGGTGTGGAACAGACTCATCCTGCTGGATGATTTTGTGGTGCCAGGCTGTTGTTTGCACGTGTGATAACAGCCAGCCATGGGAAATGTCCAGTCAGTCCCACAAAAACTAATTAAAAAAAGCTATTTGGAGGTGGCCAGAGCATTTATTAACCATTGTATTTATGAAAGTGGCAGCCAGGCACTGACAGAGGAAACGGTGCTGGAGGATGTACAAGTCAGCACAGGGCACAGAACCTGTGCGACTCCCTGAACTGAAACCAAGCATCCCAAATGCTTCACTGCCCAAACCCAAGCATTCATCACTCAGTTGCTGCCAGTTTGGGATTATCTATTTGACAGCACAGAGCAAAATCCCTGTTGACGTGTCTGGGACTCGGTGTTTGACAAAACTCTTGGAAGGCTTCGGACTTCCGAGGCTGCACTGAGCACACAGCAAGCAGGACACACGAGCAGCCTCCATCGGAGCTGGAAGGAAGCAGGTACAGACCTTGGCCTGTTGTCCAGGCAGAGGGCTGAGTGCCAGGAGTGTGGGGATTTAATCCCTGCACTCACAGTGTTTGTTCGGTGTATTTTCCGTAATCCTTTCTGAAGCATGAGCCTCACTGCGGTTTGACACCTTGAAAAATGTGCTCGCTGGCCTCCCTCAGCCCTGCGCTCCCTCCTGCATCTTGCCTGGGTGGAGGAGAGCCAGGAGGAGCAGGAAGAGGCTGCAGCCATCCCTGCTGCCTCCCTGCAGCACTGCTGTTCCCAGAGCAGCAGTGCTGCACGTTTCCTGCAGCGCTTCCAAGGAGCCCGGGATCCCTGCATGGAGCGCGGGCTGTGAGCGCAGCATGTCCTCATCCTTTGAACAGCTTCCCACCTTTGTGAGCCTAATCTGTAGAGGACATCCTGCCTTCCTCTGGAGGCCTGAGGTCCCCATTGCCAATTGGAAAATTAAAGGGATCCAGTGTGGGCTGCCTGTTGCTGGTCAATATGGAATTGTATTGTTTTCTGCTGGATTTGGGATCCTACTCCCCAGCGACCCCATTCAGGATCCTACAGGCTGCAGGTACATGGCACGAGGCTTCCTTCATGACCTGCTCAACTGCTTATCAAATCTGGTGTTTTGTCATCTGTGAAACAAAGCAAAAAGCAAAACTGATCAGCTCCATCACTTCATAGAATCATGGAATAGTTTGGATCGGAAGGGATCATAAAGCCCATCCCATTCCACCCCCTGCCATGGGCACCTTTCTCTAGACCAGGTTGCTCCAAGCTCTGTCCAGCCTGGCCTTGAACACTTCCAGATATGAGTAAATGAAGTCTCATTTCCTTGGCACTGTGGCATGGAAGGGAAGGCAGGCAGACATCCAGGCCTTGCAAACTTCCAGAGAGACGATTCTGAAGGTCTCATTTACAGAGTGGCTCAAGCAAATGAGGTGTAATTTGGAATAACTGCAGCAAAGTCTGTGCTTTAGAAGGGGTGAGAGTTTCTGAGGAGCAGGGCTGAGTTATTTGGGTGGGCTCTGCATGCTCAGGTGTCTCTGAGCCCCTCCAGAGGGCATAAATCGTGCGCTGACTCAAAGCTGAGGCAGAACTCCTGGGGTTTAGCCCAAATACACATTCCCTTATGTTTTATCTGTTCAGCATGAGCACGTTTAGAAGCAGGTGGGTTCCTGACATCCTTGAGTGAGGTCGGATGTAATATTCCCATCTGGAATCTGGTCTGGGAAGAGGAGTCAGACAGACCCCATGCTGTTGCTGTGTCCAGGCTGACCAACTGTGCAGACAAAAGTAGAAATTGTGCCTGAATTTTCCACTGTAGGTGCTTTTTTGGCTTCCCACGTGAGAAGGGCTTTGGAGCAGGGTGGTGCTGGTTCCCAACACGTGTGTGAATTGGCTGTTCCTGCCCTTTGGAAGGAGAACTGGCTGCATGTCTGTCTGCTTGGGTTTCCTGGGAGTGGCACAGATAGCTCATAGTTTCATTCTCATTTAAAATGAAAGCTGATTCAGTGAGCAGCATCTGGAGACAAATATTATTCTCCTCAGGGTAGCTCAAATTCTTCTTTGGTGAGAAACAGTCTTTTAAAGCTGTAACTTCGAGTGTCTTGTCTCGAGGGTTGCATTATCAGTGCCAATCTGGCCTAATACTCTTAAAGTCAAACTTCCCCAAACAGCATTTGAAACCTTAAATTAAGACTTCTTTCTTTTATAATCTGCAAAGCTCCTTCCTTGCTAAAATCTGCATCTGCCAGAGTTCTGGGACTTAAATCTCCGTGAGGTGCTTTGCAAACACAGGAGCCAGCATTCATTCTGCACCTTTCATAGGGATTTTGTAAGTGATGTATTAAAGGGAAGCAATGAAATATTCTCTTAGGTTAAGGTCTTTAAAAGTATCTAACAGAGTAAGATGTCTGAGCACCACTGAGCTTTGCATTCAACCCTTGAAATTAATCTTCCTCACTCCTGTGTAATATTAAGTCTGATTAATAGCTAATGCATCAGCTCCGTTTAAGATGCACATCTGTTTGTGTGTATGCACAAAGAAAATATTTATGTCCAAATTCTTTCTCAGGGGCGTTTAAAATTATTTTCTACTGAATTGAGTAAGGTCACCTGGCAAAGCCGAGCAGGTCATCAATAATTAATCCAAGCAGGCAGAGCTGAGTCTCAGGGTGCTTGCAAACACCCTGTTAGGCTGGAGAGTTTGGCAGAGCAGGGGCAATTCTCAGATTTTCTCAGAAAACGAGCGAATGTGCGTTTGAGGGGGAGAGGGCGGCTTTGCTTTTATTGGAAACAGCTGTGCTGTGCTTGCACTGCAGCACTCGCTGCATCCACAGGCACAGTCAGAGCTTCTGGTCCCCCAGGGCACCCCAGCCCAGCCCGGGGGTCTCTGCACTTGCACCAACACTCCTGGCACTCTTGGCACGTCCCCACCGTGTGCTCACAGCCTGCACTGACACAAGGGCTTGGATTTATCTCACCAAACTTCAGCTAAACTTCATTAAAAGTTAGGCAGATGCTTTACACCTAACTCTGGCTGTCCAAGAACTGGCTCTGGGGTATGAGCTTGTCATCTGGTTTAAATAGAGTCAGTAGGGAAAAGAATCATCTTTTCCAGAGGTTATTTCCTATCCAGACTCGTTATCTAAGAAACTGGGATGAACATGGGTTGAATAAGAAGGGGGAAAAAAGCTGGTGAAGGGTCTGGAGCACGAGTCCAGTGAGGAGTGGCTGAGGGAGCTGGGAAAGGGGCTCAGCCTGGAGCAAAGGAGGCTCCGGGGGCCCTTCTGGCTCTGCACAACTCCCTGACAGGAGGGGGCAGCCGGGGGGGTCGGGTTCTGCTCCCAGGGAACAGGGACAGCAGGAGAGGAAATGGCGTCAGGCTGGGCCAGGGGAGGCTCAGGGTGGACATCAGCAGGAATTTCTTCATGAAAAGAGCTGCCCAGGGCAGTGGTGGAGTCCCCATCTCTGGAGGGGTTTAAAGGGCCTATGGATGTGGCACTTGGGGACATGGGTCAGTGGTGGCCTTGGCAGTGCTGGGGGAGCTGCTGGACTCAGTGGACTTAGAGACCTTTTCAACCTGAGTAATTCTATGGTTCTGTGTGTACCTTTCCCTTTCCCCGTGAAGGAACATGTCTGTCCTGAGGAGGAGGCTCCTGAGGAGGTTCAGCTGCCCAGCCTGTGTGAAGCTCTTGTTTTTGGGCAGACAGCTCTGGGTGAAATGGGTCTGGGCCAGCCTGGTGGGAAACCCCAGGTGACTGAGGCTGAATGTGCACCTCTGCAGTGGCAGAAGCATTTTGTGCTCTCAAATGTTTGTTTGTTTCCTCTGGGAAACAGATTGGCCTGACAGAGTATGTTGAACAAATATTACCAGTGCACTCCATCACTGTGCAAGATGGATTGAAATGGTTCCCATGGGGCTGAGGATTCAATCCTTGCTGCAGTAACTCCCTTCCACCTCTGTCTTCTCAAGAATCAAATCCAGTAGCCATCACCCAGCAGGGAGCCGCTCTTTTGAGCCACGATGGCTTCACCTTTGGATTCAGGGTTGGAGGGGACCACAGCAGCTCAGAGCCCACAAGATACTTGGATTATGGGCAGAGAAGAAGGGCCCAGAGCCCCTTGAGACAGAAGGGGCTGGTTGGGTGTCCCCCCCATCCTGTGCCCACCAGGTTCCAGCTCTCCCTGCCCTGCCAGCTGTTCCCAGGACATGTGTGCGCTGTTTTGGGACAAGTGGGCTGGGAACCAGTCCAAAACCAGATCAAGCATGTGTGCTGCTCCCTCTCCTGCACCATAACGCTGGTATGCACACTTTTAATGCACACTTTTAATGCCTGGCCCCTGCTGAACTGCCCTGGCTGTGTGAGATGAGAGCGCTCTGCAGTTTTGACAGGAAAATTGCTGCCCAGACGCCGGAACACCAGCGCTCTGCTTGTTTAAATATTTGTTCAGACCAGCTTGACTTTCCAGTGCGTTTTTCCATGAGGGATTTTGGAGGCAGGGGAAAGGAGTCAGTACTAATAAAACCTCATGATCTTCTGTAATGACACGAGAGCATTTACCCAGGAGGACCCTCTGTCCCCACAGCAGCGCTTCCTATCACGTCTCCATCACCATCCTGCCTTCCTTTGTGCCTGTTTCTTACTCTATGGATCTGTGTAGGTCCTGTCCACAGACTTTCAGGACTTTAAATATCCAGAGCTCTTAATCTGGCATGTTCACATGTGCTGGGTTTCCTGAGAGAGAAAATAAATCGGGATGGGTGGAGGAAAGCAGCTGCCGTCATCCGCTTCCTCAGCGCTGTGTGACTGAGGGTGCTCTGCATCCTGCAGAAATGCCAGGAACTGGGGTTGTTCAAGGGTTAATTTGCAGTCACCACGAGTAAATGTCGTGCCTGTGGAGAGCAGGATGGGGAAATACCTGTGCTGACTCTGTCCCAAGCTTTATATGGGATATCCATGGAATTTTGCTGCTCCTGATCTCTTCTCTCACCTCTGCTCCTGTAATTTCTCTATTTGGACAAAGTCCTGCTTGCTCTCCCTGAAACTCTTCATATCTGGGACTACGATCCCCATTTCCAGCCTATTCCTTGCTTCTCAAAATGATGTCCTGCACCAGATCTTGGCAGTTTAAAAAGTTCTGGTGGAAAACTTGGCAGAACAAAGCGCAGCAGGGACACCAAACGCTCCTCATGCACCTCTTTTCGCCCTACCAGTGCTCTCTTCTAAGCAGTTATTTCCGGAATTGTGTGTCTGAGATCTTTGGTTAGAGCATCTCCATGCAGCCAACTGATGAGGAACAAATAAATCACCACAACACTTCCAATTAAATTTTCAGCACATGTGTATTTGAAAAGTACAAGTGTTCACCCCAAGAAAGATCTTGAAATTCTGGAAAAGACAAGGATCTGGGGAGTGGCAACCTTCCAGTGCCTAAAGGGGCTGCAGAAGTGCAGGACAGGGAATTTGGGCAGGGGTATAGAGGGACAGGCCACAGGGAATGGTTCCCACTGCCAGAGGGCAGGGATGGATGGGATATTGGGAAGGAATTGTTCCCTGGGAGGGTGGGCAGGCCCTGGCACAGGGTGCCCAGAGAAGCTGTGGCTGCCCCTGGATCCCTGGCAGTGCCCAAGGCCAGGCTGGACAGGGCTTGGAGCAGCCTGGGACAGTGGGAGGTGTCCCTGCCCATGGCAGGGGGTGGAACGAGATGAGTTTAAGGTCCTTTCTAACCCAAACCATTCCATGATTCTGTAATTTCTAGCACTTGGAAATTTAATTTTGTTTTATTTTTAGGTAAACTATGCAGAAGCATAACTCCCTATGCCCTCAAGCTTAGTATTTCCCACATGTTGAGATGTATTGCCTGGAGAAGTGTTGTACTTAAGCTGGTTTATTCTGCTCAGTTAAAACTGCAGCAGTTTAACACAAATGGGAACAATTAAGTCACAAGCCCACAGACTTCCTTCAGGTGTTAGCAAACAATTTGGCTGCAATTTCTACCCGTTTGTGGATGCTTGAATTTGAATGAATCGCAATTAAACACAATTAGCAGCGTGTGAAGTTCTGGGAGGCAAGGGAAGAGCAGTGGAGGATGCTGCTTTGCTCTGACACGGGTTTGCATTGCTTGGAGCTCTCCAAATCCAGGTTTTTAACCACAAAAAGCCTCTTTTCCTATCCCAGGGTGATCTG
Source organism: Pomatostomus ruficeps (assembly GCA_013400735.1). Classification (NCBI taxonomy): domain Eukaryota; kingdom Metazoa; phylum Chordata; class Aves; order Passeriformes; family Timaliidae; genus Pomatostomus; species Pomatostomus ruficeps. The sequence continues at coordinate 76,432 of VYZT01003363.1, forward strand.
TCCATGACATGAGAGGGGTCCAGGTACGGGGTTCCATGGAATTTTGGGAGCTGCTCCAGCCCTGGGTGCTGTTACTGACTTTGGTGCAGGTTTGTCTCTCATTGTATGATCAGGAAATGTGCTTTGCAGCCATCCCTCAGCTGTCCATCAGTGACCTGTCAGTCACTGTGATTTAGCTGGGGCTTCAGCGCCAAACTGATTAAATTGCATGTTTCACATTAAAAAAAAAGAAAAAAAGAGAGTTTCACTGGTGGCACGGGGTCTAATTATTGCGTCTGTCCAAAGCAACCAGCAAAGGTTACAGTGTCTGTTTGCATTCCTCATAAAGAAAACCTCGTTAAACCCGGTCTTGCATATTTTACAGCCATGGTAAGAGCCCCTGAAGAATATGCTGTCCGGAGAAATGGTCTCAGGCTTTTTTATCTCATGTGATGGAGCAGGAGTTGGTGCTGTTTGATCAGGAAGTCTGAATGGTGACACAGAGATGCCCTGGTCAAACAGAGGGTGAGCTGTGGGGTGGGGTTTGCTGTGTGACAGAAAATGGTGCTGCAGGGGGGCTCAGTGGGACAGCAGCTTTGGGGTCAGTTTTGCCAAATGATGCAGCTCTGGAATGTGGGATTGTTTGCGTTTTTCAAGTTCACTCTGGTGCCTTGCTTTGGCCCTGCTTGGTGTTTTTCCTACCCACCCCGATTTCCAAAGGGCTGTGCAAGAGCTGATTTTAACCTGGGATGCTGAGCAGGTGTCGATCAATCCCCATCTGCTCTCACTCTCTCAAGTCAGGTTTCAGCAGGTCTCAGACTGCTCTGGGTCCCAAGGCTGTTTCCATCCCTGTGGCCGTGACTATCCGTGTCAGCTACCTCCGCTTGGGCTTTTATCTGCTAAATATTTTGCCCGTGCAGTAATCCAGCTGTTTCCTTTTTGTTCCCCATATGTTTTGTTGGAAAACAGCACAAATGAGGCGCTGAGAAAGCAATTCCAACCGGTGTGTGGAGTTTCCCAGGACAGCTTGAGGGGAGGGCCTGCAGCTCAGACATCCCCTCGTGGCTCCTGCTGGGATGATTGGCTCCCAGCTCGCAGGACTCAGCCACATTCCACGTTCTGCAGGTCCAGGTCCCTCTCCAGCAGTGAATCCCCATGACAGGGCCATTGGAACTGGCTGACAGCACCATCCAGTCCTCTCCCAACCCACAGACCACACCTGGAATCCCGACTGGTGTGGGAAACAAAATAATTAACTCAAAGTCTGTGGGTTTGGGGTCATCTTTCTATGTGTCATCTTTCCTGTACTTGCTTCAAAGACTCCTGAAAGGACCAGGCGAGCAGAGATCCCTTCATCCCTCAGAGGTGTGCAGCTGCATCTGGGTGAACCATCCCAGAAAAACACAGAAGACTGAGCAACTCAAGACCATTCCTGATAGCTGAGTCCAGGCAGGGCATCCAGCCTGTCAGGACAGACTTATCCAACTGGAAATCTGACCCACACAGGAAGGGAACCTTCTTATTCTTGCAGAAGCTGATTTTTCAAATCAGCCCATTATGTTTTACAAAGTTTTGTGCTTCACCAGGAGGAAGCCATCACTTTCTGCCAGTCAGTAGTTCTGATACAGTTCTGGAGCTTCTCTTCCAAAGTGAAGAGTTGAAATTGCAGAGCCAGTTTCCTGCTGCTTCCTGGTGTCTCCAAGTGCAGCGGTGATTTGTGCTAACTGGTTTAGTATGGGCTGAGGGGCCACAGAGCCTCTCAGCTCCTGCAGCCCTGGCAGAGATAAACCGCCCATGGGAGAGGAGGATGTTCAGTCATCTCCTGAGGAGCTTTTGATGGACAGGAGTAACTGGAGTCTCAGTCTGAGTTGCATCACGTTAAAAATAGTTCATATTGTCAATGTGCTGTGACGCACTGCTCCTTTTGGGTGGCTTTTCCTCTGAGGAACACATTCTCCTAACGTCACCCCGTGCCCCCATAGGGACCAGAAAGGACCATCCCGGGTTTCAGAGGGATCCTGTGCTGAGGCACTCCTGTCCCTGACCCCTCTGTATGCCAGCAAGGCGAAGTGTCACATTCCACAGTGCCATGGCCAATTTGGGCTGGAAAATCACGTGCACTTCCAGGCCGTTGTGCTCAGCCATTCTAAGGAGTCCTGCTCTTTGGAAGAGAGCGTTTCCCAGGGCTGTAGCTGATTTTTCACAAGCGAGTTTGTGCACTGGCCAAGAGTGCTGACAGCTCAATGTTCAGCTGCAGTATATAATTTTCTGTCATCTTGATTTATGCTCTTCTCCGCAACCAGAGTCCCATGTGAGAAAAAATCGGAAGGAGTCTATCCTAAAGTTAGCTCAATGCTAACTTCTTCGACTGACCTAACAAATTAAAGATATTTTTAGATGTTGGGGTTTTTTTATTTATTTATTTCTGGAATATGAAAGAAGAAAGTATTAAAAAGTAACCTCCACTGTCAGTTCTGTGACCTGGGGTTGTTGTCACTGAGAGAGAAGCCGAGCTGGACCCGTGAGACCAAAATCTGCTCTTGGCTCAGGCTTCCACCTGCACCAGTGACCTTGTCCAGGGAGGCTCTGATGCATCAAAGTAATGCCCAGGACATCAGGGCCGAGCTCCAGAGCACTGCTCCACCTCAGGGCATCTTAAAACTCTCTGTGGCTGGGGGATTCTCCTGGGAAAAAGCCCAAATTCCCCAGAGAAGAGGTTGATGGAGAGCCACGGTCTCTTCTTCCTCTAGACAACAGAACAGGGGCTCGTCCTCCAGCATTTTGGAGGTTTTATGACTCAGCTCTCTCTTTTGCCTCGCTTCTGGCACCCAGACTTGGGCTCCTGAGTTGTTTTGCTGCATTTGGAGCTTTGCTTCTTGGCATTAAGAGTTTGGGGATTATTGCTTGCAGCTCCCTCCCGTCGGATGCTTCAAGAGCAGCTCTGAGCCGGAGGGGGGAACAAACCCATCCCTTGGCAGTTTTTGTGAGCCACAAAATGCCTGTGAGACAAAGGAAGGGGCCACATGAAACGGGGACTGGGGTGGCACTGGCAGGGACAAAAGCTCCACGCACAGCCCCGGGAGAAGGCAGGAGAGCAGGGGAGTGTGTTTATTCCAGCTCTCTGCTTTCCTTCAGAGTTCAGACCGCTTTATTTATTGTGTTTTCTTATTAACTTCAGTGGAGCCAGGAGTGTGTTGTGATCCCGTGATATTTGGGTAAATGGGTAAAAATACCTTATGCCATATATATATATACACATAAACACACGCTCTTTTCACGGGACACATTAAGTGTATACAGGGCTTTTCCTTGATGACTGGCATTTAGCAGCTGAGTTACAGATGGATTTCTGTGCAGTCAGCACAGATATTAATCAGAAAATCCTTTTAATAGATCAAAGAGTGCTGTGTAATTGAAAATTCCTTGTAGAAGCGTTCGTTTCAAGCAGTCCTTAAAATTTTCTCCTAATATGTAATCTAGGAAAGGAGCATTTTTCAGGGCATAAAATGCAAAGAGAAGTTTTGCTCGTTGCTTTATTTAGTTCTCCACTCAAATTAAGGATTAGTGACAAGAAATTGATGTTTTGCTGTATGCCTAAAGTTATTTTTGTGTTCATCAAAGCCCCTTGGTTAAATCAGGAGTGAGCAATAATCACCGCTGAAAGGATGAATACACACTGGATTTTTACTACTTTATGTTTGAAGGTTGAGAAAATTTTAAAAAACATCATAATAATTATTCTTACTGCTCCCCAGCCCTGTATCAAGATAGAATTTGGATATTTAAAGGAAGACCCATCCACTTTTTAAATAAGATGCAGAGTCTGTTTCGTGTACCCTGGTGCTGGACACAGCTTTGCAGGTGACACAAGGAAAAATGAAAATCAGCTGAAAATACAAAAATATTTTATTTTTCCCAGTTCATAGTGCAACTTTGCAGCAAGTAAAGCCTCAAGCACACGGTGTGGGCTTCCAAAAGAGGCCATGCCTTTGTGAGGAGCTCGTGTGCTTGGACGTGAGGAGCACGGCTTGAGGAAAGAGCAGGAAGGAAATGGCCCTGGGGAGCTTCAGCGCTGGGACTGAAGAAATTATTTGGTGCTTGTACAGACAAACGCTCACCAAATTCTGCACCTCATTAATAATTATAATAACAATAATCACCTCTCTGCCTCCCCTGCATGGGAAGTGCATCTTCCCCCTCGGAGAGGCTGTGCTAAATAAAGATCTGCCCTTCCCAGGGAGCGGGAGAGGTGGGAGGTGGACGTTGGGCTCCCATCTCCTTCCCAAAGGAAGGTCATTAAGTGTATAAAATCCATATGTTTTCCCTTCAGCAGCTGTGGGGTTTCTCAGCCCGAGAGCCATAACAGGACCACGAGGTTTGGAAAATCTCTGCCTCCCACATCTGCCCCCCCTCCCCACCAGCAGCGCTGCTGAATCTGCAAAATGGGATTGAGCATCTGCGCCTCGTTAGGCCAGAGCTGCTAATTAAGCCATTGGCAAAAAAGGGCTTCAAGCCACTCTGCTTTGGGGTGGGGGTGAGACTGAACCTTCTCCTGCAAAACCACTGGTGGGTTTGCAAGAGATGGTGGTCCTGCAAAATTAAACCCTGACAGAACCTTCCTTTTCACCGATGTCAAGACCTTTCGTATCTCTAGGGAAGGGAATTGTTCTTTTCTTTGTAAATTTCTAGATAAAAACCATGGGAGAATAATTATTTATAATTTTGTAGGGTCCCAGGCTTGCAGTGAGGTGTCCTGAGAGCAATCCCGGTCTGGTGCTGCTCCTGCCTGGGTGAAGAAGTGCCATGTAAAAGGCAGTGCATAGACTGGGATTTTTTAATTAACTAATTGGGGATTCTATTCCAGTTGAGGCTTTGCAAAGTTTTGCCCAGCTCATTTGCATGAAGGACACAGGATCTACCTGGACATGTGGAAAAGACCTGGGTGTGGGAGAGAGAAAGGGAAAAGGGGGGGAAATAAGCAGAAGAGGGAGGAATGTGAAGCTCAGGAGTGCGCCAGGGGCGCTGCCTGGGCTCTGTGGGCAGCAGAATGGCCGGGGCCATGGGGTCTGTGTGGGATCCTGCCCTTCCTCAGCTATGCCTGTGTCTCCTTGCAGGCCTTGTGATGAAAACCACCCCGAGGTGAAGCCTGACGCCTACGTGAACAACCTGGCCGAAGCTGTGGACATCATCCTGCAGCAGCAGCAGCTGTGAGCCCCAGCAGGAGCAGGGATGAGCCCTCACGTGCAGCCCCTCCACGGAACCACCTCATCCATCCTCTCCCATCTCACCTTGCTGAACCCAGCCCCGCCTTGCCCACAGTGGTGGGCATCCCCCTTATGAAATATTGCACATAATGGTACTAAAATCATCTACTGACCTCCTCCAAGGGAACACAAACCTGCTGTCCTCTGGCAAGTCGGAATGTCCTGTCCTTGGTGCCCGTGAGGGGCCTCAGCCTCCTCCAGGTGATGCTGGTGGGGCTGTTCCCCCTTTTAATCTTTGCTTACATCAGGGATCTAACCTGGAGGTGGGTGGGAACCCAGGCACCCCCTCCTGAAGGGATTTACCTGTTTAACCCACATGTCCTGTGCCTTTTGGGGTGCCTGAGATGGGATGGGGGATGTCCTTGGGGGTGATGGAGGCCACCAAGCCCCAGGGTCCTGTGTGTGCCTCAGGTGACACAAAGCCCCTGGGGAGGGGACAGCCCCACATCCCTTGGCAAGGCAGTAACGTGGTTCTGCCAGGATTAGACCCTCTGGAACAGCCCTGGGTGAGGGCACGGGAATCCTGTAGCACATTAGGGAATAACTGTGCCATCCTGTCAGGAATAAACCCCGTCCTTTGGATCTGGCCTGCTTCTTGTTGTGTTCAGTGGGATCAGCACCGGCAGGGATGTTTGCAGGATCTGAAATGCTTTTCCCTACCTGGAAAGAGCTGGAGACGGCCACAGGAGTGATGGGCTTTGCCTTCCCTCTGTGGGGGGGTCCTGTGAGCCCCCGTGGCTGTGTGGGAGGGGATGTGGGTTTCCTACCTCTTCCCATTAAAATCCTGGATGTGCAGTCCAGGGGCTCCCCTGTGCCAGGGAGGTGTCAGGGCTGAGTCCCACACAGCTCCAGCTGGAAATGCACTTTTCACAGGGGCGTGTAGTGATAGAACGAGGGGGAATGGCTTCAAAAGGGTGGGTATAGATTGGGTATTGGGATGAAATTGTTCCCTGTGAGGGTGGGGGGGCCCTGGCAGAGAAGCTGTGACTGCCCCAGGATCCCTGGCAGTGCCCAAGGCCAGGCTGGATGGGGCTTGGAGGAACCTGGGACAGTGGGAGGTGTCCCTGCCATGGCAGGGGTGGAACAAGATGAGTTTAAGGTCCCTTCCAGCCCAAACCATTCTGGAATTTTAGGATTCTATACTCACTGAGCATCCCCTGGGATAATCCTGCCCCACATGCCTGCTGAGAATCTGCTGCACCAGCTCAGCTCCAGCTCAGCCCCATCCTGCTGCCAGGAGCACTCAGCACATCCAGGGCTGGGACAGGCATGAGATTTGCCTTTTTTTTCTAATCAGAATAAGGATTTCTAAAAGGAGCTGCTCCCTGCCTCCAGGCATTCCACCCTTCCCCGGGGATTTTAGTTTCTCTCCCCGTCGGTTCTGCAGTGCAGCTGTCACAGCGTGTGTGGTAACACCTGGCCATGCTGCACCTGGCAAGAGCATGGAAAGGGCTCTAAATGGGTCAAAAAATGAAAGGTTAGGGCTTGCTCCATCAAGTCCTCTGCCCACCCTCACTGACACATGGTGGTGTTTGCAAGGGTCACCTTTTAAAGGCAAAAGTCCCCTTTTAATCAACATAGCAGCAGCTCTGCACCCTCCTGGGCTTTGGGCAAGACTATTTGGGCTTTAACCTGCTTCAGACCTTCCAAGGGACCATGGAAATCGTGTATGATTATGTTTGTGTTTTATTTACATACATCCACACTCTCAGGCAGTGTGCTGGCCACTGTCTGCATCCAGCCACTGCTCTCTGCATCTGCAAGCAGGAGAGAAAGGATAATTCCAGCTCTGTTTCCAGCAGTCCCAACAGCTGAAGGACACCAGAATGATGCTCCCTGTTCCTGGAGTGTTGGAACACTCGTTTTCCAGAGCTACCAGCTGGCCCTGGAGCTGCACAGCACCCCTTGGGGACAGCAGGGGAAAGGGGGCTGGGAATTAAGCTCTAATAAAATAAACTACATCTGGGAAAATGACCTTAGTGCAGTTTTTTTGGTCTGTTTTTGCATCTTTTATCCTCTGGGTAGTGGTTCAGCCAAAGTGTATGGTGCTGTCAGCATCCACACACATGGAAGGATGCTGTAAACCCTGGTCACGTGTTCAGGCTGTGATGGATCACTGAGAATTTCTTTTTTATCCTCTAATTCTTCCTTTTTTGTTCTATTATACTAAGCCTATCACTTCAATCTGATTAAGTTTAGGCAGATAAACATCCTGCCATCTGTCATGAAACTTTTTACGCTGCTTGCTGGAGGAAGTGCAGCCGTTTTCCTTTTTGGGTTACAAAGGCTGCAGGGAGATACTGCCCTGTTTCCCCAAGAACTTGTTTAACACCCCCACGTGCCCTTGGCCTGCTGTGGGCTCTGGCCTTGCTCGAGTTTAGATTTTATTTTAAGAGGCAGGATATTATGTCTGTCCTGAAACACAAAGAACGAGGTGCTGCTTGGCACTTCCATCTGCATTTTGTTGTTTGTATCTCTGGCTGTGTTACAGCGAAATGACAGGCTGGCAGGGAGGCAGGGGAGATGTCCCCCCACCACGGGGAGGGTGCAGTGTGTCTGTCTGCATGTGAATATCATAAAATGTCCATTTTCCTGTGCAGCTGGGACATCCTTCTTATTTCCAACACGGACACCCCGAGGTAGGGTCCTGGTTGAGATCTTTCCTGACCCCCACCCATTTTTTGGGACACTCTTTCCCAGTACCCATGGAGATGTCAAGGAGGTGCAGCCATGAGAGCAGAGGAGGGGGCTCCCTCAAACTCCAACCCCATCAATCAGTGGCACAACCCCGAGGATCAGCGACGTCCCCAACCCCCTGGACGCGCCCCGCCACAGGGACGGCACAGAGAGGCGAGACACCGGCCGGGGTTATTGAACCAGGAAGCTTTATTTACACAGTAAAAGTAACAAGCAATTTCCTGAGATTGAGCTGCTCTAGTGCAATCAAGTCATGGAGGGGGCAGGAGCAGCCTCCTCGCCCGCCCGCGGAGGGGACACCTCGGGCAGCCCCTCCCGGGACACGCACGGCCCGCGGCGCTTGTGCAATTGCCAGCGAGACTTGGCTACTACAGGTCATAGCTTCAGAAGGCTTTGTTTTTATTCTTCTTCCCATTTATTTTTTTTTTT
>VYZT01003363.1:84825-96197 GCA_013400735.1 Pomatostomus ruficeps
TTGTTTTTTTTTTTTTTTTATTTGGCCATCCTCTTCTTGTTTCTTTCTGGAACACCGAACCCACACACGCCGCAAAGCACTGCTACAATCCTAGAACATCCTACGTCAGTCTGTCCGCCTGGGCAGCCAGGAGCTTTAAACAATGCACTTGAAACACAACTTTATTGGCCAAACAGGCTATGCTAGCACGTGGAAAAAAATTACAATTTATTTTACAAACGCTTCTTTTCGTTGGTTTACTTTTTTTTTTTTCCAATGTACTCTTTCACACGACAGGCTCAAAGAGCTACATCTGCAAAACACACAGCAAACTCCCGTGCGCCTGCTAAGACTTTCTGTATTAAAATCCTATTTTTTTTCAGGATGATGAACCTTTATTGCTGCTTCCACAGCTTTGGTGTCATCCCAAAACGGCTGCTGCCCAGACTGGGTCACACCTTGGACAAGCCACTGAGTCTCTTCACAATGATGAGCCTATTTTAGCTACCTAGCAAGGAATAACATCCCTTGTCTGCATATTACTTTAGCATCACATTCTGGCAGCCGGCAGGGATTTGCCGGGGAATTTGGGGGGTTCCCAAAGCATCTGTGTAATAGGTGAAGTCCTTTACAAACCAGGAGCAGGACCCCCAGGGGATGCCCTGCTCTCCCACCGCATAGGGGACAGATCTCCCAACGCCGGGGGAGCAACGCCACGTCTGACTTTACAATCAACAGGATGTCCCCTGAATCTGAGGCACATACTATATTATATTTAATATTTTTAATTATTTATATATATATTTATATATATATAAATCCACAAATGTTTTACCTCTACAGAGAGAGAGAGAGAGAAAAAAAAAATTAAAAAAGTAAGGCTTTCTTAAACTGAGAGTAAGGACATGAAATCATACAAACCCAACAAGAAATACCCAACAGAACACCACCGTGGCCTCAAAACTGTCGCTAACTGTAGTCTGTGCCTACACCAACGTGCCCAGTTAAGGCCATGACTCATTGGAGAAGCGTTTTTAGTAAGGCAAACGGGTTGTGCTGAATGTAAACTGAATGCTACGGCTACGTCCAGGACAGCTGGGCCGTGGCCCGTTGGCCACCTTCCCACTCCGGGGGTTAGCGTGGCACCAGGAGCAGCCCTTGGAAAGAAAACAGAAGCCCTTAGGAATTCCAGCCCCGGGGATGCCCGCGCGAGAGCCCACCCGGAGCTCTGCGGCGGCAGCCGGACGTGGATTTGGGTGAATTTGCCCTTTTTTGCTCAGCTGAGGAGGTGCCTGTGGCCAGCGAGAGCCGTGCGCCCCGAGACCAGGACGTGTCAGTGGTGGGGAGGGAGGGATGGATGGAGCATCAGGAAGACTCAAAGCCAAGAACTGTGCTGTGAGGGTGCCACTGCAGGGGCACAGACGGAGGGGCAGCAGCCTGGGAAAGCACTGGCATGGCTGGACCCTCCCAAAACGTCTGAGACCAGCAGCGCCTTCCACAACAGGAGGGCTAAAAATTAACCCGGGATATATTTTCTTCTAAGTGATGCATCAAGCGACACTTGAAAAGAGCTGGAGGGTTCCCCAAAATGAAAAGATGTCCCTGTCATCCCCTCCCTGCATATCTGGGGCTCGTCCTGCTTGCCTGGAGGGAGTGGGCACGGCCACTGCCACCAGCAAAACCTCTGCGGTGCCAGGACAGGGGTGACAACCGTGGGTTCCACCGTGGTGGGAGATGCCCCACGCATCCCAAACCACCGCGGAAAAAAGTGCACTAACATAACCAGAAATGATGAATGAAACCTGTACCAGCAGCTCTCAGCCTTTCTGAGTTATGGACCCTCAAGGCATTGCCAGCAGGGGTGCTGAACCCCATTAAAAATGTCCTGTCTTCAACTGCTCTTGGTATCAATGGAATTTTTTCCTTTCTTGCTTTTTCAAAGCTCGGGAAGTGACCCCTGAGCTTGAAGGAACCAGCAGAAGGAATTCAGAAGATGCTGGAAGCCATTTGTACAGTTTTCCTAGAGCTTTAAACAAACAAACAAACAAAAAAAACAGAGGGAGAAAAAAAATAAAAATATGTGTCCTTCTAAACCTGTTAGCAAGTGGACAGCTTATTTTTAGCGAAGAGAATTCATATCGTACAAACATAATGGTCGCCACTTTATCTGTGCTTAAAAAAGGCACAGGAAGAGGAAAAGCTTTCAGTGCTGCTACCTGGATTTTCAGCCTTTTGCCAGCTGACTTTGTCAAGTAACCCCTCCACGAAGTGCCTCAGGCGTGCAGCCCTTCACAGTAAAGCCAAAAAAAGGAGGGTGGCAGCTGTGCCCTGGGTAGCAAAGTGGGTACAGCTGCTGGTAAATGGGTAAACAGCCCAGCCCTGCTCAAAACAGGGTGCTGGGAACCCACATGAGGGTGGCACCGAGCCTGAGTAGGGCTTTTTTCCCAAAAGAGTTGAGAGAGGGGGCTGGAAAGAAAAAAAATAGGGAAGGAAGGCATTTGAGCATCCCTGTGCAGCACCCAGCAAGCGCTGCTGCGGACACCGCCCCACACGGGATCTGTTTAATTCCTCATCAGGAAAAGGAAAACTAAAAATAAAGGAGTAAAAATCCAGCTCTTGCCATTATTAAATTTAAGCAAAACACTTCACTTGTGATTTCCTTCTCACAGCACTGCCAGGGACATGGGGAGCGAGGGGGGCGCTGGGGCCGCACAGGAGAGGCCGGAGAGAAGGAACCGCGGCCGCCCCGGCAGCCACCAGCCAGTGCTCGGTTTGCAAATCTCAATATCCTGCTTTTCCCTCCCTTTTTCCAGTCCCAGGGGTGGTGGTTTCTCCTTGTGCAGCCCTTTCTGAACTAGCACAGGTGGGACCTGTGGGAGCACGGCCAACTCCATCAGCTCCAACCCTATCCCGGCAAAAGCTGTTTACTCATGGATTCCAAGTTTCTGGCGATCCCTGTGCCTGGTTTCCCTGCGGGACAGGCACTCTCCTCTGACCGGCTGATCTCTGGCTACAGTAGTTACGAAGAATTTCAAGATTTACACACGCATGCACACGAATTCCTCTAAATACCTGATGAAATTTTGGCAAAGCTGCTTCGTCCCCTCCGGCTGGCAGGAGGGGAGCAGTGACAGGATCCCACAAACTCGCTGGCAGCGAGGAGCCCTCCACGGCTCTGCCGGCAGCCCCCTGACCCCCGGGCGAGAGGAGCCGCTCCCTCCTCAGTTGTTTTCTATCTGCTCGATGTCTATCTCGCCATCCAGCTGGAAAACACTCTCACTGCCCGTCCCGCTGCTCCTCCAGGCTGCCCTGTCCTCCTCCTTCCCGGCGCTCTCCTCCTCCTCCTCGCAGGACAGGTCATCCCTGCTGGCACGGCGGTCATCGGGCCTGGCACGCGGTGGCTCCGGGACCGGGGTGCAGGCGGGGGTCCTGCCCGGCATCACCTCCGGAGCCGCGGTCCAGGGCTGGGGGCCCGGGAGCCGCTGGGAGCTGTCCTCGGCCGCGGCGCTAAGGCAGGTCAGGCTGTTGAAGGTCTGGCGGTTCTGCAGAGGCAAGGGCAGAGAGGCAGCTGAGCTACAGACCAGGGGAATCCTGAAGCTGGGATGGAAGTTACACCAGATGAGCTGAGAGTCCTCCCAACCCCAAACCTGTGCTCCCCCAGCCCAACAGAAAGCAAGCAGAGCAGCAGGACACTCAGCTCACAGCCAGCAGGTCCCCAGGAGATGGGCAGAGGCTGCAAACTCCCCACCTCTCCATCCATGGCAGGTCCTGCACCTCTCCTGCCCCTGCAACCGGCAATGCCACCAAAACCACCCCCAGGCTGCTCTGGATCAGTCCCATCACCATCTGCACCCCATGCAGTACCCGGTTCTGCGTGTGAGGCACTACAGAGCTCACCAAAAATCAACGAACATTTCCAACAACTCCATCCATTAGCCAAGAGGAACTTCAGCCATTTCATGTCCTGCTAAACCCTCCTCTGTGATGGCTCCTGGCTGTTCCCCTCACCAAAGACCACAGGAACACAGTTCTCTGTTCCCTGAGTCTCCATGCCTGGTTACCCTGTACAGAACTTTCATTTCTTTTATGTGCTGTCACGTCTTCTAAACAGTTTCAGACTCTGAGAATGGCAAGGAGCACGCAGGCATTCCAAACCCTCTGGAGCACAGCACACAGAACTCCAGGGGATGCCGCCTGGCCACGAGCGTGCTCACCTGCCAGAGAATGTGTTTTGCCCAGGCTGGTTTTTAAAAGAGCAAACTAAACCCTCATTCCTGAGTGCCAATGGACATAACGAGGCCATCCCAGTGGCAGAGTGTGTGCTCTGAGCAGGAGGAGACCGAGGAGGATCTCAGCAGCTTGTGGAGCCAGCGTGTGATGGTGCATTCACTCCTCAGACACTTGGCCTGGACACATCCCGTGGGATATTGAACGGGAATTCAGTAAATGCCTGGGAGCAAGGCAGCTCCCTCACCAGCTGGAGACGTTTACCTGTTACTGGTCAGTTTTGGGTCCTTCACGATAAGAAAGACATTGAGGGGCTGGAGAGTGTCCAGAGAAGGCGACGGAGCTGGGGAAGGGTCTGGAGCACCAGGAGTGGCTGAGGGAGCCAGGAGGACTTCAGCACCCAGCTGAGCACTGGTGACACAGTGACAGGGCTGCTGCCTGGATCTGCTCTGGCTGGCCCAGTTCACCAAACACACAGCCTGAGGCACAACCCTGCTCCCAAACAGCCCCACTGGCATTCCCGGGGAATCAGCCACATTCGCTCGAGGGTTTTTTCTTTCAAATCCAGGTAAGCTGGGAGCAGCTCCACTAAAGTAACTTACCCCAGGCTGTAAATGAAGGATAATCACATATTTACACAGCCCCTAAGGGAGATGCAGGGGCTTTACATCACACCTTAATCAGTTCTTAACAAATCAAAGGGCCTTGTGCTGAGTTGGACCCATGGACCACTGCTCAGAGGCTTTGGGTGCTGCCTGCTGTATCTGAACGGGGAAGTTCCGGCGGCCCCAGGAGGAGCTGGCCACTGCTCAAGCTGGGGGAAGCTACATTTCATGTGGTCTCAGTCTCCAAAACCTTCAAAAACCCTCAAGCCCCAAGCCCGTGTGAAAAAACGGGCATTTGCTCTCTAATTATGCAGCTGCACCCAGTCCTCACGTCATCCTGGTGGTGTTTTTTAAATCCCAGCCGTGCCTCTGTCTTCTGGGTGCTAAGCATGCAACAGCTTCAAGCGGAGAGCTGCTCACTGTGGTTAATGGACAACTCGTAATTACCACTGGAGAAGGCCCGAGGACATAGTAGAAATATTTTCTAAGCACTTCACAAAATTTGCAAGCGTATTTCCAACAGTGATTTAGGCACTTGAAAAGCCTAGGTCTCCTGAAAGTCAACAGCGCTCTCAGAAGTGCAAATCCCTTCTACAAACAGAACTCTGGCACTTCTGGGAATGTTAATTTTTCTCCTTCTTAATCGAGCCCATCTCCTGGATTTGGCGCTTCCCAGGGTTTGGTACCCGGGTGTGGACATGCAGGGCTGCTGCAGGTGGGATAGAGCACCCTGAGAGGATGGGAGATGCTCTCCAGTGCTTCAGAGATGAGTGATTCCTGGGGTGGTGAATGAAAGAGGATGTAGCCTGGGGAGGAACTCAACAGGTCCACAGCACATTCTTCCCATCCAAGAGAAAAGTGTTTCCAAGCCTGGACATGTCTGAGGAGCAGCCATGAAGTCACTTGACTTTCAGGGAAATTTCGCATTTTACGGGACTTTGGCAAGACAACCAAGCCAACAGCCTCATTTTCCCGGCTCAAATTCCTTGCTGCAACCCGAGCCTCGAGCCACTCCAGGGAAGGCAAGAGGATGGAAAACCCCTTCGGATGGTCCCAGCTGCTGGTGGGGGCAGGCCACGTGCGGAGGGTGCTGGGCAGAGGCGCTCCCTCTGAGGAAGGTTAGACAGCTCTGACAGCAACTTTTCACAGGCACTGGCTGCCACAAAACCCCACAGCTCCCCTTCCTGGAGTTTGGGGTCGGGAGAGTCCCCCAGGATGGTGATCACCAAGCCAGCATTCCATGGGCTGGCTGGGGAGCAGCGGTGGATCAGCCACTGCCTTCAATGCAGCGCCTGTCTTCAGCCCTTCGGGCGTTCTTTGCTCATTTTTTATTTATTGGGTGAATTTAGCACGTGCTGAGGTGTTGAGCTGGCAAAACCGGGCAGTCAAGCCCTCCATTGATGTCAGAAAGGAGCAGGTTTGGTGGCACAATGTGGCGCTTGTTCCTCACGGCCAGGCAGCCCTGGGCTCCTCCGAGCCTCTCCACAACCTCGGCTGGACAAAAACGGGTACCAGGCACCTCGAATCCTGCTGGTCTCAGGGAAACTGTGGGAATCCACCACAGATGGGTTTGGGGAGGTGTTTCTGGCCATCCTGACCTCACCCAGCGAGCATCTGTAATGCTCCTTACACCCACACCGCCTTTACCGACCACAAGGACTCTTTTCTGATCATCTGAGGTGCTGGTTTTACATCCCCCAACCCTTCCCAAAGCTGCTCAATCCAGCACGCTGGGCAATCCCTCAGGGAGAAAATGGGGTGTTGCTAATGCAAGCACCTGAAAAATCATCTAAAAATATAAATAAGAAAGGCTTGGAATAAGGCACAGCAAAGCCCTTCTTGCATGCTGGTGACCACGCTCAGGCTATTTCTCTTTCCCACAGGGTTTTGTGATGCTCCACGCTGTGCAGGGATCAAGGCTACAATCAGAGAAGGCTGCAGGAGCCGACTCACCCCTCACATCCATCCTTTTCCTCAGGTTTCCCTCCCCTCAGGCACATGTCCCCATTAGGGATGGGGCTGGAGGCTGCAGAGCTCCAACAGCAAGCTGGAGAAATCCCTCAGCACCATCCCTCCATCCCTTGGTAAAGCACCCAGCTGTGAGCTCTCCCCCAAACACGTCCCTGCAAACACGGTGGATCCCCCAGAACAAATATCAGCGGGACTGGGATCCCCGCGGTGAGCACGGCTTTTGCTCAAACACCTTTTGGGTATTTTTCCGCCCCTGCCAGGTGATTGCCGCAATTTTCCCAGGAAAGGTGTAACGCTACAAGCTGTCAGCACCACCGGCCCTACCTCCCAAGCTGTCATCACCTCCTGTTAGCACACTGGGCTACAGAAAGCTGAAAATAACCCAGTGCCAGAAGGGAAGGGGGAAGCGGGCAGTGAGCGGTGCTGCTCCATGCGGGAATGACGAGCCTCTGCCAGCCCTCCCGAGCCAGCAAAGTCACCTCCACTGGGGGATTCTCTGCCTGGCTCGGGTTTAAGTCACTCGCCGAGGCAAACATCTCCTGTGAAACACCCTCAGCCTGAGTTGTTATCTTTGTATCGTTACATAGAAATGGTTGTTTGCATCACGGTAAATCCCGCCTGGCATTTGTGCCAGGGAAAGCGCTCGGCTGCGCTGCCGAGGAGGAGGGCCAGGTGCTTGAGACTGGAAAACCAGGCTGGAAAATGGGTTTGATTTGGTTTTTAAGCTCTGCAGAACTTGGTTGTGGCAGCTGGTGTGATTTGGGCCGTGCACACACACACACATCACTCGGGTTCAAAGCTCTGCACTGCCTTTAAGTGGTGGGTACCACATTCCTGCCTGGTTTTCAGGGTCTGCCTTCCCAGCTTTTCCCTCCTCACCTGCTCAATAACAACATTTACTCAGCCCCAGTCCTCATTTTGCAACAACAGGCATCGGTGCTTACTTGGTGCATTCAAAGCTTTAGCAGATAATTTAGCTTTTATTCTGTTTGGTGTGAAAAACAGCTTTCAGGAGCAGGCTCAGAAATACCTATTATCCTCCCAAGTCACTTCACACCACAGCATTAAACAAACAAAACAAAAAAAGCAAGAAGGAGGCTTTAAGTCATTAGTACTGACACTGCCTGTGGAGCCTGTGGAGATAATTTGGGTTTACTCACAGTTCTGCTCTTGTCTTTGGAGTGTATCCCAAATTAGGATGAAGCATCACGAATATGGAATTATTCCTTTTTCTTAACGGCACTTATTGAGAATCTCAGCCCTATTCCATTTTCACACCATTTGCATGATTTTCAGCATAGAAGTAACATTTCTGTTATGCCACTGTGGTTCCCACTTCAAGGCTTAAATGAAAAGGCAGGACCTTATAAAAATTAAACCCAAACTTCAGTTCACTGTCTCAGCAGCACTGAAAAGAGAATACCAGCAAATAAAGGGATAAAATCACATTGTGAATGGCCAAAAATCCAGAGTTTGTGGCACCTGCACCCATAGCCCCCAACTACCAAGACCTCCTGCAAATCCAATGCAGACTGGAAATACACCTCACTTTTCTGTCACAGCCTCAGCCTATCTTTCTCTGGAAAGGATAAATGAAGGGCCCTTATTCAATTATTTATTTATTATTTATTTAGCACCATTTCCTGAAATGCTTTGCCCTCCTGAAACGCTTTGGGAGAGTTTTGCAAGGCAACTGGTTCCAAGTAACTCCCAGTAGCTCCCAACTGACCCAGTAGCTCCTGCAGTGCTGGGTGGTTTTTTTGTAAAGCAGCATGAAAAACCCCTTTTGGCTTTTTTTGAGCCAGAATGCCACGTTTGAGCATGCTGACTCCTTCAAGGGTGTACCTCTGTGCTTTCTAAAAACTGTTTTTTGGAGTCACACAGCACACAAGCCTGGGGACAGGAGGGTTAAGCAGCACATGGTGAATCAGATGTGCATCCTCGGGATACAATTGGATTTTGTCCATGTTTGGGACAGACACTGCCCAGCTTTGTTTGTGCTCCCAGCCCTGTCCTCCCATGTGAGTGCGAACAACGGGTGCAAGACTCAACCCTGAGTCCCTGGGCCTCACGGTGGGATGGAGCTGGGAGCAGGGGATGGAGGCAAGAGCAGGAGATGCAGCCAGGAGCAGGGGGTGGAAGGGAATGGAACTGAGGAGACCTCAGAGCCCCTTCCTGTGGCTGAAGGTGCTGCACCAGAGCAGGAGAGGGACTTTAGGAGTGACGGGATAAGGGGAATGGCTTCATCCTCCCATAGGGCAGAGTTAGACAGGATTTTGGGAATAAATTGTTCCCTGTGAGGGTGGTGAGGCCCTGGCACAGGGTGCCCCATCCCTGGAAGTGCCCAAGGCCAGGTTGGACGGGGCTTGGAGCAACCTGGGATAGTGCAGGGTGTCCCTCCCACCTTCAAACCAGCCAGTTGCTTTTGATCCTGAACCAAAGGCTTTTTCCCACCAAGCCACCAACTGACCTTTGCAGGCTCTCATTCCTGTTTATTTAAAAAACACAGGGGCTTGGAAGCTGGAATCTCTCTCAGAAGTTACATCAATAGCAAACTATTTCCTGGGACACGTATGGAATTTAAAACCTCCAGTTTTTCGCCTATCACTGCATTTGGAAATATTTGTCACCAGCTCGAGTGGGTGCTGACGCCGACCAAGATTGCTGCCACCCCTCCTGCCCTCTCCAGCAAACCTGAAAGGTGCCAAAATTTAAACAGAAACTCTTCTTACGTGAAAATTAGAGAATTTTACCCCTCAAGGACGGACTTGGGTGCTCAGAGAGGAGAGGTCCCTTTTCCCACGTTGCAGTTTGAAACTTCTTCCTGCTCAGTGCCAAGACCAGCCTGACACATTTCAAACTTCAGCTCTGGGAGTGTACAAACTCCTCTGTGCATGGATCCTCACAGAAACTGCCATTATTCCTAAATTTGGAAGGGAAAACAAGGCAGGGGCCAGCCAGGCTCCCAACCATGGTGAGCATAACACACTGCACCATGTCTGGAGACCCTCTGCATCTCCGGCCCAGGCTGGAGCAGATTTTAACCCTGGGAACCACAAGAACCACACATCCTCATTTCAGGGGGTTGCTCCTGTGATTCCTGGTGCAGATGACTCCATCCTCTGAAGGCACGTGCTCCTCAGACGGCAGTGAAGTCACCCCGTGAAAGGCTCTGTCTGTCAGGGCAGCCAGAGAACAACGTCAATGGTCCCCTTGTGCCCAGACCCTTCCCACAACGGGCGTCCTTCGGGCACAAAGTCCTCTCTGTAACCCCCCCTCATCAGGCACACCCAGGCCTTCACCCTCACCACCTCCTCAGCTGGTGTCCCCTGCTGCCAGCACCCTCTCATCCCTCACAGGGAAGAACTGTTTATGAACTCACAGCCACGGGATGCTCTCCATAAGCCATGGAGATGCAAGGGAATATTGTATTTTAATTGCCTTTTTTATTCTATAGAGCTACTCTCTGTCCCATCTACTGCAAGACACTACATAACGCAGAGCTTCACAGAGGAGAAGCACTTTGCCAGCTGCCTGGGAACCCTCAGTGTTCATGGGTGCAACCTTCGTAGAAAATTAAATGGGTATTAGAGAAAAATGAGAAGGAAAAGACCAGGAGTACAGTATTTGTTAGGAGAGATGCAGCTCTTCAAACTGCAGCTTCTCTGAAGGCTCACAGAGAGGCCAAAACCTTGATGAGCCATCAGAAATGGGGCACAAGTGCCACCTCCAAGCCTTCATTTGGTACCAGGGCACAGATCCTACAACAGGGAACAACCAATATCTCTCATCATATATCTGACAATTCCTGTCAGCAGTGCAGTGCCTTACACGCCACAGAGATGTTTGTGCCTTTCTTTTCATGGAAAGTTGTATTTTCAAACTCTACAGCACCACCATCCATTTCCTGCCAGGGCTACTCCTGTTTGGGGTTTGTGCTGCAGGGAACATGGCTGGGCTGAACAAATACATATATATATAAAATAGAAAAATAGAATGGTTTGAGTTGGAAGGNGATGTGTCTGGAGCTGTCTTAACAAAAACTGAAGTCTCTCAGTGACCACCACACCAGAATTTCAGACGGCAGGAAGCAGAATGGGGCAGAGATAGTGAGGGCTCGTGTGGCCACAGCACGGGATCATTGCAAATTCCCACTGAGGGTGGCAGCCAGCAGTGTGAGGGACGTGTCACGAGTCCCCTGCAGCTGCCCAGAGCTGGTGTGAAGGGAGGCAATCTGCACACACCAACATCAGGGCTGGCTCACATCTCATCTTCCCGGCAATGACTCGGTCGAGCCGCCAAACCCAACGTTTGTGCTGCCACAGCACACAGCACCCCAGATCCTAGGAAATGTTCACACCAGGATGGCAGAAAGCAGCAGACGTGGAGGTGGCACATGTCAACTTCCTCTGGAGAAGAACTGCACCAGGCCACGGGAGAGGAAAACCCAGGGGGTGTCTCTCTACCACTCAGCATCCCTGGCAGAGTGTGTTTTTATTTTAGAAAATCCATTTTCTCACCTGATTCACCCAGATGCTTCTCTGAGTGCCTTTCAAAGGGTAAAACCACCCATTCCTGCCAAAATCAGCC
>VYZT01003363.1:96269-128332 GCA_013400735.1 Pomatostomus ruficeps
GTCTGGAGCTGTCTTAACAAAAACTGAAGTCTCTCAGTGACCACCACACCAGAATTTCAGACGGCAGGAAGCAGAATGGGGCAGAGATAGTGAGGGCTCGTGTGGCCACAGCAGGGGATCATTGCCAATTCCCACTGAGGGTGGCAGCCAGCAGTGTGAGGGACGTGTCACGAGTCCCCTGCAGCTGCCCAGAGCTGGTGTGAAGGGAGGCAATCTGCACACACCAACATCAGGGCTGGCTCACATCTCATCTTCCCGGCAATGACTCGGTCGAGCCGCCAAACCCAACGTTTGTGCTGCCACAGCACACAGCACCCCAGATCCTAGGAAATGTTCACACCAGGATGGCAGAAAGCAGCAGACGTGGAGGTGGCACATGTCAACTTCCTCTGGAGAAGAACTGCACCAGGCCACGGGAGAGGAAAACCCAGGGGGTGTCTCTCTACCACTCAGCATCCCTGGCAGAGTGTATTTTTATTTTAGAAAATCCATTTTCTCACCTGATTCACCCAGATGCTTCTCTGAGCACCTTTCAAAGGGTAAAACCACCCATTCCTGCCAAAATCAGCCCAGCTGGGAGGACTGCTGGGGTCTAAGCCACCTCCCGTCACCTTTGCGACACTTTTCACCCCCCATTTATTTTAGATGCATCCATATCAGGAAAAGAAAAAGCAGCTCTTTGAAAAACCTCCCAATTCATGGAAAAATCTGATTCCAGCCATTTCTGATCACAGTCCCTGGGGCTGTGAGGCCAAGAGCACTGTGCCTAGGAAGGAGAGCAAGCTGAGAAGAGATTCATTAACACTCTGTCAGAACAACTGCTGGGATCACGGGGGCGGGATGTTGTCCTCCTTGGGATGTGCTTCACGTGGAAAGGAGGAATAAAAGCTGAGGCTGGAAAGCAAACCCAAACCCTACACTGAACTGACAGGATGGCTTATGTCCACATGTTAAGGAGGTCAGAGATTCCAGGCCAGATACCCAAGCTCTCCTTGACTGGGGTGAAGAATAGAACTCAGCTTCTTCCCACCTCATTTGCCTCCAGACTTGGGATAATTAAATGACACCTCATCGTCACCCACTCACCCGACTGAGACCCCCCTGGTTCACTCCCAGTTCCAAAGCAAAGAGTTCATGTGCATTTAAAAGGGGCAGAAGGATTGTCGTGGTGCCTGTGGCTTTTAAAATTTGTTGCTGTTTCAATGCCAACCGTGTGCATGGTTTGGTTTCTGCCTGAAGCTGAAGCCTGTCTGGTTTGGTGCCACATGAGTAAATAATACAGGGAGGGATATGGGCCCACCTCCCCTCTCTGGGCTATGGAAATTGCAGACAGAAGAGACACAACCAGGATTTTGAGGAATTAAAGGCAATATTTTCCTAAGTATTTTCCCTCCCAGCTTAACTTTAACATTTAGGTTTCTCTCTTAATTAGCCCAGTTATGTGGCCATGTAATTGCTTCCAGGAGTGGCTCCCTCCCCTCCTGCCTGGCCTAAATATCCCTCCTGGTATGAAGAAAACATTTCTTTCAGGTCAAATTATTTTTATTTTGATTATGGTACCGGGTTTCAGGCCTATAAACACATGTGGTTACCAGGACAAGTGAAAAATTAACCGATCTGCTGCCAGAGCCAGAGGCTGATCCAGCACCCCAAAGCTCACTTCCCACTCTGTCATCAGCACCCAGGGACTCAGGGAATGCCCCACGCCTCGGTTTACCCATCTGAAAAGTGAATGCTTGGTGGATAACTGGAAAGTCCAGTCTGGACACTTTGGCTGTCCTCAGCTTTGCCCATTGCACACGAGGAGTTTCTAGCCCATATAACATCAGAACACACATGCAGCCACACAGACACTTGCCATTATTTCAGTTCTTCCTCTGCAATCAGCCAGCTTTGCAGTCTCCTGCACTGGAAGCACTAAAAGCAGCCTGGGGGATACCCAAATGTGCAGGGTTTTCTTGAGCACGGTTATTCCCTACGAGGAATTAGTTGGTTTTCCCGGCATTCCCATCCCGGGGAGCGCTCTGACCGTGCCCCACCAAAGGCAAGAATGCTCCCCATGACTTGCCTCATCCTGCTTATCCCTCTGTGCCAGTCCTCCCACGCCGAGAGCCGCCTGCCAGCGCTGCTTTCCGCAACCCCTCAGATCTGAAACCCTGGCCCTTGCACGGCTTTGGTTCTTCCCGCTCTGCTCCAGCCCTGCCGGCCCACACCCAGCAGCACATCCCTGCCTTGGGGAGCCACCGCTGCCATGGGCACCCCAGCCCAGCTGGGTTTCCTGCCTGGAAAGTGAGAATATCCGCAGGACCTGCTCGGGCTGGATGCCGCTGGGGAGCTCCTTAGTGACGCTGTTGTTGGTTGATGGTTGTAGCAACCACCGGGCGTTCGGCCGCGGCTCCGGCTACCCAGCCTGGACCAGAGGGACAGGAGGGGCTGGGAGAGAGGGTGGACACTGACATTTGGAGAGATGTTGCACCAGGCAACCCCTTCCCCATTCCTACAGAGCTTGAGTCACACAGAGTGGGGCTTCCAGACCCTTTCCCTGCAGTATCACTTCTCTCAGAGGATGAACCACCCCAAGGCTGAGCAATGCTGAGCACTCAGGCATTGCTTTCTCACTTTCAAAGATGTTTTGATGTGGAGGACAGCAGCCAGAGAAAACACAGCTATTCCTCAAGCTGAGGGTTTTCCAGGAACATGGACTGAGCCGCTTTTGGACATCCAAGTGATCAGATTTTTTGTCATCCTTGGATCACCCACCCACGTCAAAGCCATGGCCATGCAAATTATAAACATGTGCCTGGGCTCAGCATCCACTGGAGGGAAAGGGAAGCTCCTGCTGCCCCTCAGGATCTCCTTGGCCAAGCCCTTTGTTTCCCAGCCAACAAACCTTCCCCCTTGGACTGATGCAATGGAGAAGCTGCCTCACAGCATCCTCAGAGGGCAACAAAGGTCTGTCCAGCCAGAGCCTGGACACTCTCCTCCTTCCCTGTCCATCACACCAGGGAACCACTGAATGATCTGGACTGGAAGGGACCTTAAATCTCATGCCACCCCCTGCCACGGACAGGAACCATCCACTGGGCTGGGTTGTTCCAAGCCCCATCCAACCTGGCCTTGAGCAATTCCAGGGAAGTGAAATGATGTTTGTTTGCTGGTACAGAGAGAATTAGAGGGGACAGTTGTGCTATTCCACCCTGTGGCCAGTAAAATGTAACAACATATGTATGTGGTTCTCACTGTCCATCCAGCTTATTATCTAATAAAATAAGCTTAGCATAATAAATGTTGTTGCTGTGATTTACAAAAAGACAAGAGCAATCCTCATGTTTTTCGCCTGATCTCACCCAAATATGTGACTCCTTCACCCTTGTTATCCTCTAAGGTCCTCTGGAAGAGGAAAGGATGATCTCTTCCCCCAACACCACTGCACTCCTTCAAACACTCTCTGCACTGCCAAGCACAGAACACCATAAAATATCCTGTTCTTGTAAGGAGAAAATGCACAATGCTGGATCTCACCCACCTGCTGAATTTCTCTCAGCAGTTTCCCTGCAGACAACAAGGGGATGCCTTGCACCAGACAGGCTTTGCTGGCCCCAGCACTACAAAAAACCATTGGGACAAACACTCCCAGCATGGGTGACTCTGGGATGAAGCACTGCAGGCAACCACATGGAACTGAAACCATGGGGGAAGCTTTAAGGCCAGCAGGAGGTGACAGCCCACCCTGGGAGGTGGCCTGGGTGCCCCTGCTCCCACAGTGAGAGCCCTGGGGCCTTCACACCCCTCATTATCTCCATCCCACACTGAGCTGGTGGTGTCACTGACTGTGACTATAAATTATTGCTGTGGGAAATGTCAAATCATAAAAATGCAGAAGAACTACTACGAGTGTGAAACAGAAACGTTGCTCGTGCTGTCCTTTAGTGCAGCTTCTCCCTTTGTCTCTTGCTAAAGTCCAGTCACTTGGTCCAGCAGGGAGAGGACCCAGGAGCAAAATTCTCCCTGAGTCGTGCTTCAGATCGGTTATCTGGCTCTGCACAGCACATTGAAGAGGGAGGTTGTGCTCTGTGTTTGCAACTGAAAATGAAACGTGATAACATCTCCAGAGTGGAAAATTACAGAGCCTAAGAGCAAGTAAAGCCCGTAGCAGTAAGAATTCAGCACCTGATGGAGCCAGGGCTGGGTGCCTTGGGGTGCTGCCTTCATCTCACCATGGCAGGCCCAGGGCTCCTCTCCCCTGAACTCAAAAACGTGGGGTTTAACAATTTCCTGCTCAAAATCCATGCCAGGAGGAAATGACAACACAACATGGTGGACTTGGTGTGCAGAAACCAGCGTGGAAGAGAAATGCATGGATTTGCTAAAGAAATCCATTTGGGAGGGAATGGGTGATTCTGCCTGGATAGGAGGATGTGTTTCCCCAAAACACCCACATCATTCTTTGTGCCACAGACCACCCTGGAGGATGCTGATGGCTCTTCAGCAAAGCAGAGAACACCTGAGCCCCTCGCAGGGATGGCCTCTTACCTGGGTCATCTTGGCGAGGTCCAGCGAGGGCCGCTGCTCCTGGACCTCCTCTGGCCTGCGCCGCTTGACCCCGACCTTCTTGTCGTTGAGGACGCAGGGCTGGGAGCGGCTGCGGGACAGCCCGGCGGCGCGGCGGCCCAGCTCCGGCGTGGAGGCGGGCGTGCTGCTGGCCGAGGGCGCACCGTACTCCGAGCACGAGAAGCGCTCGTGCGAGCAGGACAGGGACCTCTGAATGTCCGCCCTGTCCCCGCCGCGCCCTCCGGCAGCTGCTTTCCTGGGCTGGCCCCCCAGGCGGCTGGCCAGGGCGGGATGCTCGGCGCAGAGCGGGTTGGAGCGGGCGGGCAGGCTGAAGCTGGAGCTCCTCTGCATGGTGGCGACGCCGTTGGAGTAGCGCTGGACGCTGCCGCCGCTGTAGCAGCGCCGCTTCTCCACCGGCGTCCACACCTTGGAGCCCAGGGGTCTCCAGGAGGGCCCGCAGGCCGACAGCTCATCCGAGAAGGACAGCGAGCGGCACTGGCGCTTGCTGGGTGGGGCGGAGGCGTTGCCATGAGGGTCGCTGAGGCTCAGGTCCTTGATCAGGTTGGTGACGGAGCAGGTGCCGGCCGCGTCCCTCGGCCAACGCGAGCCCTCCTCGCCCTTGTCCGACAGGCAGTCCCAGATGCTGGCGCCCGGCTGCTCGAGCTGGAGTGGACATTTCCTGCTGAGATCTCTCCATCTGTCATTTTCTGGTTCAGAAAGGAGGGGGAAAAAAAAAACAAAACAAAAAAAACAACACACACGCACAGGCATTAGCGTTAATTAATTCTGCGACTCGCTTTCTACGTCCATAAACAAAAAGAGTAGCATATGGGACGTTTTCCAGTACAAATTAATTAACTCTTGGAATATGGTTTCCCAAACTGCCAGCGGAGCGGGTTGTGTGGTGTAGATGGAGAGAGACAGACAAAGTGACAGTCCCAGCAGGAGCAAAACTGCTAGGAGAAGATAAAAACACGCCTCCGAATATTCCAGGTTGCACCAGCTGAGGGGAATTCAGCAGTGTAAAATGTTGTGGCTATAGGTTATCTCTGTGCTAAATCATGTCACAGATGTGTGCGGTTTGTCCTGGGCTCCACTACAGGTAATTGCCTGAATTTACAGCTGAATTTAAAAAACACGGAATCACAGAATCGCTGAGGTTGGAAAAGCTCTCTAGGATCACTGAGTCCAACCATTAACCCAGCACTGCCAAGGCCACCACTAACAGATGTCCCCAAGGGCCACATCCACAGGGCTTTAAAATCCCTCCAGGGATGGGGACTCCACGAAGAAATTTTCCCTAAAATCCAATCTAAACCTCCCTTGGTGCAACTTGAGGAAGTTTCCTCTTGGTTTATTACTCTTTTACCTGGAAGGAGACCGCTGCCCGGCTGCACCCTCCTGTCAGGGAGTTGTGGAGAGTGAGAAGGTGCCCCTTGAGCCTCCTTTTCTCCAGGCTGAGTCCCTTTCCCAGCTCCCTCAGCTGTTCTCATCAGACCTGTGATCCAGACCCTTCCCCAGCTCCCCAGCAAGGAGAACATTAAGGAGGATGATCTCATTCCCGCACACATCCCACTGCCCACAGAAGAAGAAACCTCGATGTGGGGCTGCCCTGCAAGAGACGGGGCTCTCTGCAGATTCACCTCCAAGGCTCAACAGGAAAACCATGGCAGGACAACCCCGCCGGCTGCTGCTGCAGTGGAAAAAAAATCATCAGCCCACAGCCTCTCAGCAGTGCCTGCTTTTGTCTCTGGCTGCTGCAAACAGAGCCCAGCCATGCTGGAGAGCCGTCGCTGCCGAGTTTCACATGATTATATCTAAACCAGGCAATATTTTGGGGGGCTTTTTGGGTATTTCCACTCAGGCAGCTGCAGGATGAACTAAAAGCCGTGCCTAGCCCGCAGCTGCAGGTACCAGCCTGTCAGGGAAGATGCAGCAGTGCAGAACGCTTCCGACTAAGGTTTCAAGTCAGGAGGTCAGATTTGGGGCCCCTTGCACCGCTCTTGGCCGATTTTCCCATTTCTCCCTGCCTCCAGCTGCTGCCTGAACAGCTCCAGCCACAAACAGCCTGGCTCTGCCCGCAGTAACCGCACGGCATTTCAACTGTTGCTGCCCTCATTTTAATAAACACAATGAAAAGTGAGAAATCTGCGCTAGACAACTCCATCTATGTTTAGATCTTTATTATTTTTCCTCTGTGCTATGCTGCCAGCAGAGAGATTTCTTGGGTCAGGTCAGCAGACAAAAGAAACAGAAATAGAAGCCGATTTTTCATGGCAAGCTGCCACGATCCTCTGGCCGGAGACTGTACAAAAGGCCTTGGTGAGGAGGATACGGGACACCTTCCTCTTTCACCCCTGCTTCAGCACAAACAGCTATAAATCTTCCAAACCTGGCAAAGAAAACGGTGAAAGCACCACTATCCCCAGCCCCAGCTCGGGGTTATTTGCTTTTCACCTCGCACAATGTGAGCTGGCACAACCTGGCTCCTCCAAGCCCCCCGCCATCCTCAACCAGACCCACAATACCAGAAAATGGGGTTTCAGTGCAAACAGAGAGCACGTTGCCCTGAAAAAAAATCAAAATGGGGTAGTCTAAGGGCCGAGGGTGTAATTAAAGAACTCTGGAAAGCCTTATTGAGGAAAAGCAGCTGGTTTTCTGCTCAATTTTTTAAGATTCCCATCCTGCGCACGTTGATAACGATAATTGCACTGGAGCCATTAATTCTGCTGCCATAAAACACATATTAATTTTCTTAAATCACAAACCTCAGCCTGGCTTGCCCTGAGGCAGCAATTTGTTCCAGGATAAAACCCACCACGAGAACCCCTTGGTCTGCAAGTGAGCTGCCTGGAAAACTCCCCTTTGCCTATGGGAAAACAAAAAGAGAACCAGAGCACGGGGTAAGTGCAGCACGAGGGGCTCTTGCTCTTCTTGGCTGTTACTGTCCCTGAATAAAACAGCATCTTACTTCTGGATTTTGACTTAAAACTGCAAAAATAAACACTGACACCTTACCAACACCCTCTTGTTCTCTAGAAAAACCTTCCCTGGATCAAACAAACCCTCGTGGTGCTCCTGGGCTGGAGTCACATCCCAAACGGGGGAGATGGGTGTTGTGCTCCATCCTGAGAGCTCTGCACAGCCCCACGGAGAGCAGGATCCACCCTCAGAGCACCACAGCCAGGTTTCCAAAGGCTGAGCTCCGGGCTTGGCGGGAGCAGCTCACGGACACGTCAGGCACTTTGCAGCTCGGTGACAACCCCGGGCTTTTTAAACGACTGCTGTGCTCCTCTGGTGACACAGAGTAAATTTTAATGGCCACTCATAACCACGGAGAAGGGTGTAAAACCGAAACGCTGACACAACTTTAACTACGGCGACACAAATGTGCTGCTATAATATTTTTACAGTTCCTTTTTATACATAATGCATGATCCTTCTGCTCAAGTTTCCTCTACGTTCTTTTCCCATGAAATAATTTACATTAATACATAATTTATTATGGCAACTTGTAAAGCAATTAAGGGTTTCAATCAATTTTTCTTATCCTTTCTGGCAGATAAATTCTGTTTGGAACCTAACCCAAACATTTGTCTGCGCACAGGTGCGCATCCAATTCCTTTTTTTTTTCCATGTTGTTCAAGTTGAATTTTGGTCTCACAGTCCCTGTGCACAGCGGAAAAGGCAGCCTGCAATTTCCACTGCCCCCTGTTTATGTCCAGGAGATAATTTCTAAGTCTGGAACACAATTAATGGTTGTAATTAGTCAATGGCAGTGCCAGGGAGGCTTCCTAGTGCAGAAATAAGATGAAAATACGATGGGCAGAGCTGTGCTTTAACAGGAAATGAAAACAACAGCCCCAAAATCTGCTCTGGAGATGAAACACACCTGTGGGCTGTGCATGGGGGAAGGAAATCCCCGACCTCGACAGCGAAACGTGCCCAGCTCTTCAACAGGAGCCTCTGGAGAGGTGTCCCTGCCCCAGCTACACCTCACCAGAATTCCCTGAACAACTTTTTCTCTTTGCAGCGTGACCGTGCTTGAATGTGCACCAAGATGCTCTACACTGCTGGCCTTTCCAAAAAAACCCCGAAATTCCAGTAAACCCTGGCTCAGAAAGAGGAGGCAGGCAAGCCTGGCAGGTGCTTTCAGGATGCAGTCGAGGGCCATCTCCCCCATGAAGGGGTTCAAGGTTGGACTCGATGACCTTGGAGGTCTTTTCCAGCCTTAATGATTCCATGAGCTGGCTCTCCTCCCGGTTTCTTGGCTTCCCTCTGTCACCCACGGATGGTGAAAAGCCACTTCCAAGAAAGGGCTGTGCAACAGTGAGCCCAAGGCTGCAGCCCTGCCCCGGCACGCTCGGAATGCTGGTGCTGCCAAACGTGGTGGAGGAGCAACGTGAGAGAGTCAAAGGACAGACAAGCTGGGCTGTGTGCTCTATCCCTCACTCAGAGAGCCCTCCAAGGGAAAAAAAGAAATGGTGGCTGCTTTGGAAAGAGCTTTTCCCAGAAGATGAGTGCAGGATCTGTCTCCAGTGGGCTCACAGCCACCCTCCTCCTCCTCCCTTTTACAATCAGAGCCGGGATTGGGTTCCTGCATGCGCAAGCACCTTGTCACAGCCTCAATAAAACCCTACCTGCAGCTTCCCTCAGAGATAATTTCTTGCTTACACAGAAAACAGGAGGTCACGGCTGTCAGCACACGCCCATGGAGCTTCTCTTACTGGGTCAGGTTGGATGGGGCTTGGAGCAGCCTGGGACAGTGGAAGGTGTCCCTGCCCATGGCAGGGGGTGGAACAAGAGGGTCTTTAATGTCCCTTCCAACCCGAACCATTCTGGGATTCTATTTCTTTTTGATTTCCTATATTGGAATTTTTCTCTCTGTGGGGGGATAGCAAAAAGACATGGGCAGGGACACCTTCCACAGTCCCACGTTGCTCTAAGCCCCATCCAACCTGATCTTGAACATTCTCAGGGATAGAGCATCCACAGCTGCTCTGGGCAGCCTGTGCCAGGCCCTCACCACCCTAAATGCCCCAACTTTCTAATACACCACCTTCTTTTTGCACAGTCACTGATGTTTCCACTGGGGACCTGCCATGGAAGAAGGAAAATAAAAAAAAGGAGGAAAAAACCCCAAAACTATCCATCAACAGGACAATTGTTACACTCCTGGGTGTTTCAAGGACCCATCAAGGGGAAGGGAAAACAGAAGTTGTTGAATTTATTGTTTTAGGCGTTTCACCTTTAATCTTCCTCCAGGCAAAGGGCTATAGAAAGATAAAACCCAATCTTTCTAGCAATATTATCATCCCACGGGCAGGAATATTTCTTACAAATCTAAAACCCAAAAGATTATTTAGGTCACCTTGAGGATTGGACCTAACCATGCAACATATTAAGTCTTTAATACTATTTACTCAATATACTGAGTTTGGTTACAATTTAGAATCCATTTCCAGGTTCTTGCAGTGTTTAGTACCTCATGGGCAAAGCTCCAGGGTTTGGATGATGCTCTCCCTGGCAGAGGCTGGGCTCCCCTCTCCCTTCTGCCCCATGGCCACGGGGTCCAGAAATGAGCTGCCTTCCTGCCCAAAGCTGCCCTTCCCCCAAAAGGCACCAGGATGACCCTTTCTAAGATCCTCTTTTGTCTAAAACCCCAGCAAAATCAGGCAACTTCTCTCCAAACCCCCAACACACACAGGACCCTGAGCCTTTGCCTCACACTGTGCTACCAGTCCAAACTTCGCTGTGTTTATTCATCTCAGTGCTTTCCACCGACAGGGACTTGGCTCTTTAACCTGAAATATCCCCCCAGTTTTACATTTCAGTAATAACTTATTTTAAAAGTCAAGCAAATTTTGATGCTGGTTTAGTCTGTGATCGTGGCCCACTTTTGGGGACATCAAGAACGCTCAGGGAAGGTGCCTAAAATGAAACCCAGGCCAAGCAACGCCCTCACACGAGGGAAGGATGGGCTGCTCTTGACTGGGCATGACAGAAACCACAACAGGGCAAGCTGAGGTCAGGGAGGTGACAGTCAGTTCCCTCACAAGGAGGATAATTTGGCAGCCATGAAGACCAGCACAGCAGCACTACAGAAACACAGACGGTTTTGAAAAGCTCTTCAAGACAAGCTGCTCCTCAATTAGGCAGAGACTCTGCGTATCTGCTGAGGAGGCTGCCAGTGCCACCGTGCAAGACAAAACCATCTGATTTGGGTTCTTTGTCCCTCACTCACATCTGAAACGCAAGAGAGAGGGAACGGGCTGTCTCTATTCCTTCTTGACTTGGAAGCTTGTGATTTTCATCTGAAAAAATCCCAAAAACGCTCTCCATCTCCCCACACTCCCAATGGCTGGAGCTACCAGAGAGCTTGGGAGGCATCTCCTGCCAGAGCATGTGCCCGGCTCTCATTAACGCTAATGAGAGCTGTGTCCATGAAGAAAAGGGGCTCCCTCTTTGTCTGTGGAGGATTGGCTTTCACAGCGAGGGGCTCGGCTCACACTTGACCTACAATTTTAATTGGGTTTTGAGGCCTCGCCCAGCGAGTGGCTCCCCGCTACGAACGCCAAAGAGCACAACACAGCAGCACAGCCTCTGGCACTATCAGCTTTTCAGCATCATCAGCCAAGGCACCAATCCTCCGTCCACTCTGGTGGCTGTTCAGCATAAAAATCGACAGCAAGCTCTGACATAAAAGGTATCAAACTTATTATATCATGGTCACTGTCAGCAGCAAATTTAGGCATTTTCCTTATTGTTTGAGGTCTGTCCAACCTCTCTGTGCCAGGTGGTAGAACATCTTAGTGATAATGCTGTTATTTACTGCTTGCACCATGCAAACAGCCAAGAACCGCAGTCATGGGCTGGATACTCAAACACAACCTCAGACCCCACAAGTTTATAGCCTCAGCTCTAAGAGTAAATCCAAAAATAACCAGATTTATCAAAGGGGAGGGGAAAGGAGATCAGCAATTCACTCAGCAAAGGTAATGGCACAACAACCATGTCCGGGGAGGAGAGTGGCACAGGCGTGGTGGGATGAGTGCCCCTCCATCCCTGCTGTGGGGGCCCACCCCAGAATCTGCAGGGGGGTGGTTCTGGAGACATCCAGAGGCCAGGACATCTTCCCGCCCATGGCCACGAGGAAGCGGCAGCGGAGGGGGAGGAAACACAGAGAGAAGTTTCTGTTACTCACCCATCACGCCACAAGAGAAGAGGGTAGGTCCTTGACTCATCTTTGGAGTGTGCTGCAAACAACCAGAAAAACTATTCACTGCTCGCAGACTCGACCTGGGCACCAGACACCACCCTGCCTCCAGCCCGGGCAAAGCCACGTGGCCCCTGGCGCAGAGGAGAGCCTTGCAGGGACCAGGGGACAGACCCAGCCACCTTTCCTCGGTGAAATCAACTTTAATTGAGTCCTTGTCAAGGCCTGAGCTCGCAGATCAAGGGTCCTGCAGCCAGTCCACACCTCAGGGAAGAGCTGCAGTGAGGTCCCCAACCCCAGGACCCAAAACTCTGGGGAAGCTAAAATGGGAGCCTCAATTCAGTGGCAATCCTGGACTGGGCAAGAAAGCAGCAGAAGTGGTATCCTGAACCTCATCCAAGCCCATTAAGGCCTCCCCTGTCTAGGTCCAAAGCTGCCATTTAGCTTTTTAAAGCATATAATGTGTTTCTAAGGCAAGGCATCCTCACCTCAGCACTTCTGGGGAGTCTGCGCTCGGATTGTGCTGATTTGCACTAAAAATAGGGGGAAATGCCACTGCATGGGTACAAAATAATCCTGGTTGCTTTTTACATTTTTTTTTTCCACAAGAATTTTCCTCTCGACAGCGTAAGAGACACCATCAGACTTCTAAAAATGAGCATGGATGGGTTCACATACAATAAATCAATATGTTATCCACAGCTGCATGCTGTCTCAGCTATGCCTGCAAAAACACACTTTCATACTAATTGTTCCTTTATTAGCCCTAAAAATATCCATATTCTGGCTTCTGAAGTGTCTATCCTGGCAACACCGTCCCCTCTGACTGAGGCTTTACATCATCTGAGGGAAGCACCAGCACGTTCATCTGCACTGCCACAGTTGTGTTTTATCTGGCATTTGACTGCTGCACTCACACCTTCCCTGCTGATCCATGTTTTACATGTTGCCTGTCCAAACTGTGGAATCTCAGAATGGTTTGGGTTGGAAAGGACCTTAAAGCCATCCGGTTCCACCTGGGCAGGGGCACCTTCCACTATCCCAGGTTCCTCCAAGCCCGGTCCAACCTGGCCTTGGACACTTCCAGGGATGGGGCAGGCACAGCTTCTCTGTGCCAGCATCTCCAGTACATGATAAGGATTAAAAAAATAAATAAAAAATGTACCAAATGATGGCACCTGAGCAGTCCAATCCAAGGGTCCCACTTCATATAGAGAATGCTGGAAATACTGAATATGGAGGGATAGGGAGGCATAAAACAGCTATGGGGTGTAGATATGGAGAAGGTAAATAAGGGTCAGTAACCTCTAGGGCATGTGCCGCTTTTCTGGGTGAAGTAAGGACATCTCCACCTGTCAAGCCCCACCTTATGATGCATCAGTAGAATTAACCAGGAGGCAGAGAGGACAGGCAGCTGTCTCCAAGGAGCAGCCAAAGTGGAGCAAAGATGGAAGCGGGACAAGCCCCAGAGAAAGGGCACATCTGGGCACATCTGGGTGCCAGCTCCAGAGACCAGACACTGTCTGCAGATGCAGGAGCGAGAGGAGTCTGACACATGTCCCATATCCAGTATAACTACCATTTTGTAAGAATTTTGTCTTTATACCAAATTGGGAGCTGAACCAAACGAGCCCATTGGCTGCTGGCAGGTGATACTGCCCCAGTGCTCATTTATTTCCTTCAGGTTTCGCTTTTTGGCTTTCCCCATGAAGTCAGCAGAAAAACTCTTGCTTTCTTTAGTGGATCAGCCTTCTCATGATTGTCTGCCCCAATTTAACTGTCCAGGCAGCCCAGTAATTCACCTTGTGTACCCAGGACTATCCCTGCACTCCTGACCCAGCCCGGGAGCTGCGGAGAGCACTCGGCAAACACATGAGGGCAAAGTTTTGTGTTACAGCTCTGCATCTCTGCCAGCTGCCATCGCACAGCCCCAGCACCTAGCCCTTCTCTCAGAAGAAACTACTCTCATCTGCCTCTCTGCAGCCAGTTCCCCTTCACCTGCCCCACACAATTCCCAGGGCACAGCCAGTGTCAGATGTTCAGGTTCCCCCTTTCCCACCCAGAGCAGCAGCCACGGGAGATGCTGCCTTCCCAGCAGGAGCTAACACTACAGCAAGGATATTCTTTGAATTTATCAATATCTTTCCCAAGTTTCACCCTTTTCAAGGCAGGATGTTCCACTGCCTCTGGCTCGCTCACCTCCTCCTGCGCCGTTCACTGCCAGGGCAGCCTGCCTTGTCCCCAGCACACTGTGCTCTCTGCCCGGGGAGCCCAGTTGGATACTTTGCCATCCGCAGCAGACTCAGGCATTTCTATTTCTCTCATGTTCAGAATGCCCATTTATGGCTCACCCTGCCAGATGCTTCCTGCTGTGTTCCTGCACGCCCTTATCTGAGACTCCCAGTGCACCCTGCCTTGCGGTCAAGCTCCTTCTCAGACCATGCCCACCTCCCCAGGAGGACAGAGGGGTAAACGTCCACAGCCAGCCTTGCTCTGACAGCTCTCCACCACCCTGCACCCTTCCTCATTTGCTCTGACCCTGCCTCCAGACAATGTTGCCCCTTATTTGCCCCCACCGTAGGCACAGTCAGCCCTGACTGCATCCTTCAGTCTGCTTGCAGCCTCTCATTGGGTTTTTTGTTGTTGCCTGCTCATTCAGCGTGGTTGGATTCACACCTCTCCAGGCTCCCAGGGAAATTAAGCACCACAGCGCTGCCCTTCACCATTTCTCACTTAATCCTGCTTCCCACTTGCTCATCCTCCTATTAATGATGAGCATCTGT
The DNA here is from genome assembly GCA_013400735.1 of Pomatostomus ruficeps. Taxonomy (NCBI): domain Eukaryota; kingdom Metazoa; phylum Chordata; class Aves; order Passeriformes; family Timaliidae; genus Pomatostomus; species Pomatostomus ruficeps. The sequence continues at coordinate 110,820 of VYZT01003363.1, forward strand.
TCGCTGTTGGTGAAGCAACTTCTCACCTGTGTTGTTCACAGCACTGATTTGATTTTTTTGTACCGTTTATCCCATTGGATGCTGACTGAAATCCACATATGCAAAAGCCACAGCACGCTAATCACCTGCTCCTTGGATATTAATGCAGCTTGGTAGAAACCAGTGCTGCAAACCATCTAAAGATCCATCCCTGCAGGACAGAAAACCCTCACTGCAAAGCTACAGCGAAGTTCTTGGCAGTGAAACAGTTTTGAACAGAGATTTCACAAAGCTCACCAGCTCAGTCCTGCATGTTACGCAGTCAGCACCTTTGTTTTCCCGAGTTTTGGTTAAGATCATCACCATGGTAATGCAGTCCTGCCTCGGAGTCCATCAGGGTCCAGGCGAGGGGTGCTGGCAGCTGGGGGCTGGCAAAGCTCCTCTTTCAGTCCATGTTGCCCCAGGGGAGGCTGGGCCCTGCCGGCTCCTCGGGGGATGTGCAGGGACAGCCTCGGAGCGTGGAGAACTCCCTGCACAGAGAGAGAGAGGAACAGCTTCAGGGGACTTGCCTGGAGGGTGGATGCACTGGGCAAGGGGCAAGCACTGCCCAAAAAAACTCCCTGATGGTGCTTGCTTGAGGGGAGTGGTTTTTTTAGGATCTTAAACATTGTTGGTGTCCCCCTGCTCCCCATCAGCACAGAGGCGTTTCACAGGATGGGGCACTCACAGGAGCTGTTGGAAGCACACAAGGTGATCTGGAGGGACACGAGTATTTCAGTCAAACTAACAAAGTTTCCTCTGAATTCTCCATTTGAAAACGGGACTTGCATCCCCTATACTGAAGATACCAAGACATTGAAAGAAGAGCTCATTAAAGCTCCAGGGTTGATCTCACGGAAGCCCTTGCCCCCAGAGCAGCTGGGAGCACATGTCCAACAGAAAAAGCCTCTCCAGCATCATCATGGCTGTGAAATCCCCTGGATGCCCCTATCCCACCCCAGTTACTCCATGATTCCCAATCTATGAACAGCCCTTCAGGGAAAAAAACAAGGCAAGAGTTGCCGGCAAGGAAGGAGAGACAGCTCCTTGCCCTGAAATGCTAAGGGCCACACCGTGCCTCTCAATCTTTACCTATTTCTTAGGTAGTTTTGGGCAGGAAAAGCTAAGGCTGAACACCAAGGAGCCTCTTAAAACACAAACTGTGAGCCAGGCTCATACAGTATGGCACTCCCCAGGCAGGCCTGCCAGGCCGAGGGCCCGAAGGAGAGCTACACAAGAACACACACACAGACGCAGCAGGAGAGAGAGCAGGAAGAGAGAGGGCAGAGCCCTCCGACTTTATTTATATGTCTTTACACATCACTGTGGATTGGAGGTAGAAATCACTACCTCCTATAATCCACTTGGTCAAAGTATTTGTCAATCATATTTCTCCATTTGGTATACCAGAATTCGTAAACACAGATACAATTTAGGAAAACATAGATAATAGAGAAAAAACAAGTCATAGCCATGAGAGAGAGTTTAACAAGAAAACACTGAACACTGCAAAGTCAGAGCAACAATACAGCACTGCCCAGCCCTGAGCGTGAGCCCTGCCTCACCCCCTGGCATCCTCCCCAACAGACTCATTCCCTCGTAAAGCAGACAGATTGCAGCTCAAATCTGATTACTGAAATCAGCGTTTTCCCCAAATCACTCCCCTAATCCTGTTTCGCTATTTTGCTGCTTTGCAATTCATGTAAACAACCAAACCCATCACTGGCACTATGCAAAGAGCATAAAAAACTGATCTTGTACCACCCAGCCAAAGCCAAGTGTGATATTTAAGGACAAGAGGTGAGAATATTCCACCAAGTATTAACGCTTATTCCGAACTGATATGGCTGCTCTTCCCAGCTCCTAAATCTCCCTGTCCGTGTTTGCTTGGATTAGCGCTTGCAGTGGTGTTAAGAGTAGCTCATTTAAAGGCCAGCTGGCTGGTAAAGAAAAATCACCTTCTATTATTTTATGAGGACAAAGTTCATGCAGAGTGCAAAGCCAAGATTGGGAATCAATACGTTTTCCAAAGATTTACTGTTCCCAAGGGCGCCTGGCACAGTCTCCAGCTTTCTGTGGGGTATCGGTGGACTCATAATTTACAATTTACTGGTAACTCCATCATAAACCTCTGGGCAACCCAGCGACCAAATGAAAACTGTCAAATAGAAAAGTAAACATTTCAGAGTGTCAAAATGACACATTACTTGTGAGCAGGGTTAGATGGGATATTGGGAAGGAACTCCTGGCTGTGAGGGTGGGGAGGCCGTGGCACAGGGTGCCCAGAGAAGCTGTGGCTGCCCCTGGATCCCTGGCAGTGCCCAAGGCCAGGCTGGACAGGGCTGGGAGCAGCCTGGGACAGTGGAAGGTGTCCATGGCAGGCGGTGGAATGAGATGGTCTTTAAGCTGCATTCCAAACCACATCATTCTGTGATCCTATGATTTCTGTCTGTCACAATCTGAGCTGTCCCTGACCCCTACACAGACACAGAAATCTTGCTGCAGTGCCAAACTCTCTGTGCTGGGAGGACACCGGGGCCACCGTCAGCACAAAGATCAAACCAGCGTTCAGAGCAGCAAGAGAGCAGCTCAGCACAGTTCCTCGTTGGCCAGGGATGGTTTCTTCAGGAGTAATTACCCTTCCCTGAGGTGATGGTTAATGCTGCAGCAGCAGACCTGGATACACACCGAGGCAAGTACATACAGGCAGAGGCTCCCTGCCCTGGCCGGCCGGGATGCAGCACAGAGCATCCCACACCTCCCCTCTCCCTGTTCCCCTTCATCCCCTGCAATTAACACAGCCCTAATGACAGCCAGCACAGCAAACTGCTGGCGAGCTGGCAGCCACCACCACCACCACCCCCCGAAGTCAGGGCCGAGGCGCACTTGCAGGTATCAGCGATTTTAACCACCGCTTGGTTGGGTTTTGGAACGGTCCCCATGGAGAAACTGCAATAAAAAGGGAAACTTTCCAGTGAAACGTGATCTCTGGCTCCCCATCCTGCCTCACGGGGCTCCTGACGCACAGTCCTGCCCTGTCACATCCTCTGCCTGCAAACAAGTGCCATGGGACACAAACTGCAGAGCCAGGATGGACCCTATTGATGCTGGGGAGGAAACCACTGTGTATTTATAGACTGGACGCTTTCACACACACAAATGCTAATAAAAAGAGACTCTTCAGGGACCATTAATTACTTTAAGAAATGTATTTCCTCGTTTGCAATCAGATAAAGGAACTGTCTTCACCATGATGTCAAGGTTAAGTTTAGACTCCAGCCATGGCCACTGGGATTGACACAGTCTCCTGAGCTCTACGAAGGGCCCACGAGAAGCTCTGGTGCAGAGAGACCCCCAAATTTTAGCAAACGCTGCTTTTTGCATGGTTCAAAACACAGACCAAGCAGAAGCCTTGTGTGATCTTTGCAGTGGCAGAGGTGGGCAGAGGTTCCTCTCAGAGCTGCTTTATGGATAGTTTCGCAGCCATGGAGTGTTGGGCTTGGAAAAAATCAAATAAAATGATCCAGCTCTCATCCATGGGCTTTAAAGGTAATGCTGGGGAACAAACACGCTCCTTACAAGGCATGAGCACAACCCCAGAGCTGCTCATAGGGACAAACAGCCCTGCCCTGCATGGAGGTCTCACACACAACCTGTTACCCCAGCGAATCAAAGCACCACTCACAGCCATGCCCTGCTCTCCTGCTGCACTGAACTGCAAGGAAAAGAGCTCAGGATTCAGCAAACTGACTGTCAGCCACTCTGCCATGGCTGGAGGGAGCCTGAGCAGTGACCAACATCACATCCCTGCGCACTTTATGAAAAACTTCCCCACAGACAGGGTTACAAGCCCAGAGTCCCCATCCCTGGAGGGACTGAAAAGCTGTGTGGATGTGGGTTAGTGCTGGGGGAACAGTTGGACTCCACGACCTTAGCCATGTTTTCCAACCTTACCAACTCCGTGATTTCATGGTCTGACCCCCAGAAATACTCCTCAGGAAGATGACTGAGGCCCAGCATCACACAGATTTCCACTTGCTGTGGGATCACCACCTTCTGCACAGAGAACATTCAGCCCCGTCCAGCTCAATAATCCATCTCCAGACACACACACTGACATAAAACCTATTTACAGTGGAAAGGGCACACGGGAACGAGGAGCTGGAGCTGTATTTTGCATACTGATCCACCTTGCAAGCAGAACAGTGTGAATTCCCTCAGAATATAAATCACCTGCCCCTGCTGAATTTTTAATGCTGATCAAAGTCTCCAGTGAAGAAGTCACGACCCAAGCAGGACCCCACTCCCTACCCCTGCCCCAGCACCATTCCCTGTGCTGTGCATGAAAGAAAATGGTTGAGCAAGGAGCCACTGTGATTTCTGGAGTTTACTCAATGCAGGTTAGACCCACATGTCTGAAGAACCAAACCTAATCCCTCTGGGCCGAACTCTGAGCATGACTCTAGGGCTTCACCACCCTCCCAGGCTCAGCAGTGAAACAGAAATTCCCTCCACTATGCAGATCTTGATTCCTCTGTGCAGTCAGACCACTGTGGGGACCAGGTACAGCACAGTTGGTCATCCCCTCCCAAACCCTACAGGGGGCTACAAAGAATTTGGGGAAACAGCCCAAACTGGTGACTGTAATTGAAAATTGTGGGGTTTAAGGCTTTCTGCAAGCAAAACACGGCAATATTCATCCAAACTACAAATCATGCCTCTCTGCCCATCCTTTTGCTTCTCAGAAGTGATTTGGGGCTACACTGAATCTCCTCACTGCACAGCCTGTCTCACCCTCAGGGCTTTGGACAATGCCAAGGAGTACATCTCCAATTTCTTGATTTGTTGTGTTATGAATTTGGAACAAATCCATGAAGTCTGTCATGTGCATGTAGCTAAGTCTGGGTTTATTTTCTCACTCAGACAATAATTTGCTTTTTGCAGCAGGGCTGAGTAGCCTCAGCTCTGGGCAGTTTGTTCCCCTTGCTTGAGCACTAGTCTATGTCATTAGAGAATATTGAGTTTCTTTATGGGGTAAAAACCTCCAATAAATGTGAAAGATGCCATTCAGGGCCCAAAAAGAAATCTGAAAACGTCCCTGGACTAGTCCTGAGCAAACAGGATCACGAGTCAGCACACGTGACTTTCAAAGGATGAAATTTCCATGGAGGCAGCTGCTCCAGGACTGTCCCCTGGGACCCTGGCAAGAGGGAAGAGCTGCCCCAGGCTGCCCAGCCTCGGGAGGAGAAAGGCTGCAGCCCTGCCCATCCCACCCCGAGCCTGCAGCCAGTTCCTCCTCCTCCACAGGGTCTTCCCCAGCTGCCGGAAGGGCAAACCCCATCCAGGAGACTCCCACACAGAGCTCCCCTCCAGCCCAGCTCCTGCCTGGCAAAGACTTGTGCTGCCCCACGCTCCAGGCACTCAGAGACTCAGGGAACAAGGAAATGTCTTCCTCTGCCTCCTGCTTGCATCCAGACTAGACTTTTCCAGGGCTAACGAGACAAAGACACTTTCAGCACTAATTAATGAGTCAAGGACATAACACAGCAAAGGGGGAAGCAGTGTCTGAGGTGAGCATGGCTCCACAGGTCTGCACAGCTTCAAGAACCACATCACCTCAGTGCTTATAACCAACAGCTCCACACAGAACACAGCTTCTCACCAACACAGCCCAGAACTCACCTGTCCTGCCAGTGCAGGACAGCCTGGATGGAGCTGACATCTACAGCCACGCTGATAAAACCACAGCCAGCAGGAGCTCGAGGTCTCCCAGGACAGAATTCATTCCACGGGGTCACGTTAGGAACCAAAAATGCCAAGTGCAGCCACCACGGATGGCCACGTGCAGCCTGGCTCATGGAGCCTGAGACTGACCCTCCTACCAGGAACAGCCACACCAGGGTCCTGCCCACAGCCACAAATGAATTACTGAGCAAATAAAACTCCATTATTTCAATCCGATCCCTCGCTCCACGTGCCTGGGTACTGCCTCAGCCTGACACCAAAGTCACACAAAGCAGAAGGCCCCCAGCACTTCAAGCCCCAAACCACACATCCAAACACCCCTGGTCTCCAGGGAGAGCCTGGCGTCCAAGCTCATACCCAGACCTACGTGCTTGGGTAGAACCTGAGCTGCAGGCAAGCTCTCACAAAAAAAGGAGTAGGAGGAATTAAGGAGAATTACACACCACCCACTTGAGTAAAAGGTTTATTGCCCCCGTGCTGTTAGGGAATAGGAGTGGCAGGGGAGTGAGGCCCGTACACACCAGCAGCGGAAGGACTGAAAGGACAGGGCAGGGGCAGAGGTGCTTTGTCTCAGCATCTTTAGCTCGAAGGAAATGGTGCTGGCAGTGACTTTGCCTTTTCCTCCCTGGCAACTGAAAAGGAAAAGAAGAAAGCAAAATTAGTGATTGCAAAACAGCGACCAGCGAGAGAGAGGAGCAAGCGAGGTGCTGTGGGAAGTGACAGGACAAGGGGGAATGGCTTCAAACTGAAAGAGAGCAGGCTTGGATCAGATATCAGGAAAAAATCCTTCCCTGTGAGGGTGGTGAGGCCCTGGCACAGCTTACCCAGAGAAGTTGTGGCTGCCCCATCCCTGGAAATGTCCAGGGCCATGCAGACAGAGCCTACAGCATGATCCCAGTCCCAGTGACCACAGAAACAACACATCTTCCTTGAGCAAACCTGTAATCATTGCCTACCCACTCATCAGGGGACTGTTTCTACCTTTGAGCAGTATTTCCAAGGAAGAGTGGAATTACTGGACCAAGAACTGTCTCTGGAGAAGAGCAGCTGGAGCAGCAGCAGCAGCCCAGCCTGCTGGCCCAACAAACCATCTCACCTTTCTGTGGGTTTCCCCCGCCGCCCCAGTTGTGAGATTTATTACAAGAATTTGCAGTGGTCGGTGAGACACTGTGAGTGTTGGCCACGCTCCCAAAAGCTGAGGAATTGCTGAATTGAGAATTGCTTTGGCTGCTTAATCTCAACAACCAGGGATGCTGAACAAGGCAACAGGGCCTGGGTTTACTTTTAATTACTGCTCAGAGCACGCTGCTCTAGTAAACAGACACAAAAACCCAATTCTTGTTTCTTCCTTGTATTCTTTTTCCCTCATACAGCCTGAGATGTCTGAGCTGCAGATGGTAAATGGCCCCACCACACCACTTTCACTGACTCACTTCTCAAGCATAAACAACCTCAAACAGCCCAAGAACCCCTCGGAATACCTGTCCCTGTGAAACAACGTCCATCTCCTTACAGACACACAGTAATGCTCTCAGGGTTACAGTCACGGAATGGTTTGGAGTGGAAAGGATATTAAATCTCATCCGATTTCAAGCTCTTGCCACAAGCAGGGACACCTTCCATGTGCCCAGGTTGCTCCAAGCCCTGTCCAACCCAGCCTTGGACACTTTCCAGGGATGGGGCAGCCACAGCTTCTCTGAGCAGCCTGTGCCAGGGCCTCCCCATCCTCAGTTAGGGGCATTCTCAGCCAGCCCAGGCTTCCTCGCTGGCTCCAGAGCTCTCAGGGTCCCTGCGAGCAGCAAATCCTGGAGATGCAAGGCAAGTTCAGCGCTGCAGCACTGACTGCAAGGCTGCTGCTCATCAGTGACCACCAAAAATCCACCCACACGAAGCAGGAGCAGGATCTGGGACATCTCCCTGTGTAATTGGGGAACACTTGCCAAGAGCCACAACACCATGATCGCTGTCAGAGCCAATTTGGCTGCTGCTTGCAAGTCAGATTTCTCCTTTCTCCAAGGCTGAGATGGAGAGCAGGTAGAGGCTGACAGGCCTCATGGGCATACCTCGATTTAAAGCAGGAAAATACTGGATGTATGGATCAATTGTCAGACTCCCATTATCTTCTGCCACCTCCCCTTTATGGATAAACACCATAAGACTGCAGAACCCGCATGTGAAGCCCAGCCAAACGATCCCTTAGAACCTTCCAAAAATTGAAATGATCTCCCTGAACTCAGCAGGCAGTATTAAAAGAATTTCAGATGCTTTCAGAGGCCGGTCTCTGTGCCCACACAGGGTCACACACATGCCTGCTGTCACCTGCACACCCTGCACTGTTTGCATTAGACCAAAGTACTTTGGCTCCCGGGCAGGCTCTGGGGGTTCATTCCTCAGCTGAGAAAAGGCTTCCAGAGAGCTCCTGGGCTCCTGAAAGACGAACCTGGAGCCTTTATGAATCCTCCTAGCGACCGAAAGGCACTTTTCCCTGCTGTTTGTCCATCCGTTGCCATCAACACTGGCACAGTGGAGGGAGGGAAGGAGCCCTCCAGGGCCAGGAAACCTTTGCCCACACTGCCACCTCCGTCTCTCCGTAAATTCCCAAGCCCTGCATCTTCCATAAATCTCTAACGAACGAGCAGCCAAACATCTGTGAGTTGTCTGAATTAGCGTGAATTTGGCAGACTGAACAGCAAACTCGCGTCGCCCCGCAGCCTCCACGTTCCTTGTTTTCCTCGGGTTCATTAAATACACAACAATCTGTTACCAGAAGACGGTTCCTACGTGCAGGGGCTGCCAAGGAGCCGCCTTTAGCTCTGGTGGAGATGGGGGAATGTGTGAGGAGCAGAGGGGGGCTCTTCCTGGTGCAGCAGGGCAAGAAGAGGACGGGCTGCGCCCACCCTGTGTCCCCCAGCGACCACCCACCACGTTGGGATGTCAGAGCCATCCTGGCGCAGCCAAAGCTGGAGGTGATTTTGGGAAGCTTCAAGGGGAGCAGAGCAGAGTGTGGGACAAGCAGGGGGAGATGCCTACAAAAGCCAAGGATGTCCATCCTGCAGCATCATCCCAGCTGGGATGGCTGTGCTGCACCCAGATGGAGAAACCAGGCTCTGCCAGGGTGATGCACACCCGTGAGCAGAGCCCTGGGCACGGGGCATCCCTGATCCTGGGGAAACTGGGGGGTTTCCTGCTGCTGCCGGGCAGCATGAGGCCCAGGCGCGCAGTGAAGGCATTGCCAGCACCCGGCCACGGGCAGACTGGGCTGATGCTGAGATGGGGAGCAGCTTTGGAGGCTTTGCCTTCCCTCAAAGGAAGTCTCGCTGTGAGGGAAAAGTCAAAGCAAACACCCACTCACCGTGTTTACCCGTCTAAATGAAAGCCAAAGCAGCACTGAAACGTGTCCGACAGCATTTCCACGGAGTCATTCATGGAGAGCTTGGACTTGGCTTTTAGCTGGTGTTTTTAATATCGCAGGGAGACGCTGGCAGGGCTGGAATAATATGGAATCTGTTGCTGTAACAGCCTCTCGGCTCCTGCCAGGTGTCAGCAGCACGTAGAGCCCAAACTTTGTGCAGGTCTGGCTCCATCAGGGGATCCCTGAGGGCCAGCAGTGAGATACTTCCCATGGGGAACAGCCCCAGCAAGCCCAAAGCACCACTGCCCCAAAGCAAGTTACCCCACCAGGGGAGTGCCCAGCTTGAGAAGTAATGCCCACAAGGGACAATTTTCCCAGATTTGGGATGCTTTGTCCCTGGAGATGCCCATGGAGTAAGGCAGGATGAGCTCCACTGTAGCGTAGCAGCTATAAAAGCCCAGATTTTGCAGCCTGTCTCGGAGGCGAGGAAAATTAAAAAAAAAAAGTAAGTGGAAATGCAAACAGCCCCTGGTTTTATTTGGGCTGGCAGGAACACAGTGCTGCCCAGGCTTCCTCGAGCTCATTTATGACAGTGTGAACACGCAGGAGTAAAGGGGGAAAAAAAATAAAAATCTGCATTTTCCACCCCATAGATCTCCATCTCTGCATGGTCCCCACACATCCCTCTTTCCCTCAGGCCACAGGTGAAAGTCAGGAGAGAAACAGATTCCCCTGTGCCTTGGAAAGGGGAAGCCCAAAGGACAGAGGGGCCGGCCCTGCACCAGCGTGGTGTGAAGCACAAAGCCCACTCCTGAAACGGCATCCCGAGGAGAACTGACCTAAATGCTGCATCCCATCCCGGCTCCGAAGCTGCCAGGAAGGGAATCACGCCAGGTATTTTGTCAGTGCACAAACGTGAATGGTTGCCCAGGACAAATAGGGCAGCAAAAGCGTCCACCTTCATCACATGGAAAGAACATGTAGCAACTTGCTACCCTAATGAGCGGAGGAATTAATGAATCCCGGAATTTGTAAACCATTAGGAAGTCCCTAAAATAATGCCAGCACCTTAAATGAACAAGACTGCGAGTTAAGCATCAGGTTCTGTTAGAAAACAAGACACAGGGGGTTTTATAGATGTTAAGGACAACAAGAAGTCCCACTGACAACAACAAAAAGAACGGTGGAAACATTAGCCAGGGTGCAGAAAAGGAATAAATAGACAATATAAACATTGCTGTCCTAAGCAGAAAGGAAAACCACACAGCCACATTTGTCAGGAGTAACCTGGGATGATATTAAACAGCAGGCACTAAATATAGATCTTTCTTAAACAACAGCTCCAAATACATTTACACCTTCAGTTTTGTAAGATCGTGCCAAAAACTCATCTGAGCCCTCGTCACCGACGGTCCCCGAGGACGGGCACAAAGCAGCCTGGTAAACGTGGTGGAGGAGACCTCGAGCCCAGCAAGGCTCCGGTTTCAGGGCAAGGTCAGGGGGTCAGGAATCACAATTACAACAGCAGGGAAAGAGCTCTCCCCTCACCTGCAGCCTTTGTGCAGCGAAAGGCAGCGCTGGTGTGACACAGCTCATTAAGGTGCACAGAAGTGGGTGACAGCGCTGATAACACTGCACTGGCACATCTCACGCAGAGCTGCGAGTCACTGCTGACACTGGCTGCAACAAACCACCCTGCCACCCCGTGCCACGCAGGGCTTCTGGCAGTAATTGGGAAGGAAACAGGAGAACCAGTGCTGTGTAAGTGACTCGAGAGCAGCAAAGCGCCAAACACAGAGAACAACTCGCTAACACAGACCGGAGAGAAGCAGCCAGCACAGAGGGCTACAGAGATGTTAAGATACGCCTTAAAAAACTAAATTGCTTAAAAGCCACTCACCTCAAAGGCAGGGGCATGTCCCCAGGCCCCTGCATGGTGCAGTAGATTACCCAGGCATGCAGGGATGTGTCCACAGGCTGGATAAATCTGGGGTCTCCAGGAGGAGAAGGGATGGCAGAGCCTCTGTGCTCTGCACCCCACGACCTCTGCGGGCACCTGGAGCCTCCTCCCACCTCTGACCAGGGTCTGGAGGAGACTCCAGGAGTAATTGGGGGGCTTGAGGACACAGTGCAAACTGGGGGAACGTGGAGTGGTGACTGCTGGGGACGAGCTGGGTGCCTCAGAGAGGGCAGGAGAAGCCAGACAGGTTCCTCGGAGGGAGCAGAGCAGCCGTGGGACTCCTCCTAGCACGGCGGGAAGCTGGAGCCACGCAGATCCAGAGCAAGGGCAAAGTGCAATTTTGTCCTGAACAACACAGACAATAATCATTGCAATAAACTACAGCACAACAAACGACTGCGGGGGGCTCTCAGCCAGCGCTCCAGCTTCCTCTCTGCACTGGGGGCCTTTCTAAAAGACGCTGAATCATAGAATCGTTAGGTTGCAAAAGACCTTTAAGGTCATCAAGTCCATGCTCCAGCAAGAATTAATTCAGAAAATTACTAAAAATGGTGATGCATGGTGCAGTCCCAGGAGCAGGGCTCTCCTGGCTCGCTGCCCTGCTGCACCCCGAGCCCAGGGTGGGATGTGCAGGGCTCAGGAGGGTGGGCTGACAGAGCAGCTCCTCCACAGGCTGGCCTGGCTCCTGTCCAGCTCCTCCTGAAGCCGCCACCTTTATAGAGTATCATGGGGTTCACAGGACAGGCACAGGGACGAGCACAACCCATCACTCTGCAGAGCTGGAACCTTCTCTTTAAGTTTCAAATGCATACATCCGAAACCTCCCCGGGAAAAGTAATTTCCACCAACAATGCAAACCATGCGCAACCGAAAATGTGGGTGAGAAAATGAAACCTTTACATTTTGGCAACTGCAGAACTTCATTAACCGCGATGCTTTCACTCTGAGAAATGCCATCCTTTGCACTGCATTTCATTTATAACACAGCCGATAGTCCAAAAATCACAGAACGGCCCGGATTGGAAGGGACCTTAAAGAGCATCTCATTCTACCCCCTGCCATGAGCAGGGACACCTTCCACTATCTCAGGTTGCTCCAAACCTGGCCTTGGACCTTTCCAGGGATGGGGCAGCCACAGCTTCCCTGGGCAAACCTGTTTTACTAAATTAACAGAGAGTTTACAACCCCAAAAGTGGATATTTTTAATGTTTTCTGTATCTTCATTATTATAATGGCTGTTCAGCTTTGGCACACAATTGTAGCTTTTGGCATTTAATTCATAGTATTAAAACTTGCCCTTTCAAAAGTATTATAAAATATTCATTTTTAACAGCTGGGACCAAAAAAAAACCACCAAAAAGCAACAAAGCACACGATAACAGGGATAATAATATATATACTTGAAGTAATTTCATAGCATTGACTATTGCCCAGCACACCAGAAGGCTGTTCTCAGTAAGGTTAAGGCAAGCACAGAAACACAAAAATCACAGTTATTGTGACTTTCCCACATCACTTGAGATGAGAAATGCTCAGCTCCACCTGGCCTAACTGTGCTGCCAGGCTGTCCTAACCAGAGAAGATCAGTTGTCTGCATTAATTCCTTTCCCTTATAATTAACATTTCCCAGTGGTGCAGAATAGTGATGACGGCATTTGTACAACTGGGGCAGAGGAGCACGAAGGCTTCTCTGGGGTCACTGTAGAGTCGTCATGGGGTAAAGGACAAAAAAATAAAATCTTAAATGCAAATAAGTGTGTAACAGACTTTAACTCATCCCTTTGGGTTTAGGAGCAGGATGAGGGGTGAGTGTCTTGACGTCCTGGTCCAGACCAGTTGCTGAGACCAAAGCCAGTCACTGATGCACCTCAGCAGCCACAGCGTTCTGCACCAGCACCTCCTCCAGCCCTGCCTCTCCTCAGCCATCCCAAGGACTCCTGGTCCCTCCTTTCAAGGGCTGGTTCTGAGCAGAGAGAGGGGGAGCAGGTTTTCCAGCTGCCGGATCAAAGCTTGCCAGATCCCATTTTTCACAAACCCTGGGAGACACAGGGATCTGCGAGCGCAAAACGGCCACGAAGTCCAACTCCTCTTTCACCACGGTCCCACACCTACCGCACAGCCAGCCCCGAGCCCTGGCTGCTGAAAGCAAAAGCTATGGCCAGGAGCCACAAATACAGGCAATGATGTAGCCCAAGGGATGCTTCAAATGGACTACAGAGGAGCGACACCAATGATGCTGCTATATTTAATCCTCTAAAAGCAAAAACCATGACCAAGCCTCCCCTGGGTACACTTCTAGGGGGGAGGTACAGAAACTCAATGCACCAGAACAGATTTTTTGCACTCACTCAACCAGTTCTTAAAATATTACTCAAATGAAGTGATTACTGAGCCAAATTCACCTGGTGCTTCCCCCCCGTCCATGCAGGGACCCGCAGCCTGCAGTGCTGGGAGCAGCCACGCTTCACACAGGGTTTGGTGCTGCTCCACCGGGTCAGTCTAATGCAGTTTACTCCTCCTTGCATTTCAAAGGAACTTCTAACATATCAAATCTTATTTATCTTACAGAGCCTATGTCAGATGCATGAATATCACACATACCCAACGCCACAGGCTACAAAACTCATGGATAAACCACCTGAAGCCAGGAGAAATTCTGGCTGGAAATTAACTGCACCACCACACTCCTTAATTTTCAATCCCCATCTCGCCTGTTGATGACTGAAGTCTCACACATCCACAGCCTGTGCTGAGACACACCACCCCAGCGAGGTTTCAGAAACAGGCTCTCTTGCTTGGGAATTTTTGTCTCTCCGCAAGCAGCCAACTCAGAAAAGTTTGGAAAAACAAAACTGCCTGTGGATCTGCTGCTCTCCAGCTCCCTGCAGCAGAGCCACGTTCTGCATTGCTGCTCTAGGGGCAGCCAGGCTGCAACTGCGGGCACTGAGCGTGACCTTGGAGAAGTCCTTTTTCATAATTCCAGCACGGCCACTGCTCATAGGGACACCTGTGGGCAGGACCAGAGCTCCAGGGCTCAGGTCTGCCAGCGTCCTGACTGCTTTCCAAGAGTTTACAGGATGTCTCATCCCTTAAGAAAGTGGTGGCACTCACTGGTGATCGGGGACAGGAGCGTCCCAGGGGGGAGCAGCCCATCGGCTTCGTGACCCGGCAGGCTGGCAGGCACGGGGGAGCAGCATGCTGGAAAATTCCCTGCTCTTCGCCCGATTAGTTTATATTTAGCTCTCCGAGGAGCAGACGTGCTGGAGGAGCTGTTGTTTTGGTGACATTTTCGCCCAGCCCCGCAGGGACCCCTGCGATGGGAACTGCGGCTCTCACCACCCGCGCCACCACCGCACCGGGCACGTGAGACCCACGGCAGGCACAGCCCTCTGTGCTCGGCAGACCTGCCTTTTTTTTAGTTCTGTTTCCCCGAGTCAGCAGGCTTGCTTCCTCTTCCTCCTCCTCCCCGTTTTGGGAGAGAAAGGAGCAGAAAACGTCAGCCAAGAGGAGAGCTTTGCTTGAGGAGCTGCAGAGGAGCAACCGCCCAGCTCCTCTGCTGCCCTGGTCCCCCGCGGCCACGGGAATAAAACTTGTTTTTCTGAAGGTATTTTCACCCTAGGAGAGAGTTTTGGTGAGTGCAGATCTGACACAAAGGCTCTGCTGGCCTCTCCCTGCCCTGGGATGTGGGAAGGAGACTGGACCCCTCCAGGCTGAGCTCTCTAAACAGCTACGAGCATCTCTGGCACCTCGCCCCGTCCCAGCCCCTTGGTCTAAAGTCTGTCCTGCCACAGATTAATGTTCATTAGGACCATTTCCCAGCAACATCATTTGACAAACCACGTGGCACGGGAGGGGCAAGGGAACAAAACTAAAATCACCCTTTCAGCCTGGGGTGTCCCCTTTTCCATCTGAGATTTTACAAGGCAAGTGCAAACCGCCTCCATCCTGGCAAAGAAAAGGAAAACTCTATGCAACATTACGAGAGAGAAAGAAAAAAGGAAGAAGAGTCTCAAACCACACAGCTGCCATCTGAGAAATCAGAAATCAACCAGCAATAATAAAATAGACACATGGGATAAAGCTCATTCCCCTCCCCACCCCATCAGCACACAGCCCACGGTGTCAGTTCTGCACACAAATACAGGTGCTTTGGTAAACAGTTGTGTATCTTGTTCTACCTATACTTTTGCTCAAAGTGAAGCAAGACTTTGCTACTACAGAAAAATTTTATTGCATATAATTAACCAAAGCAGATTTGGGGATTTATATTGGTATATGTTTGCCTGTTTGCATGTGTGCATATTTATACACATGTATTTATTCATGCAGGTATCCATAGCTGAAAATTAACCTACATCGGTGCTGGGTCTGTCCCACAGTCTGCTTGATCTCCATATACAAAAACCCGGATCTCACTCGCACAAATCAATTATCTACTGAGCTGATTTGCACAGATTTTCTATGCAAAGTTTTGCATTTACAGCAGAAGGCCATCTGCTTTCTATAACCAGTGCGGTTCCTGGACACCTTGGCCCTGTGCAGAGCTGGAAGTCGCAGAAGTTTCCCTCCCTCCTCTGGGCTGGAGCTGGAAGTGAGAAAGTCTGGAGCCAGGGAAACCTGCAGCACGCGTGGCCGTGCTCCACGTGGCCGTGCTTGGCAGCGTGTCCTTCCCTCTGAAGTGGAGAGAAGGAGCAGTTCCTCGGCAGGTTGTTTTGGCTGGGTTTTTCCCCCACCTTTGAGGGCGATGAGGCTGAGTCCTTCTCCCGATAAAGTGCCTCCAGCACAGGGTGAGCAGCCCCAATCCTGCCCCCTGAGCCCGGCCGTGCCAGAGCTGGGCGTGACACACCCACCACACAAGCATCCTCAGGCTCCCGAGGACTTTGGAAAATGAAGAAATAAATCAGAAGCTCACTTCAAACCCGCACCGAGCCGTGACAGGTAAGGACAGAGCAAACCGCTCTGAAATTCAGGTTTTTTACTATCGCTCTAATTAATCTGGTTCATGACCCACCCCAAATATTTTCTCTAGAAACATTATCTACACTGTTTTGGGGTTTCTTTATTTCTTTTTCCAGCCCTCAGCCAAGCCCTGGTAAATATTTCTGCCCATGACAGAGGCAGGCCAAGGGAATCCGGGCTTTGTGATGGCAGCAGCACCTCCTGTGCTCAGAGGTACCCAACACTGGGCAGAGATGCTCGCAGCCCCTCGGTGTTTTTCCTGGATTATCGCAAGACACTGCTACCTCTGCAATTTGCAAGTAGTTTTTAATCTGTCAAAATAGACTTTTTATTATTGCTTGAGGATTCAAAAGGAAAATATGCACATCTGGTTTCAATCGCCAACTGAAGTTTCGTCTATCAGCCTATTTCATAACAAATTACGCTTACTTTTCACTCCAGAGGATTTCCTAAGGAGGGGATGAGCTGCCAAGGTACACCAGCGTCTGTGGAGACCGCACGGCACCGGGAGGCAGCGGCACAACTCAGAGACAGGCAGGGCGCTGGTGCAAACTCTCTCTGTGTCAAGCGAATTAAAATTATGGAGGAAAAGCCCCTCACTCGTGAAATCTCTGTAGGTGAAACCTTCACGTACCTTAGAACCCGAACAACCTGACGGCACTGAAGGGAGGAACAAGACTTACAGGCTTTCTAGGACAGCCCCGCTGCCAGGGCACCTCACTCAGCGAGGAGCTGCCGTGTCCCACCGCAGCAGCGGCGGTGCTGGACACCCCCGGGGACCGGCCTGTCCCCCTGTCCTGCTGCCCTGAGCCACCTCGCACGTGCCACGAGTGGAACCCGAGGCACGGCACGGTGCGAAGTGTGCCATGGCCCCGGGTGAGCTGGAGAGCATCTCTGCGGGGATGCTGAGCACGGCTCCCCTGCGGAGCAGCCCCCGGTGAGACCCCGAACCCGGGGAGTTCTGCACCGAGCCCCACGGTACCCGAGTTTCAGCCCCGCTGAGCACCGCTCTCGGCCCGGAGAAAGGAAAGCACGTGTTGATCCTTTCGCAGGAAATAATTCCAGTGGCAAAGGCAGCGGACTCCCGGCGGGTGAGGACCGCTCGCCAAACTCCGGAGAGCCGCCCATCCCCGCACGCCGGGCTCAGCATCCCGCCCCCCCCGCCGCTCCGGACACGCATCCCACCGCTCCACGCTCCCTCCGGCCATCCCGGCGGCTCCTGCGCGGTGTCCCCGCTCACCCCGGGGCGGGCTGAGACCCGACGGCACAAAGGCGGACATGCCCAGCCCGCTCGGCGGGGATGCGGCGGCGGCGGGGGGTACCACCGTCCGCCCCCATCCCCTCCGTGCCGCCCCGTGCCCGGGCAGGGCGCACCGCCGCCCTTTGTCCGCTCCCCCCCGACACCCCTCGGGGCGGCAGGGCCCCGCTGCGCTCCGGGCATCGCTTACCGAGCGCTTCCCGCGGTGGCGGCGGCGCGGC
>VYZT01003363.1:128525-142877 GCA_013400735.1 Pomatostomus ruficeps
GCCCCGCAGCCCGGGATGCTGCGGGTGCGGCTGGCGTGGGGCTCCGCGGCTCGTTCGGAGGCCGAGAGTGACTCCTGGTGGCACGGCCGGCCCGGGGAGGAGCAGGAGAACTGGACTGATCGGCCGCGCATTGAAGGGTCCCCGCAAGAAGAAGAAGCGCTGAAGTTTTGGCGCATCACAGACGGACACCTTGCGCCCCTGCGTCCGCCGGTGGATAAAAATCCCACTCCTTAATTTTTCTCCATTTTTCATAGAATCATTGACTGAGTTGGGTTGGAAAGGACCTTTAAAGATCGTGTAGTTCCACACCCCTGCCATGGAGAGGGACACTTTCCACTAAACCAGATTGTTCCATGTTCCATCTGACCTGGCCTTGAACACTTGGAAGGATCCAGGGGCAGCCACAGCTTCTCTGGGCACCCTGTGCCAGGGCCTCACCACCCTCACAGGGAAGAATTTCTTCCCAAGATCCCATCTAACCCTGCCCTGTCAGTTTGAGCTGTTCCTCCTTGTCCTGTCACTCCTTTGTCCCAAGTCCCTCTCCAGGTCCCTTGAAGCCCGTTTAGGAAGGGGCCTGCAGCACTGAGAGGCACATCTGCGTGGCTTCACGTGGGAATGGCCTGTGGCAGCTCTGTGCTCTCACGGTGACATTTTCCATCCACCCAGGCTGCCCTGCACACAGCACGAGGGCTCCTTCTGAGCGCCAGCGGAACGAGCGAACAAGGAAACAACATGACAGCTAAAAGGAAGATTTAGGGCTCATTACAAAACAGAGCCTAAACATTAATCTTAAACATATGCGAGCAGAAAACACAGATGTCATCAGGAATGAATCTGGGGCTGAATTTCATCCACCCGGCTGGATGGCCAGGGTGTAGGGACAAGAAAGGGATGAGTAAGGGTATGAATGGCAAGGGGAGCTGTAGCTGTGAACCCAGCAATGCTCCGGGTGTCCTGCCCTGCTGCTGCACGGCCCAGGACAACAAACAACAGTCGAGGAAGGCTTCTCAGTTTGCATTTAATGCCCTGAAGAAGAACAAGCAGAAACAGCAGGCGGATATTTAACAAGGGAGCAGCTCCCACCAGCACAGCGAGGGCTGATCTCAACAAAAGCGGTTCCATGCTCAGTACACATAAAATTAGGCAGCAGTGGCCAGTCTGAGTGGGCAATGAACAGGGAGAAGGGTTTGATGATGTGAAGGGGCTTTTGCATCTTGTTCCTCCATCCCACTCAGTATTTGCTTTTCTTATCACGTGTTGAGACTGGTAGCAATAAAACACTTGCTAACTCCTTTTCCAGAACTTCGGGGATCAAGTCTGAAAATGTTTTTTTATGGTTTCCCAGTGGAATATTTCAGCAATAAAGCTCAGAGCATAATTGAATCCATTCCCGTGGCAGCCTTGGGCTCCAAGACTCAAGCAGAAAGTTGTTTTCTGTCTGCTTCTGCAGCTCGCTCCAAACCCAGCCTTTTCTGCCTCTCATCCTCTGTGCTTCCCAACAGATGAGCTGGCTGTGGAGAATTCCCAGCACGTGTGAAAGCCTGTTGCTGAAGCACAATCCTGTTTTCCACAGACAGTATTTTCAGTAATGTTGTTTAAATAACTGGCTGCCCATAGGTCCCTGCTCCGGACAGTGTTTTTCCCTTTGTCAGAAAGGGAAAAAACAGAAATAATTTTCAAGCTATAAAGAACTGGCCATGAGAGTTTAGTCCTTGTGGACAGAAAATTCATTCAGTTCATTCGTGAGCTGATTTAATTTGTGTTTTTGTCTCAGATGTCAGTGCCTTTGCCCACTGACTAGGAGCCTTCCTGATGGAGATGGAAACCATGGATAGGAAAAAATCTAATGATCCCCAGGGTCCTTCTGAAGTGATTCTGGGGTCCAGGTCATTAAAACACGCCAAGGTAGCAGTGCTAAGCCCTGTGGATAGACAGCATCTCCTTCACTTCCAGTGCACAGCATTTGGCTGCAGCTGCAGCCTTCTTTCCACGCAGCCTTTCCAACGCTTCGCTGTCTGCTCCAGTTTGTTGTTATTCGAGTCATAGGCACCAAGGTTACCAATAATTTCAGAAGCGTGTCCCTTTCACAATGACCTACAACTCCTGCACTGTCCTTCTGAGCACCTGAGCAATCCCAGTTATTTATGGGTTTATCCATCTGCTTCTCCTGCCAGGCAAGGAGCGCAGGTAAGGGCCAGAGGGTCAGAGTGTCCCAGGCACAGGCTGATGTCCCAGTTACCCAGCTGTGCAGGGTGCCACAGACTCACAGGGACATCTTGGCTCCACCAAAGGTCTCCAGGAACACAAAATGGAGTCCAGCTTCAGAATCTACCCTGCAGTTTCAGGGGAAATCCTCAAATTCACAAAATCTTATTAGCAGCAAGCAGAAGTATTTTTAAAAAATATTTCATGCCCAGGGAAGGAGCACATCTCTGTGATATGGTCAATGTTCTGTGGGTCAGAAAGCACCTGAATCACTGATGCCCTACATGGGTGAAGCATTGCTGTGCAGGGGGTTGAAATGAGGAGTGTTGTTCTGACTACGTTTGGCATATGGGATTTCCACCCAACTTAAAAATCCCTTTTCAATGTCACAGGCCATTTGCTGCACACTTGGAACAGCTTTATGTTTGCTGCCTCCCTCCCTGCCTTGGCAGAGGGTGTGACACCTGATCTGGGTGCCCCAGACCAGGAGCAAGGGAAACATTGATGGATAAAATAAATAGGCCATGAAATACATATGTGAGCCTTTCTCTTGCCTGAATGTGCTTATCACTTTGTCAGCCACTTCTGAGTCTGAATTGGCTTCAGAAAAGCCCAGAGATATTTGTCCTTCATTCACACAGCCCGAGGCAGCTGCAGACATGCCCCAAAGCATCACCCCACGCTGGACAAGCAGCAGTGCAGCACCCATGGAGTTGAAGAGCCCTGGGGTAGGGCAGCAGCCAGAGCGGCTAATTACTGCTGAAAATTGGGGTGAAAGATCCTTCTGCTCTAATTTCAGTTCTCAACCCTAGCAATAGCTGAAATTTCTCGATCTAGGCACACTCTCCTCACCTCTGCTTGACACATGACACTGTCCATGAATACCTGGCTGCCGCAGTGACTGCGCTGAGGTTTGTGCCTGTTCCCTCTCCGGCCTCTATTAGCTCCGCTGCTCCAGCACGGGCTCGTGCACTCGTGATTACCCAGAATTTATATGTTACCTGGCAGCAGCTGGTTTGCCTGACAGCACTCGGTTTAATTTCCACTAACACAGAAACGGGCTCATTTCAAGCTATACTGTTACCTAACAAATGGAAACGAAGCCGCAGGTTGGCTTTTCCCTTATTCGTGTTAAACGAAACACGGCCAGCGTTCCTTTCCCTCCTTTGTCTGCAGGCTATAACACCTCATCCCCTTTCACTGAAAGCCCTTGGTAGCCATTAATTGCTCCTCAATTTAGCTGCTACCACAAGGGTTAGGTCACGCTCGGCCTGCTTGCAGCCAGGGCATGGGATAGAGCCGTGCACTGCCCATTCAGGCTCGGCGCAGGTAACGCTGTGCAGGGCAGCTCTCCCTCCTCTCATCCCAGAAAAGACAGCAAGCAACAGGAATTCAAAGGCAGATCTCCTCACAGCTTTGCAAAGCCCTGTCCCAATTATTTTCTTTGTGCTCTCCACGTATTTTACAGGAGATGATTCGATACGTTAAAATGCTTGGAGGGCCTATAAAATAAAGCAGTTATTGTTGCAGCAAGCCATGTTCTCCACCTCTCGGCATGCCAAGAGCCGGAAAGCAATCCCCGTGCCAAAACACTGAAAATTTTGCTGTATGTTGCTAAATACCACACTTAAAAGATTTTGTCTGGTATGAAACAACATAAAATTTGGCAGTCTCATACCAGGCACCCTGGCTCCCAGCAGAACAGACACAGCGGAGTATACGGACAGGCAGATTTTCCTCACAATGGCTCCAGTGCTGCCAGTGCATTCCTGGAATGTGGAACTACATGGAAGCCACTGTCAGCGATGAAGAGAAGCATGCTGTGCCTAATGTACCAGAAAAGCTATTCAAGAACTCATCCTCACGTAAAAATAACTCCAAAGAGGCTGTGTCAGCTCAGCTTTGTAGCTTCACAGGTGTCTGTTTGCTGTGCCCTGCACACCTGGGTACCAACCCAGTCCTTCTAAGTGAGGGATTTCAGTTCTTCCCCTCATTTGCCCATTCATTTGACTCTTTGGGCTCACAGATTTCACAGCCGGTGCAGAACTGAAATAATTTTTATATAAATTGCATGAAAGAACGTTGTTTGCTCTCCAGAGAATCACACCCGAGATCTGTGTGGTGGGACATGCACTGCTTCACCCAGGTATAACGAGCTGTGCTGTAAACAGCAACTGCAGGTTTGAAAACCCAAATATCTGAAAGTTCCTTTTTAACATTGATTGGAAAACTACAAAGTAAAAAAAAAAACCAACCTGACTGTCCTTTTGCTATAGGTGTTAAAAATACAAAAACCTGTGATACAATCGAGGCAGCTGGCTATTCCCAGCTTTCAGAAATGGTGTTGCAACAGCGGGTTTGAATTCAAGAAGGTGAGCCCATAATGCAAATGGTTCTTTCAGCGTGATGCTCTCCATAATGATTTGCAGGACTATTCTCCTGATGGGACGGAGAGCCTGTAATCACATGCTCCATCACTGCTGGCCCTGTCTGGAAAAGCAGCTGCCATAATTCTGATGGTGTTTCTGATGTAACCCAACAGCTCTTAAAAAAAAAACAACTGTAGCTCACAGAAATTCTTCATGTTACACCACAAAATTATACTGAGTTTTGAGAACAGAATATTAATCCCATATCTTCGAAGCCTTAAAAAAAAAAATCCTTTAAAAATCAGCCTATGGACAGCACTGCAGGCCAGGTTGGAGAGGGCTTTGAGAACCTGGTCTAGTGGAAGGTGTTCCTGTCCATGGCATGGGGTTGGAATGATGTGGTTTTTAAAGTCCATTCCAACCCAAATCATTCTGAGATTCTATGACTATTCCTGCTCCTTAAGGACCACCAAATGAACATGCGTCTCTTGCAGATAACAAGGTGGTCTCCAAAAGGGAAGTTAAACATTAAGGAGACATTTACCTTCCCTCTGAATTTTCTGTGTTCATTCAGTTGTGCCCTGATTTTCATGTCTGGTATTTCTCACTTTTTAAATCATGTAAAAATAATTACAGGAGTACTTATTTCAAGAAAGTACTGTGATGCTGAAAGGGCAAAGGCTTTTTGTCTTGACAACCCATTTACCTCACACTCTGGCAGAGTGCCATGTGTGTAAACTCTCCTAGAACAGACATCTCAAATCAATAATTATCTCATTAATATCGCTTGTTCACCTCTCTCAGATATTTCATCCTGACAGTTCAGTTCTGTGATAAGCCCCATGAAATTCCACTGTAAAATGCTCCAAGCTCTCCCAGTAGCACAAACCCTGCAGTGAATTCTATGGCCTATCCCAGTAAATTCTCAAAAGAGAATCCCTGAGTTTTCTTGGCAATTGGAGGCATCAGGTGCCAGGTCTGAGCTGTGCCAAGGAGAGATGGTGGTGGAGGTGCTTTGTTTGGGCTTGGGCACTAAAAGCCATCCTCAGTCTTCCTGGACTGGAAGGTCAGTCCTGAGAGAATTTCATCCTTCAGCACGCTCTCCAAGGGCCAGGGAACACAAACCCTTTCTGCTCTGCCCACATTCTATGCAAAACCGCTCCAGGAAGGTTTGCCAGCTCCGCAGCATCATCCAGCCTAAACTCAGTCCTGCAGGAACAGCCTGTGGGCTCAACCACCTCTGGGATCCGTGGAAGATGTTGGTTTTACTACTCACAAACCTCACATTTGACAGTGCAATCACAGGCAGAGTTTTCAGACAGCACAATAGGAGTAAAACACGTTTCAAATGCTCCATTCATTCTCCTGCATTGAGTCTGGCGTTGCAGCTGAAACCGAGTCCCACAACGTGCAGTCATGAAGACTCCAGCCTCCAGGAACTTCCACGGAGAACTCCCCCAATTTCCAGCAAAGGCTCACTCCTCCTAACTAACTGCTGAATTCGTTGCCTCTTTTTCCAACAGTTTTTTCACTGAAATGCTCCAACGTTTAGAGATCAC
Source organism: Pomatostomus ruficeps (assembly GCA_013400735.1). NCBI lineage: Eukaryota > Metazoa > Chordata > Aves > Passeriformes > Timaliidae > Pomatostomus > Pomatostomus ruficeps. Next base: position 134,659 of record VYZT01003363.1, read on the forward strand.
ACCATCAGGAACCTCCCGGCAAGATGAATTCCCCCAAATCAAGGAGAGTCTTTGGCAAGGCATTTCCAAATCCTGGGAGCCATAAAAAACCCCACTGCCTAAGTCAGTATTTGAGCAGCTACCTACACTCCATCATCCAGAAAATACCACGTTTCCAACAGAGAAGATTTTAAATAGCAAGCCTTTGCTTATTGCTGCTTTAAAATAAAGCTCCTCAAACATGTTTTACAAGCATTTTTCTCCTCTTCAGTGGCACCTGGAAGTGCTTGCGACTGAAGGAATATGCAAGCTACAGATCAGACGCAGAAATCCTTATTTTCAAGCCATTTTAAGAAGCTTATTTTTAACTTTACAAATTATATAAAAATACTACCCAGAGAAAAAAAACCTAAAAATAATCAATTCTATGAAGAGGAGAAAACAATCCTTGCCTTGAACCTTACATATCTTATGGAGTGGGAATCTATGGTTAAATTCCAACTAATTGATTAAAAGAAAATCCATGACAACCCTGATTTTATTTTCATTCCATGATTAAATACACATCATGCCTTCATTAGCAAAAATTACAGATGGGAGTAAAACAGATGCCCGAAACACATCCTGCCAGAGTCCTTGACAATTAAAATTTCCTTGTATTAACTCCACCTGATGCCAGAAATGTCAGAGGCTTTTTACTGAGGCTGTTATCAGTAGTGCACTTTGAATCCTTTGTACTACTATGCTAAAAAAATCCTCAGCCTGGATTCCCAGTTACATTTCCTAGCACTCCAGCTGGCTGCTGGGCAGAGGCAGATCACAGAATAAATGTGTACCCAAATGGTGACAAGCTCTTGGTTTTGGCACTCAGCTTAGAACCCAAGATTGACCAAATATGCAAAGAATTATTCTGGGACTAAATTTTTCCAGCGCTGCTGCTAAACCGTTCTCCCAGCTGAATATATTTCATTTTGCATTAGGATTCCTACCTTGAGGACATCAACAGATGGATGACAGAGGGAGGACTCACCACTGTGCAAATGACGCCTTGATTCCTACCCTGGGAAAGGACTGGAAGTATTAATTGACCCTTAAAGATCTCCTGAGCCCTGGGAGCGAGGAGAAGCGTGGAAAGCAGGAGAAGCAATTCCCTGATAAGCAAACATGACCTTGCCTGTGAAACAAAACCTGATTGCCTAAGAGGGCCTCCTTGATGTTTGAAGGAACAAGTTTATTGTCACCTGCAAATGTGTTTGTCAAGACATGAAGAAATCTCATTTTCCTGCCTTTCAAGCAACAGCAATATTCTGAGATTACAAAACAGAAGAAATGAAGGCAACGAAATTGAGCAAAAGGATTGCACACAGAAGTTTAGAAGTTTAAAAAATGTATTAAAAAAAAAAAACAAACAAGGAATGGATAGTCATGCTTTGAATTCTTTTGGATTTCTGCAGCTAAAATCCATCCTGAGAAATTCACTGGGAAACTTCTGGTCGTTGTGGTTCTAAAGGCATTCCTGTACAGCAGGAGGTTAATAATGCAGGAGGCATGTGCCACACACCAGAGGCTGCAACATCACACCTCTGTGTATTCATGAGATCAGGGAGAGGAACTGACCCGGCATGAACACACTCAGGCGAAGGAGACTTAAAACCACTCCCTCTGTGGGAAAAGAGCTCAGCTGCTTCAGAGGAGACACAATTATGCTAAGTCTGAGAACCTCTGGAAATCTGAATTTAAAGTACCAACTGGTCCTTTTTTGAAAGTGCTCTGGTTTTTATATTCATTTCCCTCCTTAACAGCTACCCTCGTGATCATTAAACATCCAGCACTTACATTGCAGAAGCTTGTTCCCTATTCCACTGCACAACAGAGAAATGAGATTTTTGCTTTGTAGGATACCTTTACCTCTATTGGTCACAGAAATTAAATACCAGATAATCTTTATGTTTCAAACACAAATACCATTCAGTCATATTGGTCTCTGTATTTAGCACGTCTGAATTCCCTCTCTCTTTCAAACTTGCAGCTTCCCTAAAACAAGTGAGGTTGCAGCAAGGACAAAATTTATGGGCAAATTATGCAAAGCTGAAATGTTTCTAGGGCAATGTTTTATAGTCCCTTAGAGCTCCATACATAGTATTTTACTGTGCACTCAAAAAGCATTTATTTATACACGTGTCTGAGGTTTTCTGTCAGGTTTAAAGTTCAGACTTTTCTCATCTAATCTAATTTGTCCAAGATGGATGGCCTCACTTTTTTCCTTTGGAAAACCAATGCTGTTACACTGTTTCCAATTCTTCCTCCAAAGCAAAACTTGGGTGTTGGCAGCTCCTCCAGAATTTCAAATCCTGCCAGACAGAAATTGAAATGCTTTTATTAGAAGGAAGTCGTTTTATTCGCCTCTTGGATAACCCTTTGCAAGCCATTCTTTATTCGCCTGGAAAACTTGCAAGTCAGTTAATCTGTGAGTTTATGGGACTGCATTGTTACACTGCTCCAGTGCTTTGTACAGCTGAAACTCTTCCATGGATAATAAAAATCTTAGCTGGCTGCTTTGCACAAATTAATGGCAGAAAAAATGAGAACTTGCCAGTAATTTCGGTTCCCCAGAAGGGGTGGTTGTTTCAGATCCACACTGAGCTTCAAGCCTCGGGCACAAGATTCAGGAGGTGACTAGCACGTAAAAAACCTCCTAGATGGATCAAAAGGGCAGCTGGGGGAGTGATATAAAAGGTCACAGACTTGCCAGTTCCCCTAAACATGGGTAACAAAGTTACCCCAGTTTCGAAGCAATCAAAGGGTGAATTTGGTCTCATAATCAAGGACCCAAAAAGTATCAGCCGGGAGCACACACTTTCCCAGGGTAATGAGCCTGAAATTCCCAACCTCCGAAGCGTCAGGGACCTGTCCTCCCTTGGCACTGGCAAGCACAGGAGCTGTAATTCCCAAGGAAAACAGAGGGAAGGCAGGCCGCAGCATTTACTAACCGCATCACCTCCCCTAATCCTGATCTGGGAAAGTCAATATGCTAACGCCGACATGAAAATTCCCTCACCCCTTCCTTCAGCAACCCCAGGCTGGCAGAGAGCTCTGCTCAGCTGCTTACCTTCTCCGAACTCGTTCAGCAGCTCCTCCTTGGTCCAGTTGCAAGAGGTGATGAGGAAAAAGCCCTCTGGTTTCAACACCCTGCTCAGGGATCCCACGTAGAGCTTCCTCTTCCCCACGGCGTCCTCGGGGTCCAAGCTTACGGCGTCAAACGTCCCCTTGTCAATGCAGATGTCAAAGCCTGACAGCTCAGCTGAGGGAGCCAGGAAGTCTTCTACCTAAACCAGAAGTCTGCAGCTGTGAGAACAATCCTCTACTCGGCAGCTCCTGAATCTTTAATGCAAAGCAAGGCTTTAGGACACAAAGCTTCAATCCTGGCAGTGGGTGTGCTCAGGGAAGGGCAACTCACGGCACCGTGGCAGCTTCTTTCTTCTCTGCACATTGTGTGATGATCTGTTTGCTGTAATCTAAAGCTCAAACTAACACACTTGAAGCTCATTCTTTAAACCATTATTTGTGCTTTGATCCCTGCCATGTGCCAGGCACTGCGCAAATGCAGAAGAACAGACAGAGGCTGCCAAAAAGAGATTTTAACAGCTGACACACAGCAACAGAGACATCACACAGGTACAGAACAGCACAGCAGAGAGCTCAGAATGACAGGCAGCACAGAACCACAGCGTGGCTGAGGCTGGAAGGGACCTTTGGAGCTCATCTGCTCCTACCCCTGCTCCAGCAAGGCCTCTCAAACTTCCAGCTGTTCAGCGACTGGCAGGGATTCTGTCACTTAAGGATTTCTTCCTCCACCTCAAGCCTGAAATTCAGAATGCAGCAGCTAAAATACAGAACTTGCCACTTGGTGAACCTCTACTCTGCTCCAAGCAGGGAAATCTTGTTAGCCCTAATGGCTGTTACAAACAGAAAACCAAATAAACCCCAAAAATCTTCCTGTGAAGTTTTATTTGGCTAGAGTTCTCTCACAAATGAATGTCAAAAGACATCATTCATTTAGTGTGCTGAGCACATCGGAATATCAATTAGCTCGTTTAATCTTGGGCTCAGTTGCTTTCTATTTCCTCTATTACCTTTTTCTCATGACTTACCTTTAATTTGATGTTAGACATCCCTTCTTTCTCCCTTACTTTTTCTGAGAGCTGTATTGCAGAAGGTGAGTAATCAATCCCTGTGAGATTCGTGTAGCCAGACTTTGCCTAGACAGAAGGAGAGACTCTTAGTCAGTGTTCTGGGAGTTGTTTTTATGCAGCCAATACATTCCCCAGCCATAATTCATCTTATGTCTCCTCTCAACAACAGGAAAAAAACACAACCCACCTTCTACTCATTTCTGTACCTGTTACAACAGCTAAACAGCTGAATGAGCTGAAATACCTCCGTTCTGCCTGAATACTCACTGAAAGAACTGGTGACTGAAAGCTGGTTTATGTCAAGTGGAAAACTGAGCACAACTGTGAAAAGTAACACCCTGGAGGGGAACGGGCTCTATTATCTGCCCCAAAAGTAACTTAGAAACCAGGAATTTTCAGTGGTAAGAGCATGTGACAATGCCAGATGCTTCAAAATAAGGAAAAAACCCCTCTCTGACATGTAACATTGGAGACTGAGCAATTATTTGGTTTACAACCCAAATTTTAAGAGCCAGAAGATGTAATACACGGCACTAGTACGGAAATCCACTGCAAAATCATACATTTTTCTAATTATTCATGCTAATGCCTATTTGAATACAACTATTTGCATGCTGCCAGGTGTCTGTATCAGCAATTTTCAGGCAGGTTATGCACCACACATAATAGCACACAGAGACTTTGTTAATCTAAGTTTGTTGGAGATAAGGGTAACTCAGGGAACTCGGTGAGATCCCAGCAACCCTTTGGCACAGCAGGCGAGCTCCTGGAATAATCTGGAGCTGGGCACGTGGCAGGGGAGCAGGGACACACGTCCTCACTCCGAGGTAGGAGCTGGAAGGAAAAACTCGGGGTATCCCAAGTGTCAGTGGGTTTGGCAACATCCAAAGCTGATGGGAAGAGCTCTGATCCTCTGGCCAGCTGCGGGCTGTCACAGCAGAGACAGGGAGGAGGTTGGGGTTTGGACAAACACGTGAAGTGGTGTTAAGCAACCAGCTGCACGTCTGCTTGTTCCAGAGGCTGACACCTCCACGGCCAGGAAAACTATGAGGAGTTTCCACAACTGTCCTTCCTCCTTGCAGCAGCCCCTCAGGCCTGAGCTGGGTGCTCACCAGCTGTTCTGCACCCAGGGCTAATTGCAGCTGAACACAAAGACGCTGTTGTTTGCATGGGATGGAGAACATTTATTGCTCGGGCTCCTGCCCACGTTCCTCCCCGGAGCAAAGCAGGCTTCCTCAGATGCCTGTGCTGAAGGTTTGGGGGTGGAGGAGTAGTTCCCACAACAGCTCCTCTGTTTGGAAAGGAAAGGCTTGAGTCACTGCAGGGAGTTCCCATTCACTCCTCTGGTCTCGGGGGCAGAGAGGGAAGGGTTAGAGATAAACAGCATCAAATGCTGCAGAACCTGTAGGGCCTGACTGTGACAGGAAGGGATCCTTCCCTCTCGTGACCACGCTGCACCCTGCAGCTGGACTGCTGCCCTGGAGGAGGATTTACAGCCTCTGCTGCTGCTTCTGCAAGAAATACATTGAAGAGCAGAGGGAGTTTGGAACATTATCAGCTCTGCCCCGTGTTTGGGGCTGACACCCCCACTCAGGTGAACAATCTCCACTTTGGAGAAGTTCATCAATATTGGAGGCTCCCACAATACTTATAAAAATAAGAGGGGGCCAGAGCTTTCTGTGGCAGCAAGGTTTCCTCAGAAGAGCTGGAATTTTTGGAAGGCAAAAGAATTATGCCATGAATCCAGGCTACCAGAGCCTTGAAGTTCACAGGGGAAGGACCACAGCCTATGTAAAAACAGTGAGGGATCCCACCTTTCTGACACTTATGTACCCTCAAGTAGTTCCCTCACAGAGAGCTGTAACTGATGTCCTCCATGACTGAGTTTTTTTCAGTATTGCCATTTCTATCCCAACTTCAGTGGCAGAACAGTCCTACAGCCAAAAGAATTCCAACTTGATTTCCAAAGCCTTGCAGCTAACGCAGAAAAAATGCCTTTTACATCAACGAAGCAAGTGAGATTCTGAATTATTTAGCAAAAATCAACAATGTAATATTTGAAGCAACTCTCCAAGTGGGAACTGGACTGAAAATCTCCTATGAAAGCAACCACAGTGCTGTGAGGTGTTTAATGTAAGGGAGGAGGGTGCTCTCACAGCAGTTTAATAGTTTTTAAAAGCCATCAGGCTGTCATTTTCCCATTATAGAATGAAAAATCAGTTTCCCATTTGCAAGTGGAGTCAGTATAAAATTGAAGCCTTACAAGTGAGAATTTTCTGTTGGGTATTTCAACCATGGTAGAGCTATCACTGCACTCAACAATCACCATTATTAGGCTAATTTCTCTTAGTGAGATGAGCAATTTCTGCTTCTGATGACACAAATTCTCCTGTGCTGTGGTGTAGCAGCCAGTCTCCATAAAGGCTTTAAAATCTTCTAAAATCACAGTCCATGTTAAAAAAAAATTCCACTCCAAACCTGACTTTGGCTTCCAGGCTTTCCAATTCCTACAGGAACTAATTCCAATAGGGAATGAAAAACAATGGAAGCTGCGACTTATGACAGACCCTTTCTTTACCAACTCCCCTGCAGAATTACACCAAAAAAAATTAATCAAAATTAGGGAAAAAAAATACTAGAGCTCCTAAACATCTTCTGCACAACAACGCCATAACACTTCAGATTATACCTGATCAGATTTCCCACCCTGACAGAAATGGACACTTCTTTAAAAGAAGTGTTAACAACATTTTAAGCAACTTATTAAAAAGCCCTTGGTTTTACCTGCCTTTTTATATCAATAATGAGTTTTATTATTAGAACTGAGTGCAGAGAAAGGGTCTGGTTTTGCACATGAGGGTACTTTGTGAATTAGTCAACTTAATTCCTTTAACTGTTTTTAGGAGTTTACACAACAATGGGAAGAAATGCAGTTTTAAACGTGGGGAAACAGGAAGGTGAAGTTAAAACAAGGGATGCTCAGGCTGGTTGATTTAGAGAAATACTTCCAATTTTGAAGCCTGAAGTATTGACACATTTTATCTTTCACACAGGTTACAGCTCCCCATGATTACCCCTGCCACTTGTGAGAACTCTTATTTAAATTGCTGTGATTCTGTATAAAAAATACACAAACTTTGCAAAATACCAACCAATTCAACCAGCAAAACACCGTTCCCAGTGCCGATGTCAAGCACGGAGCTGTCAAGGGGGACCTCGTGCTTTTCCAACCACCTGATTATGCGCACCATGCTTTCTTCTCCAAACCTGGAAAAGAAAAGGGCTCAGGTAATTAATCCAGAAAAAGGCACAGCAAGTTTATTTCATCACTCATACCCTGCAGCTTTTGCAAAGCCCACCTTACTGTTAATGAAGCAACAACTGCCATAGCTCATATTCCATGTTTGCTTTGTTCAGATGAAAATTAACCACACAGCCTTAAAATTCACGGAAACACCAACTCTGGGTGGAGAAAACATCTATATATTAAAAAAGGCAGCAGCAAGAGCAACTTTTGTAGTTATACCTGAGCTCAGGGATAAAAACCAAATTTGTCAGCAACATACACCTCAATTTACCAACTCAATTTCTGTGTACTGACATTTGTCCAAGTGCAGCTGAGCAATCTGCACTGTGAAATTGGGCAAGAGAGGAACTGCTGGTTTCAATGGTAAAACTCCCCATCATTTTGTCAGCAACCTGCTGAATTGCTGGCTGTGGTTTGGCAATGCCTGTTTTGGTAAAGAAGCAACAGAAACGTTCTGCAGGAGTTATTTTATTTACCAGATTTCCCCGGTATCTCCAATGTCTTGAAAAGTTTGCAGTTCTCTTTCGTACGCAGCATCCCAGCTGGAGTTGGGGGGGAAGAAAGGAGAAGATATCATAATTACTGCTGGGAAATATTTAAATTAAAGAGGGATGGGAAGAAAAATTGAAAGACAGATTTAGGCCAGATATTTGGAAGAAATTGACTGGGAGGGTGGTGACGCACTGGTCCTCAGCATAGGAAGAACATGAACATGTGGGAGAGAGTCCAGAGGAGGACAT
>VYZT01003366.1:1473-12403 GCA_013400735.1 Pomatostomus ruficeps
GAAAGATTTGCTTACCACAGTGAGCAAACTTGAGTGACAACACACAGCTCTCATGAAGATGCAGCTGATACTTGTCTGGCTTAGTAACATGCAGCACCTCAACATTGCTGTTCTCCATTCCTACTGCCAACCACTCACCAGTTGGACAATAGCCCAGGGAGAAGATCTGTAATTAGCACAGCACATGCTTCAATCAGTAAAGGAATGAGCTTGAGATATTCAAAACTCACCCTTGCTATACTGTTAGCACTATGCAAACTCACATTTTTGGTCTACTGCAGTTTTAAAAACATGATAATCCAATTACTACAGTAATCAAGATAAATTAGTTCATGCAAACATAGCTGCAAAACTACGCTATTAAATGTTATTAAAACTGCAATAGTGAAGTACTGAATCAAACTATAAAAGTTAACGTCCAAGCTTATCTGACAGCATTTAAAAATATTTTCATAAAATATTTTTGAACTTGAATCTATAGAAATGGGAACAGATTGCAGAGAGGAACGTTTTAATCTGGCACTTGTTCTAAAAAACGGATTCTCCGTTACTCTCATGGGAGAGGTACTAATCTGTCAAATAGTTATACTCCAGAAAAATATTTAGCTGCCACAAAAAAGAGTATGGAGTATGAGACTAAGTGAAGAATACTTTGGAGTTCTCTTTGAGCCTGCTTTTTTGCATATAAAGGAGAAAAAAAAAAAACAAACAAGCAGTGCTTGTTTGTTTTAAAAAACCATGAGCAAATGTTGTTAACATGTCAAAGGTTCTGAGACTGAACCTGTGATGTGAAGTCATGTTGCTGTAGCTGTCTCCCTTCTCTGAGATCCCAGGATCTGACTGTATTGTCCAGGCCTCCTGTCCATAGTTTGGTGCCATCATTAGAAATGTCGATACAGCTCGCTCCATCTGTGTGGCCCTGAAATTGCCTGAAAATATTGAAAGAAGATCAGCACATTCTGAGCAAAAATACAAAATACCTTCTTTTCTCTTTCAGTCCCTGAGTTGTACCTTAAGATTCCAACAGCAATCCCAGATTAATATAAACTCTGGGACAATCATATGAGTTTTGTGATGAATTGACGATGCAATCAGGCCAGACTGCCAAGTGCTAATTTGATTTCAAAAACACTTTTAGAGTCGGGTACTCTGGAAATCTTTGCTGCTGGCTGTGTGATATCTACTACTCAAAATACTCATTCTCCCCAGAAAACTGTAGCATGATCAGCAAAATTACCTTAGTTTAAGAAAAATGTGCAGGTCACTGAAGTTCAAAAAAAAGAAGGGCAGTCTAAATGGGAACATCAGGAAGTAAAAGCTTGACTTTACATGCAACACTGATACTACATATAACAACATACATATGGCGCAGTGCACAGAGAAGCTCCGTGTGACCAGTTCTTAATGTATATCAGTGTTGAGCAGCACCCCATGCTCTTAAGAGGCTATGTCTGCAATACAGTAATTTACACATATCTTTACCCAAGACATACTTGCTGCACCTCTGATTAAAGAGATTAGAGTGACAGCAGCATATTGCATGGAAACAAAGAAAACCATCTATTCAAGGAATCTACGGAAGTACTGACATTAGCTGATGTTTAGGGAATTATGGTTACGGGCTGCTCAAAAGGCCTGGAACCATGAAACTCTCAAAACCTATAAATAATCATATAGACTTTTGTCAAGGTATTACCGTGGCTATGCTGAACAACAAAATACCGGAAGCATCTATGCGTGGAGAAAATAGAATATATATGCAAAAGTGCATTTAGGGCTGTGTCTAAATAATTCTTCACAACCTGATGATCCAGTTCGGTTGACCTACCTTACTAAAGTCTGGTTATGCAGATCCCACACTGCAATGTTGCCATCGCTACAGCAAGAGAAGCAGACCTTGGAATCAGGGCTGATAGCCAGGGCGTAGCAGGCTGGAGCAGAAGATGTCAGCTCTGCTTTGATGCGAGGAGTTGGAGCTGCCAGGTCCCAAATGGATAACGTGCTGGCTTCCCCACCAACAATCAGGGTGCGGCCATCAGGGAGCAATCTGCAGGAACGGATGTAGTTGTCTCTGTTCTGTGGAGACAGAAGCCATCAAGAGATTACTCGTGAGGAAAGAAAACAGCATTAACATGAGAGCAGAAATCCATAAAAGTATTGTATTCCCTCCTGGTTTTAATGAGCCATTTATACTTATGACAATGATAAAGTGTATTAATGCCAGAAAATTACATGACATTAGGGAAGTACTTCAACTTGATCTACAAAATACAGTAGTGAGAGATATTTAATCTTAATTAGCATCAAAATGCAAAGACCTGAACCCATCCCAAAACAATTCAAGATAGCTGAATTTGACAGCTGGTGTAGAAAGTTGTATTTTCATACTCTGTTTATTTCAGCACATTAACCTCTCGGCATGGGGGAGTACCAAATTCCCTGCACACTTTCCCCCTTCCCATTCCAGTGAGACTTGCTGCCACCATCTAGGAGATGTCAGAGGAAAATATTTGGGCAATTTTCCTCATTTGTGTAGCAACTTGTGTAGCAATTCATTATAAGTCTACACGTGCTGCACAGTTCTCATTTTACTGCCTCTGTAACAAGCAGCAACATCTTACCAAGAACTAGTAAATGACAAGAGAAAAGCTGCTAACAATAGTTCATCTTGTTAGCACATTCAAATAATTTGTGAATAACACTCAGGGATATTTTTAATTGCCACATTAAGACAGGTCAATGCATTCATACACATACACAGATACAAAATATGTGACACAACCCCCAAATATTCTCAGAGAATACAGCTGCAAGACAGTAATTTATAGCATGATAGGATATCAACAAGCTTTAAGACTGCCAAAAAATGTTGAAGTTTATAAACAATCTTTGCTGTGCTGTCTCTGCTCTTTCCTCCTACTACAATTTTAGGGTATTAAAAATGTTTTGATACACTGTGGGGGAAAAACCACAAAAGTATGGGTGAGGAACAGACTTCACCCTCGGTTCTAACAGAAACAACAAAATTACAAATGCAATATCAACCTGTGATACCACAACAGAAATCAAATACCCACTGCCCTTTACACCTTCCTGGTATCACTACAATCTCAACACAACCTCCTATCTTCTTTCAGTGTTGCATGCTGCTGTTCACCTACCAGGCAGTCCAGCTGAGAGACAGGGCTCTTGTTGCCAGGGTGGCTGATGTCCCAGACCTTGACACACCCCTTGCCACCCGTGTACACGTGTCTCGTGGGGTTGCTGATGGTAACTGCACACACAACTTCCCCGTGGTTCAGGGTGTTGATCTGACGGGCATGGCGAGGGATTCCTGGACCAATGAGTGCGTCAGGAGGGAAAGGAACTGGCTGCATCTGACCATCTGCACTTACATGAAATGAGTATGCTCTGAGGGGAAAAAAATTATAGGAGGGGATTTAAAGAGTTTTACTTCAAGTCTCTTTAGGAAAATAGTATCAAAGATGTGTTTCCACTGCACACATTCAGGTTGTGCCCCCAGCTCAATTTTTTCACAGATATTTCACAGATGTTTCACAGAATATTCTGAGCTGGAAAGGACCTGCAAGGATTGAGTCTGACCCTTAAGTCAATGGCTGTAGGGGACTGAACACATGGCCCTGGTGTTATTAGCACCACGCTCTACTCAGCTGGGGTAATATCAGGTATTTTAATCACGTAAGGAAGAAATGCATATTTATGTGTAGCATGGCCCTCAAAGCACAAACTTAGGTGCTCAGATGTAGTGTGAGAAGTCAAACACCAATCAAATAAGCTTTTACAACTCATGTTACGATGCTTTCTGACACGAGTGAGTCTATATGACACCACTCTTAATTTTGGATGGGGATATCACTGCATGCAGAGAAGGGAAGGAAGGTTGGGTCAGGGCCCCCTGGAAGACAGAAATAGTTGGCTGGCTGCTGCCAGAGCATGGTGGGTAGCTGCATGCCAGGGGACATTTGGCTGCTCACTTTACTGACTCTTATGTGGCAGCTTCAGCTGGGCTGCTGCCAATCTGTCCCGAATGTACTGCAGGTCCCAGGCCCCTGGAGCAAAACTGCTCAGCACTGTACCTAAGGGTGCAGTGAAACTTCCACCATCACTGAGGAGAGAAGTCCTCAAGGCACAGTTGCTGACAGCTGACATGACAGACCAGCAAAAACGCACTGCAATGAAAATTTTGTTTCCTGGGTTGTTTCAGGTTTGGGGTTTTTTGGCTTTTTCTTGTGGACCTGACACAACTGCTACAGATTCCAATTCCTCTTGCCAAAAATCAGGCCTCTCACTGAGAAAGAATGTGTTGTGTGATTGCCACTTATGCCACCTGTGAATTACCTATCAACAGCTTTATCTCAAAGTACTGTCCCAGGAGAACAGTTAGGTTGTGAAATTGCCTTGTTCTGAGATGCCACCTGATACATAACATCTATTACAAGAGCACAAAATTTGTAAGAGGGTTCACCTATACATACCAAGGTATGCTTAATGGAAGGCTTTAATTTCCGTAGACCTAAAAAATCATCATAAAGCTTGTGAAAAATCCATTGTCACAATGGTGGGATGAGAAGAGCTCACAAAGAAATTGTTTTAAGAGAATACATTGTAACTTCACTTCCTTAATTGGTGCTTCAAAGTGACTAAAGAAGGCAGTATTCACAATTGAACTACTGAATTTGTCATTTAAGATTCATAGTGCATTAACACTAGATCAATAATTTTCAGTGGGACAAAATGTATTAGTTATCTTTCCTATTTATATACTGTACAATACTCAAGAGTTTGATACAATACCAAAGTGAAAAGGGAGATATTAGGGACCAGATCCCTAATGTAGACAAATGACATTTACATTTAAATATTTAAAATAGACATCAACACATCAACATTTAAAAATCTTGGAGCTATACCAGAATTGAAGTGATTTGATTTCAGTTTGCCTCATGTTTTATTCCTCTCAATTTTAACAGAAGTGAGATGTGAGCAGTGAGGTCTCTGAACCCCTGCAATTGCCATTTCTCTCACCACAGCAAGCATAGCCTAGTAGATCCAGTGACACTTCTTTCCAGGCGACTGACCTTTCCAGGGATGAACTTAAATCCAGTGAGCAGTTGAACATTACATCAAGACATTTCTAAGAGCACACTGTATGTAACGGATGAAGATCTGTGCCCCATGGAATTTTTAATGCAAGGAGCTGGTCTGAAAGCTGCTGTACATCAATTTCCATACCTGCCTCACGCATTCACCTAACAGGGAGACAAAACTAGCAGAAAAGTAAATTAAGGTGGTTACCAGTGCACGACACCTGAAAGACCTGGAGCTGGTTCATGGTTTGTGTGACACATGTACACGAGAAGTTATGGGCACTAGGCCTGATCACTTGTCACCACACATTGTTAATCCTGTGTGTCTGCAAGCACACTGACAGGTAAGAGTATGCATTTACTCAGACAAATCCAAGTGTGTGAGTAACCCCAACCACTCCTCCGCAAACACATTCACACACGAAACAGCTTGAGAAGGATTGGCACAAACATCACTTGACTGTCAAACTATCCAGTATGAACTGGTCACAGTCTCCCAGAAGTGTCACAAGGAAGTGGAACTGGACAAACCTTACAGAAAATCTGGATCAATATGGTTTTTGTAGCTGCTTTTGTTTTTCTCCTCTCTACCTCAAGAGGAATATGAGCAGAGAGTTGTTTGTCTCTGTAATTCTTCCAAGCCTCACAACATGAAAGGCCTGGTAAAGCAGGTCACATTATACAGGTCAGTTCCATCAAGGATGAATCTGAATATTATCATAAAATAATTCTTTCCAGCATTTTCAATCAAACAAAAAATTTCAGTGTTCCTTTTTCTGCACAGAGCAGCTAAGCTTGCAAGTAATTGCAAGGCTTTTGTGAACAAAGAAATAATTTTTTTAAACTGAGAAGCAGAGTACACTAGAGATGGAAAGCTGAGATCTCATTCCAGTTTGCATTTCCATAAACAACCAACCAGTCAGATTTGAAGTTCATCTCCTTTTTCCATTTATTTCTGTCTCCTTTACTTTGTATCACCCAGTCCATGTCGACTGCTATTAGTCTTCAAAACAAGTTTACAAATGCAACTTTAGGATTACAGTGATTCTCCTGCTCTTGCTGAATAGCTATACTTATTTCTATTCACACAATAGTTTTCAGTAGCTAAGGGGAATTCCAACCAGCAAGGGAACATGACTTCCAACAGATGATTGACTTTTAAAGCTGAATGTTTGATACTCACGGTTTTCCTCCTGGGATGCCTGTGAGATTAGGAGGAATGCCTGGGACTCGCATGTGATGATGTGGATCAAAACCAACCTATAGTTTTCCCCAAGCAAAACAAAAAGGTGTATTAAAGTAAGAGTTAGGCAAAGGAAGACTGTTTAATTCATGTTCTCCGTTGCATACTCCCCAAACCACAAAGTGAGCGAACTAGAGTTAACCCCACAGGTCTTATATTTAATACAAACAGCTCTCAAAACTAAATGTGCTAACAGCAAACACTTACCACTGGAGATCGCCCGTAAGCAGCTGCTGCTGCTGCTGCTGCAGCTGCTGCACTCATTTGAGGGGAAATATTGTGTAGACCAGCATAGGCAGCTCCAGGGCTTGTCAGCTCCCCATTCATACCAGCATGTGGCACGATACCAAACGGAGTAGGATAAGGACATGGTACTGCCATAGGTGTCCTTAAACCTGACGCTATAAGAGGGGGGAAAGTGAGAAGTCACATAGGCATTCTAGAGCCATCAGATGAAACATGAGTTTGGAAAACTACAAAAAACCCCACAAAATAACCCAAACCAACCAGCCAGCCAGCCAAGGAAAGCCACACATTTACAGTGTTGCCACACAATTACGGTATTACAGTGCTGAAGGATGAGGTCAGCACCCAGTTTAAGCAACTGTAACATACTGACCTGTCATCAGAGATTTAAAGGTAGCCTGACAAGGGACAAATGGTCACTGTTTCACACCACCGAAATGTACGGACACTAACCTATCGGGTCCACACCTGGGGGTTTGCCAGGCACTGGCCTCAGTCCGGGAGTGGAGTTGCTGCCTGGAGTTGGGGCATCAGTCCGTGGAGTTGGGGTATTTGATTTAGACACAGGAGTGGTAGATTTCTCATTCTAATCACCAAGAAGTAAAAAGGAAGACCGTTTGTAAATTACTTTAACTTTATAGCTTGTGATTAGTGATATTAGTGATATTTAGCTTCTGGGTTTGGGTTTCAACAGTCCCTGGCAATGAAGAGAAGATGCAAAAACATAGAAAAAAATAGAATGGCTTTGGTAATTAACTACAGCCTTCACAGCTTTTCTCATCAGGAGTATCTGTATGATTCAGAATGAGTAAATGACGGAATATCATTGCCATCTGACAACTGGCAGCATATGTGAAATCCATCAGTGGTCTCACTATGCTCATGGACCTGCTCCCAAACAGGATTATGATTTTCTGTGAGAGATGGACAAGAAGAGCAGAAAAAAAATCCCCAAAACTGACCAACTATTCATACCCAAGCGTGGTGCAAGAAACACAAGATAGAGACAGTGATGAGTATGAAGTCAGGAACTGTGCAGTGCCACTCTTGTGACAGCTTGTTCATCAGACACACCACTGACTCCCGGTCTGAACCTGTCATTCCATCACCTTTCCCGAGCACTACATTCAATTTAGCTTTCTTTTTATTTATTTTATTTCTTTAAATAATTGCATACCCTGCCCTGTGAAGAATCGAGATGGGAATTACTGTGCAGCTCAGGTAGGTGATTAACTGTGGTCACAAACAGAAAAGGAAAGAACACCCCTTGCAGGCAGCTCTTTTCTTTTGCATTATGATTTGTGATGCAAGTCAAGGAAGGCTCTTGTAAATGACAGATTACTTTTTAGATAGAAAATAAAAATTATTGTTGTTGTATATAGCCTGGTAATTCAAACAAAGCTAACAGCCAAATCACATCCAAGCAGGGAACTGAATTTGCTATAAACCACAGCACAGGAAAACAGCTCAAGAAACCCCTGTGTACTTTTATTTATTCTCAGAATAACAGCTCTTCATATGGGGGAAGAGAAAAATATCTCTCAGAACACCACATCTATCATCTACCCACACCACTAGTGAAAATAACGTCTTCCTACCCCAAAAAAAGACTGTGGACTTCCTATTATTTTATTATACTCCTTTGAAAAGATAAATTAAACTAATATTAAATTGATGCTTCACAGTGCTTTACTGATAGCTGCGGAAATACAAATTGTGCCCAGACAGAAATCCTGTAAGTATATATTTCAGCATATGATCAGAGGGCAGAAGCATTCTGAAGCACTTACAAGGCTAAGTTCTTTGGATTTGGAGGAAGGAGTACTGCTAGAGGATGCAATAGATGCTGGACTAATTGGTGCATCTTTTTTCAGCAGTCGAGTCTTGTCCAAGCCATTTTCCCGTGGAGAGTGTGCCGGGCTCCCACGGGGAGAAGAAGGATCCTAAATATCAGGAATATGGGTTAGCATAAAAACTTCACACTAGCCACTAGTTCTTGTCTTGAGCAGTCCTCAATTTGGAATGAAGATCTGTCACAGGAAGTGACATATTCCTTCCACACTTAATTGATTTAGCTGATAAAATTGTAAAATTGAAGAAGAGTTTGGGGTTTTTTTTTGTAAAGCGTCTTAAAATTTGATGCCATTAACCATGAAAAATAATGCCAAAAATCCATGGATATTGAAATAGGCAAGCAAATCTATTTTTTCAAGTGATAGATTGAAAAGATTTGTTGCATTTGGCAGACCTGATAACGTTCACACATGAAATCATGGCCAGAGTGAAAATAAAAACAGCCACTGTTGCAAGGTGCACCCCCTCTATTGTGCTGGGCTGGCGTCAAATATCTCAAGAGAACTTTTTGTTCACAGGAGAAACAAGAAGTACTTTGTAGAAATAAATGTTACAGATTTGATTTGTATTCTAAAGAAAGAGGATCCAACTGGATTTCCTCAGATATTTCAAGTTCCCTTATGAAGGCAAATGCCATAATCCTATTCATAAAACCAGTATGCACAGAAACCACTGAAGATACCCTCACCACCATTACTGTAAGGTAGAAAACCCACCATTGTGTTTACCTCATTGGAAACATCAACTACCAAGTTGTCATCGCTCTTTTCACCGTCACTGTCCTGCAATGACAAATCACAATGTGTTAAAAAACTTCTGTTTAATATCCCAATGTCTCTTAATAACTATGAAAACAGAGGAAGGCTGCTCACAAATCTGCACTGTACCATTAACTTTTACCAAGCTTTATGTGATAATACAATTAAAGTCTTTTGGTAACCCATAGGCCTAGCAGATTGCCACAACTCCAGCATTCTTCCCAGTTTTCATATTGCTGGAGAAGGACACGGGAGAAAAATCTTCATCCAATGTGGCACTGCACTACTAAGTGGAGTCAAGCTAGACTTCACTAGCAAGTCCCAGCCTAACTAAAGCTCAGCACTACTGTCACACAACTTCCAGGAGGTTTGTATTTATATTGTTAAAAACAGGATCAATCACACACACCAAAACGTTTAATCCAGCAGAGACATTAGGGGTAGGCAGCAACAACCAGTTAAAATTTGACCCTCAATTTTAAAATTAGTTATGTAGCAGGAATCAGGTGAAATTACAGAGGAACACTGAAGTTCAACAATGCACAATGCAGACAATCTACTCACATAACGAGCTGCTATTTCCTTCTCTTCTGTTTTCTGTTTTTTACTATCTGAAGAATAATCTGTTGAATTTCTGTGCTTTTCTGCTGTTCTGAAACTGGCTGAGGGAGATACAGAAGAGCTCTGCAGACCAAAAAGAGAAGGAAACATCATCAGGCCCTCATTCACAACAGTGGTTCATTTGTCACTACCCCTCAATATATCTTACACTGATAGCATGATCTGGAGCTGTTCTCACAGATAACACCTTGGGTTTTAACTGGTGATAGCTACCCAGCAAGTGTCTTGTATTAGAAACTGCAAGAGACAGAAACAGGTGATCACTGACAGATCACAGTGGCTATCTGCACTGCCAGTGGGATGAATTTTATGAATACTGTGTATTGGTCTTGTTTTGGTTTGTTTCCTCTACAAATATGCAGGGTTAAACCAACAGTCCCAGAAGAGGGGTGTGTGTTTGCACATGTGTGTGTGTTTGCCGGTGTAAATCAAAAAGAACAAAGAGGCTCAGGGCAAGTCACACTTCAGCAAACACTTGAATGAAGATTTTTACCAAAAAAAGAAGCAAGCTTCTGAATAGTTTTGAAGCAGGCAAGTACAGGGGAAAACACCTAAACTCATTTTATTTTTATGCTTTTTACAATTACAGGCTATGCCTGCAGCAGACAGAGAAAAAAAACCACAGATTGGCTCAGTGATTCTCTTGCCATTCTTCAGTTCTCACCTAGTAATGATCGCTAAAGAGCACCCATATGGACAGGAGAGAAAGGAAGATAATGTGTACTTTATGCACTATCATCCAACAACTCCACTCTACTTCTTTAAACAAGGCAGGCAACATTTATCAAATTCTACTGTATTTCCAAAGCTTTGTGGAGCCTGTATCTTGGTATACAAGAAAGGAAGCAGTGAAAGATGCAAAGTTCCCTCTGGGACCGATTTTAGTAGCAGCAGCAGCTTTTGGCCCTAGTTCAAGAAAGCATTTAAGCATGCACTAAACTTTATCTCACACTGAAGTCAGTGGTTGAACGTACATAAGTAAGGATGTGTTCAGGCTTTTTGCAGAATTGGAAATGACAGCAATAGAGATGAAAATAATTGTCAGTTGAAATGCTGCTGACGGTTTCCATCTCCGTCCTCCTTTTTTACTGGGGTGGTGA
>VYZT01003367.1:0-43168 GCA_013400735.1 Pomatostomus ruficeps
ACAGTACTGTTATCCTTGTTTTACAACAGGTGAATGGAGATTAATTGAAGCTAGGGCATTATCATGGGTTGGTTGTGGCAAAGTAGATGAAAGAGTCTAGGTATCCCATAGCTGGTCTGACCTCTTGTTCACTGGACACTGAGTGATTGCTTTGTTAAGAAATGACCTTTAATTGCATTGTTGGTTATTGAATATTGGTATAGCTTGTCAGAAGTCTTCACTAAATCTTGCCAGTTTTAAATAGTAATTAATTTGGTTTTACATTTAAAACTTTCTAATATGGTAATAACAACTTCTTACATAACGAATTTTCTGTATTTCAGGAAGATGAAACTCTGGGTTTCACCTTCTGTGTGGGGTGACCAGCAACCAACAATGCTTAAAAAATAAATCTACAGCAGTATTACAAATGTGGGATTAATACATTTTAGTTACCATTAATAAATCTTGTTTTCTTCCAGAAAAGTAATATCAACTATGCATTCTATTTTGCAGTACTTAGTTGTCTTTTTAAGAGCAATTTTCGTAGTGACATAACCACTAAACTAAGTGGAAATGAGAATTATTTATATGTGTCTCTTAAACTAGATGGTTGAGGGTTTTAATGGTTAGCTGCTATAGACTGTAACTTGTGTTTTTACTAGAACACATCTGGAATAATATGCATGTATTTTCTTGAAAGCAGAAGCCTTTCTGAGTAAGGAAAACTTGGATTTGTCTGATATCTTATTGCCAGTAAAAAAATAGCTTGTTTTTTAAAAAAAATAATAAAGTCTAACCTTTTAGCTGTTGAGCTGTTTTTTGTAGGTCTGTGGCCCATTTTCTTCTTCCTTTCCCCTCCCTTGTATGTTTCTTCATCAGCTGGTATACCGCTAATTCTAAATTCAATTGTTCTGACTTTTCCTTAGCTTTGTGTGGGGATGGGCAAGGAGTGACTTTCACTGTAGCACCTTTCTGATTAACTTTAGGATTAAAATTGTATATACTCTATGGCATAGGAACAACTGTTCCCTTTCTAGATCTTTGTATACTGCATATCTGCTTTTTATGTCTGTGTTTCCATTGTTTTGGTGTCTTCTGATGAACTATAAGCTGTAAAATTCTGAGCTCTGCTAACTAAAATAATATTTTATATATAGCATTATATTATATGAGATCAACCGCTGAAATTTTCTGTCTCTAGAAGAATGGCTTTTTTTCCCCAAAAGATGTTGCACAAGGTTCCAGGAAGTTTTGCTGGAGCTGACAGAAGAGGATGGAAGTTTCAAACTTTTCAGTCCCACTGGTTTTATCAGTAAGAGTACTTTTCTCAGAGGAAGCACTGCCAGCTGTGGACATGAAAATAATACTACACTGTGTAGTGCTTCTAGTGCTATTCTAGTACTATGAAGCTTGAATCATGACTGATACTACTCTTAAAAATAACAAATGAATGGGTGGAGAAGAGAAAGGAGATGCAGGAATGAGTGAACAGGCTCCTAAATTTACATTAATGTGTTTCTTTATGTGAACATAAAGTTTGTTCCTGTGTATCTTGAGTTTATTTTCAGTAAAATACACAACATTTCTGTAAAGTGGTGTTAAAACCAGGTATTAGCAAATTATAAAAATTGTTTCTGTAGCAAGAGGAGATAAGCTTTCTTCTATGTACCCCAGTCTATCAGAAGAACCTAAAAGATGCAATGGACACTGAAACAGCAAGGCCATTCTGAAACGGTGTTAATTTAATCTTGTATAGATTTCTTTTTTAAGCTGGCAATAGTGCCTTCTTTTCATAGCAAACCTGATTATTTTTTAACCCCATCATACCCACTCTCTTCCCCCATAGAAAAGCATACTTCAACTGAAGTGCAACATTTGGTGTATTCAGGTGTTTTGTATAATTTCACAGCTAGATTTTTTTTTTTCGTTCTTGGCTAGAGGAAGTGCTATCTGCAGTCTTTATGCTTATTATGTGGAAGGATGTGGGTTCATTTTATAGCCAGTGGGTTTCATATGCAGTTTTTAACTTTATGCTGTGGGAGCAATGTCAAGCCTTCCCTCTGGATTATATCTGTACTTCAGTTCAGGTATGGGAAACTGACAATAGATGCATTAACTTCACCTACATTTTTCTCAGCCGAACTGCAGTCAGCTTAGTGAAGGCTATCTTACTCAGCTTTTGCTCTTGCAGTTTTAGATGCAAGTCCAGTTCAAAGATTCTCCGATGTTAAAATTCTTTAGTAAACAGAAGTCAAGGGATGGTCTTGTATGCTCCTGTGCAAGATGATTCTATCGGAGTTCAGGGGGAGTAACTAGTGTTCAGTGGAACAGAAGAGAAATAGTCCTTGGCTTGTGAGTTGTCCTGGAACTTCTAATATGCAAACAATAGTCAGCTTTCTTGTGAAAAATACATGCATCTGGGTTAAGGCTCTCTCTGTGTATATAAATATATACACTCTGATTTTATTTTGACAGGAATGTTTTGATCCTACTATGCAGTTGCATCTTGTTCATCAAGCTCCGCGTGCCATTCCTCCTTACATCTCAAAAAATGGATCAAGCCTTGGAGATTTGCTAATAGGCTTCTTCAAATATTATGCCACAGAATTTGAGTAAGTAATAAACTCAGTAGTTTAGAAGATGTGAAGCTTTGATTCCATCTCTTCAATGTAGCAACAATTTATAACCCTTGAAGGGCAAGAAAAGCAGCAATGCAGGAGTGATAAGTGACAGAGAGGAAATGGATGGAAAGGCTAAATGACAGCAGTAATGCTGGTAAAGTGTCTGATATCTTCTGCTTATCTAGTCATTCTTTTCTGTAAAATAGCTGCCAAAAGTTAGAGAGCTTTAAAAATTTTAGAGTCCTTTAAAAATTGCTGGATTTTGTTATACTGTTACACTGTTATTGCTGGATTCTGTTATTACTGTTACATTCTGTAACTGCCTATCCATGTGTGAGAAAGATCTGATCTTAGTTGTCATTTAAGGTATCAGTTGTGATATGAATTATTGGGACCTTAAGAGCTGTGCTTGTTTTTTGTCACCCTGAGTCAATGGAGGTAACTGGCCAGGTGTCTCCTTACTTTGACCAGAATATACATCTGTATAGGCCTCACCTAGTGAAGAATTCTCCCAGGTATTTTACTCACATTATTGGTTTGCTAGAATCTGAGTTTAATTTTGGCATCTGGACTTCCTCACAAAACAGGAGAAGCTAAAGTTGTGAGGGTATCTGAGAAAGCCTTAAGTTACAGCTGTTTTGCCAAATTGTTACTCATGTATTTCTGAATTTCTTAGAAAAAATGCTTGTTCATATAAAATATCAAATGGTTATATCTCAGTGTTACGAACTGGACACAGAAGAGCAAAGGAAACTGTCTTGTGAATAAAACAGATCAGACCCAAAAAGGTTTGAAAAATACCCAAAAAATGTGATTAAAACCAAAGAAGGAAGGAAGGAAGGAAGGAAGGAAGGAAGGAAGGAAGGAAGGAAGGAAGGAAAAAAGATCATTTGGTTTAAAATCCACATTTAGTTCACTTAGAACAGGTCTATGAATGAAAACGATTTTGTAAAAAAAATTGAGGAAAAAAATATCACCAGCCATTTTAGTCTTTAAATCAATTTTAAATACCTATAAAATGTGTCACCAACATTGCAAATATTTCCAGCTCACCCTTTATGGATTGAGTTCCTTATAAGTTACTGTTATTCTACTTCCTTTCTATTAAATTCATTTTTGTCTTCACCTCAANACCCCTCTGCTGTGGATAAGCTTTTCCCAGGGTGAAGGGGCCCCTGAAACTGAGCTCCTCTGGCACAATGGAGGATGGATGGTCACTGCCTCTCACCAGAGGCTTTTTCACTACACATCCAAAGCCTCTCTCCCCCCACCCTGTGGTGTGAGGGTCTGTTGGAGCCTGGCAGCGGATAGCCCTGGGGCTGCAGTCTCCACACCAAAGGTGTTAAGCTTAATCCCTCTGTAAATGTATTTTTTTTCTGTGGCCCAGACATGAGTCACTTTGTGTTATCTCCATCAGTGAGCCGTGTAAGGCCTCAGTCAGAGGGTGCATTCAGGGTGTGGTGGTCTTCTCTGCAGCTTTTGTAATACAGTTTTGGTATAATAGGCAAAAGTCCTTCATGAAGATGTTTAAGTCATAAACTATAACATTTCAGTCTCTGACACTCAATCAGCTTAAAGGTCTTCTAAATAACTTCTGCGCCAGTTGGTTCATGCATGTTGCTGTCTTGTGTATGTACATCATCTCCATTTCTTGGAAGGAGAACAAAACATACAATTGAATACTCATAATTTTTGAAGTGTTCATATTTTACTTTAATATAAAAAGTGAAAGACCATAAAATCATTAAAACATTTCTGGGGTGTGCATCACATGTGAGATACATAAGCTAAATCCCTATGGCCTTTAGTAATTCATGAACTAACTGCATTTTGTGCATGCTTAAGCCTGGAAGAGATTTTCACATAAGAGATTTTCTTTCAATGGTCTCTGCAGATAAGAGAATGGTCTTTTGTCTTGAATGTTTCTCCTGGGTACCTGTCTTTTCAGCTGACAAGGTGATGCTTGCTAAAGAGGCAAATGACAAGACACTGCTGGAGGATAACCTCAGGTTCTTAATTTGTGGGACATTACATGAATCTTTTACTACTTGACTGTACAACAATATGTTAATCTTCTCATATACGGAAGTAAATATCTTTCCTCCTAAGGAATTTTCTGGTTTGCCTGTGCAAAGTAGCAGAGATGATCTTGTGTAATTGCAGGAAAAATACCTAATTTGACCTTTTTGGTTTTGGGTGCTTGTGAACATAGTCAAGACCAGATTTCTGCCTAAGTTGGTGGCTGGTCCAGAGCAACCTCATTTTTGTCTGCTATCAGACAGGATATGCAGACCATGTGGAGACCAAAAATCCTGCAATATTAATGTTTGAACTGATGGCCATCCCTAAATACTATCTTTGTACTGATTATAAATCAGGAAAAAATACTACCTAAATTTATTCATAGAAGCACAGAGAAGCTTCTAGGTAAAACAAAGCTTGAAAAGGTAGATAGTGAAGATAGGATAGATGCTGGTGTCAAGGGAAGAAAATGTTTCAAAAAACAACTAAATAAAAATAATACCTGGCCTGTTCTTCTAGTGTTCAGTATCTGTTAAATATTTAAATATTTCACTGGTGATATTCTGTTAAGAAAATAAAGAAAAAAATACCAGTAAAAATAGCCATTAGAATTCCTATGTTGAAAATGCTGCTACATAGCTGAGAAGTGATTTGAAGAAATTATGCACTTAATGCAGCAGCCTACATTATTTTTGACTCTTTCTGCTACAGAAATAAAATTTAGTCAGGTGTACTGGTTTTTTATGTATCCCTGACAACTATAAATCCTGTTTGAAAGGAATAGGGTTAATGTCTTGAAGGTAGTATAAGTCCATATAGTTTCATTGACCAGAAAAGACAAATTAGTGCACCATAGGGAGGAACATGAACATGGTGCTTAAAAGGTTTTGTGTGTGTGATGGCCAGCCAGTGAAACTAAAAGTAATGTCATGCTAGCCACTGGATCTCTTACCTTTGCTTTGAAGTTGCTAATGGAAACAACGGTACAAATGAGAATGAGAGTAAGAATTAAATATATAGAATCCCAGAGTCATAGAATATGCTGAGTTGGAAGGGACCCATCAGGATCATTGAAGTTCAACTCCTAGCTCTGCATGGAATCATCCCTAAGATTCACACCATGGGCCTGAGAGCATTGTCCAAACACTTCTTGAACTCTATCACACAGGTGCTGTGACCACTTCCCTGGGGGTCCTCTTACAGTGCCCAGCCACTCTTGGTGAAAAATATTTTCCTAATATCCAACCTAAACTTCCCCCCTCTCAGCTTCATGCTGTTACCTTAAGTCCTGTCACTGGTCATGAGAATGAAGAGATCAGTGTTTGCCCCTCCTCTTCCCCTCACGAGGAAGTTGTAACTGCACTGAGATCTCACCTCAGTCTCCTCCAGGCTGAACAGACCAAGTGACCTCAGCTGCTCCTCATACAGCTTCCCCTCAAGGCCCCTCATGACGCTTTTGGCCCTGCTTTGGACACTCCCCTAAAGTTTTGTATCTCTCTTATAATGTGGCACCCAGAACTGCCCCCAGCACTGGAGGTGAGGCTGCCCCAGTGCAGAGCAGAGCGGGACAATCCCCTCCCTTGTCCAGCTGGTGATGCTGGGCCTGATCCCCCCAGGGCGTGCTTGGCCCTCCTGGCTGCCAGGGCACTGCTGACTCATGTTCAGCTTGCGAATACACACAACACAGGGCACTCTTAGTTCTGCCTTTCATGGAAGCACTAGGGTTTTGCTCCAGAGTGTGTTGAATATTTTCTTTGCTGTAATAAGTAGTTTTTGCAGTGTTTGTTTTCCCTGTGAAACATTTACTAGTGTCTTTATGCACTGAAATTTTGAGATTCTATTTCAGACACCATGACTGTTAAATTAGGCTATATTTATATGATCTGTACTGGGCCACTGAACTTTCCCTATCGGACTATCATGTGTTTGATGAAAAGATTTCTACAGAGAGTGTGACTTCAATTTTCATAAAAGTGATTTTTGTAGGCTCCTATCTGTGGAGTAGGATGCACTGCCAGGTTTAATACACAAGAATTGTTTTGCTGAATAAACAGCATGCAATCAAGAATGATCAGATCATGTGTGAAGATCATAATTTTGAATAGAGTAAGTCATTGAAGCCACCTGCTTAGAATGTTTAACTACTGATCTATCTTACAGGTAATGGTCAGGAAGATAAGAGAAGATGGAGATCTATTGTTTTAAACTTCTCCCTCACTCTAGCAAAGGCCATTAGGTATTTCAGTTAAAACCTGTGGTTGATTTTACTTGATGTAAGACAGGTGGGCTAAAAGAGAACAGCAAAGGATGAAACAAGAGCTTTGTATCCTGTGCAGTCATGCATAAGTCCTTGTGCTGTGTTTATTTTCCCTTATGCTTTTAAATTGTTTTGTTTGCTTAGACTATAAGATGTTTCAGAAAATTGTTTATTGCCATGTATTTATACAGTACCCTTTCCACAGTCCTACTCTAGGGTTTTCAGTGTGTCCATAAGTAATTTTTATACCCCTTTGTCCCCAAAGAAATGCGGTTTGGAAATTGCAGCATGCATTGGAAAAACACACCATATATGGCAAAGTTTGTTTTGCCTTTATGGTTGTATGATTATCTTGTTGTAAGAGTTCAAGTCTGTGTAATGCTTCTTATGATACAGCTGGCTATGGTTATGACTTCATTCTAACTTTAACTATTTAAAATTGACCCCTGATTACGTAGTGCATGTGATCAAGTAAAAAATTGTAGATGTTCTCCAAAGCAAGTATTTGGAAACATGTTTACCAGCCCCTCTGAAGGAGGTGTCTGATTTCATTTCTGCAGCTGTGAGTGAAGGCAGCAGGTTTTCACTTGGTTGTCTCCTTACAAAGTGAGACTTTGAAGCAAGGTGTTGCTCCTCTGAATTTATTGCTTTGTGATTACTTCCTGTAAATTTACTGTTGCAAGTTAAGTAGCAGTTATTTAAGATCATTCACTGATGTGTATTTGGTGGACACAGTAAAAGCTTGGTTATATTTTAATGACAAAGTATAAAATTGCAGTAAGAAGTTGCTTGCAGCTCTTCACGATAAGTATTGGTCAGATAATAAAGGGATCATTTTTAATACTATGTTGAATTAAATATGTTTGCAACTTGTACCCATCTTATTGTGTTTATACAAGTGGCTTTCATTTGTAAGAATGCTCTCGGAAAGATAAGCTTCTTATTCTGTTCGTACTGTAGTCATACACACACCTGGAAGCACCTAGTCTCTTCCTTTCAAATACATGCCTTTGCTATGAAAATCACATACCTAATGTAGTCAGTGACAACAGAAATAACTGATAATTGAAATAGCTGTTTAAATGGCATAGTTAATTAACGGATTGAAAATGTGTACAGGGAGAATATCTGCCTTATACTGGCAACAATGAAGTTATTATATGCAAGCTAAAGTGGTTAAAATTGACACACAAATAATTTGTTATTCATAATTAATTTCTAATTCAGTGTGATTTTGGTACCAAGACAGTTTCATGAGGCTATCAGATAAAATAGTTGTTTTTAAATTTCAATTTTAAATAAAAGGCTTTTAAATTTCAAATTTAAATTAAAGGCTTTTTAAACAGCAAGAAATGCCAATTTTTGTTGCTTTTTGCTTAACCAGTGTATTATAAATGCATTTATTTTTTTCTGAGGGATCAAGTATAGCCTAGGAGAAAAAGAATTCAAGAGAAGAATTACTTTTTCAAGTGAAACAGTACTGCCTGATTAAACCAAATACAGATCAAATACTTCTTTGCATGAATTTTTTTTTCTTTTTTTTTTTCCCCTCCACTGGCTTGGATCTCTGATTTTTAAATAAGCTTTTATAAAGAGCAAACTGTAAGCTTCTGCTCGCAACCAGTGTTCTTGAGCTGCAGTTAAGCTTGTTTGAAGCTCTAAGCACAGGAATTTTGTCATTTGTCTTTTTGAATATGTGTGTGTGTTTGGGTTTTTTTGAGTAATTCATCTGAATTAAGCCTGTGTTGATGTTTGAAAGACATGATAGGAAAGTATTTGATGCTTCACACTATCTCTAATTATTGCAAAAGTAGTCTACTGTGGAAATTAGAGAGAGGAAGGATGATGGGTTAGAATGGAGGCTTTAGTTTGCATTGAATGCTAAAAATTATCACCATCTTTGCTAATTTTCTAAAGAAAATATCAAGAGAAATCTAAATATACACACTGAGCTATTCTATATCTCTTCATGTGCTGTGTCCTGCATTTTTGTAAAATAAGCCCTATTCATATTTTTAAATGTACGTGTTCTGTGGAAGTACAGTTATTCAAAAAACTGACTTCCACAGGTGGCTTTAATTATGAGTTGTATTCAAAATAATGAGTGGAATTATAGGCATGGATTTTTAGCTGTGTTGTCATTACTGACTTCATGGAGTTATGACAGTGGATCTGTGGTCTAGGGAGGACAGAGTTCTTCCAAATTTAACTGATGAAATATAGACAGTATTTTAATTTACAGTTGATATCTACAGATTTACTGCAGGTTGTTGATGTACCCAGCCCAGGTCCTCTGTCAGGTGTACGTAAGACCAGTACAGCTGTCAGCACATTGCCCAGCTATTTCTAAGACCTATTTAGTCAGAGCATTTGGTTATGTGTTGGTGATCCAGGTGTTTCACTGATGTGGTAGCTCCTTGGTTTACAGAATCATCAAGATTAGAAGAGACCTTTAAAAGCCTCTAATCCAACTGCCAATGCGGCACCACTGTAACCACCCTTACGACGTATTCCCAAGTGCCACATCCAGACATCTCTTGCACATTGCCAGACATGATGATTCCATCACTTCCCTAGGCAACTTATTCCCATGCTTGTTCACTCTTTCAGTGAAAAATCTTATTCTAATATATAATCTGAACCTCCTCTAGTGCAATTTCAGGCCATTTCTTCTTTTCCTTGTGACATGGCAGAAGAGATTGACCCCCCACCTGGCTGCAATGTACCTGTAGTTGTAGAGAGGGATGTGATCCCCCCGAGCTTCCTTTTTTCAAGAATAAAAAAACCTATTTCCATCAGCTGCTCCTCACAGGACATGTTTTGTAGACTCTTTCCCAGCTCCATTGGCCTTCTTTGGACAAACCTCAGGACCTCAATATGTTTCTTGTAATAAGGGGCCAAAAACTGAAGACAGGATTCGAGGTGTGGCCTCACCAGTGCCCAGTACAGGGGGGCAATCCCTGCCCTGGTCCTGCTGGCCACACTATTGCTGATCCAGGCCAGGATGCCATTGGCCTTCTTGGCCATCTGGACACACCCTGGCTCATGTTCAGGCACTGTCACGAGCATCCCCAGGTGCTTTTCCTCTGGGCAGCATCCTGCCCTCCAGCAGATCAGCACTCCCACCCAGCTTGGTGTCACCTGCAAAATGACTGATCCTGCAAACAATCCCCTCATTCAGATCACCGATGAAGATATTAAACAAGACTGGCCCCAGTACTGAGTCCTGGGGAACAGCACTGGTGACTGAACACCAGCTGGATGTAACTCCAGTCATCACCACCCTGGGCCCAGCCATCTAGACAGTCTTTTATCCAGTGAACAGTGCACCTGCGCAAGTCATCAGCTGCTAGTTTCTCCAGGATAATGCTGTGGGAAAAGGTGTCAAAAGCTTTACTAAGGTCCATGCAGACTTTACTAAAGTCCATACATCCACAGCCCTTCCGTTATCCACGTTGTCACAGAAGATCAGGATGGTCAGTCAGGATCCACCTTTCACAAACCCCTGCTGGCTGGGCCCAGTCCCCTGACTGTCCTGCATGTGGCACATGATGGCACGCAGTATGAGCTGCTCTCTTTAGTTAAGACCAGCTGAAAGGTGGCTGGGTAGATAAGAACATAAAACTGGAAGTGGTTTTTTTTGGCTTCCATTACATTTGGCATATTGTTGTGCCAAATATCATAAAGATGGTGGCACATCATAAAGACTGCCCTGTAATCTGCCTGCTGTTCCTGTATAAATGTGGTAATTTCCTGGCTTTGTTATTGTAAAGCAGCCTGCAGAAAGTCGTAGAGAGTTGTTGTACTTGCAGATCTAAAATTCAGCATATATAAAGCATTGAAACTTCCTAGTAATAGGTTACTTGCATCAGGAAGACCTATAAGCAAGTTATTTCTACATATCTTTACACTAATGGGTATTTTTTTATGGAATGCTGTATGTGACTTGTCTGCACTTATTTCTTACATTCCTTTTCTTCCCACAGAAAATTCTGAAAGATTTGAGTCTGTAATTTCTTTTGAACTTTGAAATAAATGTAGGTGACAATGAAAATTTACTTTGACATTGTTAGTTTAAAAAATTATCCCATTGTAAATATATGTTACTCATGGATACTTGTGATACTCTGTTTTGGAGGAGCTTTCTGTACTTGAATTTGTATTAGTGGAAAAATTTTCTTGTTTCCTACCCATGATGTTAAACTAAATTATTCATTATTATAAAATACTATGTTATCCAGGCTTATGACATTGCAATTTGATAATTTTTTTAATGTAAACTTTGAATTTAGAACTAAGAGTTAAATTTTTTTGCAAATTGTTTTCCTTTCCTCTAGTTGGAGCCATCAAATGATTTCAGTGCGTGAGGCCAAGGCTATTGCAAGACCTGATGGTATTGAATGGAGAGACAAATTTATTTGTATAGAAGGTAAAATGTGAAGCTGCGTTATAATTTTTAAATGTTAAGGCATTAAATATATATATAATATATAAATCTATCAATTGGTTGTGTTTTGAGAAATATATTGCATATGTACATTAAGTAGAGAAGGAAGTTTAACCAATGTAAACAGTCCTGTCAAAAACATTTGAGAAGGAAGCTTTAAGTTCTATAGTGTTTAAAAATAGTACTCCTGACCTTTTCTTCAAGAGCACTCATTGCCCTGTTACTTTTGGAACAGGGATTAGGACTTTGATAAGGAATGGCCTTTATGCTAGTAGTGTGTGTTTTTCTGCTCCACCAAAATAGTTGTCAGTTTTGCCAAGTTTGAACTTCTGAAAAAGCACAGCAGGCACATACTCAGATTACTCTCAAAGAATATTCTTTGTTCTAGAAATTTCTGGCATTGCAAGTCCTAGCAGTGACCAGGTTATGTGTATGTTGATCCCCTTGTGGGTACTATTTTTGGCTGGCTAGTGAACACAGACTTTGTGCAGAGACTGCACGATGCCTTCCAGAACTGGAGAGTAAACCCAGGCTACCTGTTGGGAGTTGCAGGTCTCAGCTGTCTCAGTGCAGAACTGAGCAGGAGCACTTTACAGGCAACCTGATCCATGTGCTAGTGACCTTTTAGCTGCCCTGGGGAATGTACATAGAGAAGATGGGCAGGTAAGCATACGTAGGAGATGATGCTTGCACTAAGGAGAGAGAAGATGATAGACCAGGCTGGAAAATAGAATAGACATCAATATACAAAATAGACACTCTAGATTTTGCATTTAATGGTCTTGATTACATACAATTTTCCTTAATGCATTTTCATTTGAACTATTAAAAAAGGCAAAATTTTCTACAGGTGACATACCTGATTCCTTCTTTGGTTCAGGACAGTGAGTTTAGCCTCACATACCAAATTTTAACTTCTAATTTGTGAGGGAAAAATAAAATTTCCTAGTTTAACTCCAAGTAGACTTATGTTTATAACAGCGGTTAAAGTGAACTAGCTTAACTATGTAGATGAATTTCTGTGTACTTGAGATGAAGATTTCAAAAGCTAGCTAGACATGCCAATATATTCGGTTTTCCAAGATTTTGTTAAATTTTCCTGTTTGCAGAATAAAGTTTCAGTAATTGGTACTATTGCATTTATTTTTAAATATGTAAAATATATTTGTTGATAGATTACACGTCTGTGCCTGCAAGTTTCCACACGTCTGCACGTAGTACTGTATTTAGACTAGCTCAAGAAAAACGGTGTTCTGTTTTAAATGTTATGGGCCTTAAGGCTGATTCTCACATGTATTTCTGCTGTTAGAGAAACAAATATAGTAGAGATGCTCTTTCCAGACACTTCAAAATGTGATAGGCTTTTACCATGATGGGGATACAGAGATACAGAGAATCCTTCTTTTAGATAATACTTTGAACATTCCTTGTCAGAAGCTCTAAATTGATAGCAACTATTCTAGTTTCAGTTTAAATCTTGTCTCTATCAAGTAGTATCATATATTCTCCTGTTGAAAAAAGAAAAGCTAGAAATGTGGCAGGTTCCTGAGATAATCACATTGATAATAATTTAGGGAAATCAAATCAGAAGCCATCTAAGCTGCACCTGATTCATGTTTGTAGTTTCAAGTCTTTCATACCCACATGTTAAAAATAATTTAAAGAGAATTCCTTAAGACTTGATTAGCAGCAGGTCTGAAATTGTGTGATTTCTTGTATTTTTATTTGGAAAAATGATCCCCTTTAGCCTTTCCTTCAAGCAGCAGTGTTAAAGCTGTGTTACTTTTTTTCTTTTAACATTCTCATTTCTCTGTGTGAGCAAAGTAACCTACAATAAACTCTTACTGTCTTGATGGTTAGAAAATGTCGTGGTGTAAAGAGTAGCTGATTGTAAAATTATTCTTGCTGTGCTTCAGGGAATCAGTTTGTCTTTTGACAGTCAGTAAATATGAAGGAAGATTAAAGGGAAGATGTGAGTAAGCTTTTGTGACTGGAGTGCCTTTTTAACTCTGATGGTTTCAGAAGATTGTACAGTTCAGCTCTTGTTGCTTTAAAATATAGATATATCCTGATTCATCATAAAGGTCCTAGCATAAAAAGCCGTTACCATCACATTTATGATACACAAATGAAATGCTGTACTTCTTCACGTAGAAAGGTACACAGAGTTCTTAATTATACTAGATCACTCTCTCAAATAATGGGACTGACATTAGAGGACTGTGTATGTTTTTATTTGATTGCCAGTTTTTATTCTAAACGAATAGTATGATGCATTCTAAAATAAAAGCAATCTGCCTGTAACTGTTCTCTGAAAACTAGGCAGTTGGAAGAGAATTCTTTTAGAAAACTGCTAAATACAACATCTAATTCATGAAAAAATTCCTTTGTGAATTTAAATAGCTATCAGAAATAAAAACCTAATGCCACGGATCATGTTCCAAATTTGAAGTTCCAGTCTCCATAAAGGCACAAGCCCTGGTGTCTGTGTAATGCTTTATTTTACTGTATGTCCCTATCTGAATAAAAGTAATTCATAACCAACTAGACAAAAAAAATCTACCTGATCTAACAAAAATCTTCTATGGTTCTGTGACCCTTAAGGACTTGCATACATTTTGCCAGTGTGAAATGTACAATGTTACTTAGCAGTTCTTTACTAAGGAAGAAAAGACTATAAAATCTGTTTTGTAGCACACTGTAATGCATAGTCCCTGCATCATAATTTTTTAGTATCAATTGCTTTAATGTTGGCAACCTTACCAGTAGCAGGAAGTACTTTTTTAATCTTGCAATTTAAAAAGTTCCAAACTATTAATTATTTTAGGATAAAAAAGGGGAAAAACATCACATTAATTTGTAGTCAGTTAGAAAGTAGACCCCTAAAGGGTTAGCTTATGAACAAATATTGCAGAATAGGTATGAAGTGATAAAATATATTTTACAGCAGTTGATGTGTCTTATATAAAAAGTTACAGTAAATATTTTGCTATATCCTCTGTATTTCACTGAGAAACTGTTAAATGAGATGAATCTAAAGTGAATGGTTTCAAGAATCTCATGTGTAATAAATTTCAAAATATTTTAATATGCAAAATCATAGTCTGATATGTTATCAGAGACTATTGAGCTGTAGCAGATAATTACTACTGCATAAATTCAGCACAATCATAGTATGCTTCAATAGATAATAATAACCTGAGTTTATTATGAATTACATATCATTAGATCATTCATAGAATCATAGAATGGTTTAGGTTGGAAGGGACCTTAAGTATCATCTTGTTCCAACTCCCCTGCCATGGGTAACGAGATCTTTCACTGGACCAGTTTGCTCAGAGCCCCATCCAACCAGGCCTTGTGCACTTCCAGGGATGCAGCATCCACAACTTCTCTGAGCAACCTCTTCCAGTGCCTCACCATCTTCACAGTAAAGAATTTCTTCCTAATATCTTGTCTAAGCTTGCCCTTTTTTGTTTAAAGCTGTTCTGTCTGGTCCTATCACTACGTGCTCTTTTGGAAACTCCCTCTCCAGCTCTCTTGTAGGCCCCTTTTAAGTACTGGAAGGTGTTGTAAAATCTCCCCCAGAGCCTTCTCTTCAGGTTGAACAACCCCAACTCAGTCTGTCCTCTTAGGAGAGGTGCTCCAGCCATCTGATCATTTCTGTACCCTCCTCTGGACTCACTCCAACAGATTCATGTCCTTCGTGTGCTGGGACCCCAGAGCTGGATGCAGCACTGCAGGGGGGGTCTCACCAGAGCAGAGCAGAGGGGCAGAATCCCCTCCCTGGCCCTGCTGGCTGCGCTGCTCTGGACACGTTTGGCTCTCTGGGCTCTGAGTGCCCATGGCTGGGTCATGTCCAGCCTCTCATGCCCCAGCACTCCCAAGTCCTTCTGGGCGGGGCTGCTCTCAGTGACTTCTCCCAGTCTGTAATCATTTCTGGGATTGTCCTGACCCAGATGGAGTACCTTGCACTTGCACTTGTTGAACTTTCATGAGATCCTCATGGCCCCACTTCTCAAGTTTGTCCAGGTCCCTCTGGATGGCATCCTGTTCTGTTGTGTCAATGGCACTGCTCAGCTTTATGTCATCTGCAAACTCCCTGAGGGTGTGCTCCATTAAGTGTTTCAGGACATTCAGGGAATTCAGGGTTTGGGCTTTTTTTTTTTGTTGTTTTTTTATTGGTTTGTTTGTTTTATGGGTTTTTTTGGGGGAGTGTTGTTTATTTTTTTGTTGTTGTCTTGGGGGGGTTGTTTTGTTGTTTGGTTGGTTTAGTATCATTTTGGTTTGTGTTTTTTGTGATAAATATTATGTAGAAAAAAAGCTTGCAAACCAAAGAGGAATTGGCTACTTAAAACTGGGAAGCAATGATATGCTTGACCCTACTTGTTTAGTGGAGACAACCTAACTAGATTTTTTTAACAGTTTTCATGTTTGTGTTTGATCTTACAGAGCCCTTTGATGGAACAAACACTGCTAGAGCTGTACATGAGAAACAGAAGTATGAAATGATCAGATGTGAATTTTCACAGGTAAGAATGTACATCTCATTTAATTTTTCTGGTCACTTTGTTTTTCAAGATAGTTATACAAATGCTAGTCATTAAACCTGCCTGTTTCTGATCTTTTATGCTTTGTAGTATAAGTAATAAAAATGTGGGTTTTTAAAAAAATATGGAAAATAATTTCATAAAAATATTCATTAATGTCTGCCATTAAACTTCAGGCTTATGTTGAAATGGGTACTCAAAATAGTAAAAACCCTTTCTGTTAGATTTTCTTGTGTGTGTAAAATTCTAACAGTGGTTAATAGCTTTAAAATTACAACTTTGTTTTCATTCATTCTTTATTCCTACATGAATTTGACTGTTAATAGATAATGTTTTATACTTCTTACCAATCCCTTTTTCTAATAAATATCACCACCAAAATAATGTGTTGTTTCTGATTTTTGATAACTTATTTAAATGAGTACTTTTCTTTAGAGAGACCACACTCATAATTTTAGAACATGAGTAGTTCAAACAGGAACTTTCACTGTCCCAGTCAGGGGAGGAAAAGACACTTTGAAACAAGGAAGAATTTCGACCTTGGTTAAATGTCCTTTTTCTGAAAATCTTTGCTACCAACTCTCTTTTATGCTTGTCTCTTATCATAGGCATTGCATTGGAATTGTAACTCAAATTCTAGTTTTCTGAGATTTCTGACTATTTGTTATTTAGTTATGACTAGGAATTAGTGCATAGAACTGGCTTCCAGCTTTAACCAGTGAAGTCTCCCCTGTTGAGTTGTCCTTGGAGGTTTGTGTTTACTCCAGTTATTCAAGTCTTCAAGTATCTTGAAAGCTTCTCCAGCAAAAAGTAATTCAATGCCAGACAATTGTAATAGAGCAAATGCAATAAGAGATACCTTAGTCAGAAAAGGATAACATTTTCTTTGTAATTCTGTTCAGGAATGTTCATTAGTTTTTCTTTTATTTAACCATATTAACATAGAAAATACTCAATGGTTCACATACATGTACATAAAGTAGTTGATTTTGTGAATCTGCCAAAGTCATGATTACAAAGTGGTTTGGGCTCTCACTGTACTGTGAAATCAGAGTGAACTTCTCTTTTTAGAGTTTTCAGTTAACAAAATTTGTTTCAATCCTCTGTGGTTTTCTGAAAAATGTAAAAGCAGATGTTTGATCCTAGCTGTCTGGAAGCAATATACTAGAGTGATACAGCCATGAAAAAATGTCCTTTTTACCAGGTACCGTAAGAATGACAGTTACTCTAAAAGTGCAAGTACTTTTTTAGTATCTTGCACTATTTTTTAAGGAGCTTAAGGAATCTGTTTTGTCCTTGAGGGAATTGTTCTTCCTGTGATTTTCACTATACATTGCAATTTAAATGACTTACAGGAGGGTCACTGCAGTTCTTTGCAGGCTCATGGCCTAACAGATGTCCTGAAATTCACACTAGAATATAGAAGAAAGTTGAAATAACCTATTTTAGAGACACAAATAAGTCCTGGAAATGACAGTATGTAACATAATTTGTCAGGAACTTGGACATGTGTGAATTTGAGGCAATTATTTTGCAGTTAGAATACCCATGTAATGCTCAAATATTGTTAACATCTCTGTCTCCAAAAATCCAGTCTGTTCTTGAAAGGCTTTACCTTCCTCATTAGTTCATTGCATTTTGTGTACCTTTTGGGTTTTAATTCCTTTAAAAAGTCCCAAAAACAAATGAACCAGAAAACCTCAACCCACCAACTTTCTTTTCAAGAGGGGGAAAATATCAACTTTAATTTTGTGGAACTGTGATCCCTATTGCTTATAATGGTATTTAAGTTTTAATGGCAAAGATTATATAGTCTTTTTTTAAAAACCTTGTGGTTTTTTTCCTCAGGCTTGGCGGTTGTTACGAGACAAGAAAGACCTGAACTGTATATTACCTTTAAAAGCAGTCAAACAGAAAAGATAACCAGCTTCTTTCATTTTCCCTTTTTTTGGATCCTGCTGAAATGAAGAACAATCTCAAAATCAGGAGGCACTTACTCCATGGTTTTTACAACCTGTTTTTCCTCTGTAAACTTTTGTTAAGGAAATGTTTATAAGGATGTGGCATATTTTATTATTGGTATTTGTTAACACAGCTGTTCATTCAAAGATATGTTTTCTGAAAGTGCTTGCGTTGTTGACTTCTAGAAGCAACTCACAGCAAACAACAAGAATACATCTATTTTAGGGAAAGTACGGGGATATACTGACTTGTTGCTTGCATGATCTGTGTAACCATTAATTCAGGCAGATTTATCCATGAAACACAGACATTTAAAGTTAAACCATGTGCAAATCTGACTACGTCCTTAAGGCACCGTGCACTACTAACTTCCTGATGAATATGAATGGAGAGCTTTTGCTTTACATCTGCTTAATTGTGATAAGCGCTTCTGCTCGACTTAGCACTTTCCAGATTTATTTCACTTTTACCTGGAATAACAAGCAACTGTTTATGAAAATAAAGCTAAATTAGGGTTGGTAGTATTCTGAATATCATGAACTATAATCTAAACTGGAATTTTCAAGCAACAGTTGTACTATGAAGTTGAAATAGAAAAGCTCAGTTCAATGCACATAAATGCTTCACATTCACACAGTGCAGGGAGGAAAATTTTTAGTGCTTCCTTTTACATATTTGAAGTAGTAGTGGTGTCTGTTTTGGAGACCAAATCAAAATCAAAACACCTCACATCAGTGCTAAAATGAGCTGGGCTTCTCGTTTGATTTTGTGCAAATGTTTGTAAATTGGTGAGCTGATGTAAATTGGATCTAAATAAGTAATTTTGAAAATTATAACTCTTCCAAAAAAAATTGCAAACCTTCTCTTAGACCTACTATAGCACAATTTGTATCTCTCATGTATTTGCTATTGAGGACCAATTAATTTTTAAGACTCTATTTACCACTGATGTCAAATTCATACCTCCATTTTTTTGAGTTTAGTATTTTATATGGTGTCCAGTGAAATAAAATTTATATATGGAAGATACAGTTTATTTTTTCAATTTATGTTATTTTGTACTCCATATTTAAAGTATTTCCTATAATTAGGTAGAATAGAAAATGCCCCATGAGGTAACACCCATGTTGTAATTCATCAAGGTCTGTCTTGGCTATTCTGCAGTACATCTGTGAATAGGCAGGAGTTTGATTTATTACATTCTCTAACAAGATAGTGAAATCCCTTATAACTGTAAAATAACAAGCATTATCAGTTCTTGTGCAAACTTTTAAGTTCTAGTTTATTTGGAAGTTCTAGGTACTGTAAATTATATGCTTAATGTGAGATTACTTCCTACGCACTTCACCATGGTCTAGTCTATGTAGAATTTTGACTTGTTTCTGCGATTGACTTTTCTTCTGTAATTTAAACAGTCTTTCAGTTTTAATATGACTCTAGCAGTCCACTAAAATGTTCTCCCACCATGCATATGTTCACTCTCACTGCACTTCCTCTAAGGGATTGTAGACCGGTGTCAGCGAAACATTCACTTTTATTCACTTTATGTAAAATTGAAGCACGAGATTTTAGGACAGGGTGATGTCTGGTTTCAGAGATGCTCTACAAGCTCTAGATAGATTCTGGGGAAAGGGGGGTGTTAGCTGTATCTTTGTCTAGAAAATGTAAAGCTTTCCGAACCTAGGATAAATAAGAAGGGACATAAATGTTTAAAGTTGGTAAAAATATATTTTAAATGAATTGAATATGAGGAAGAAAACTTTATGAAAGGCATAAAACTTCCTTATGAGTTTGCATTGCATCACCTAATGTGTCAACATTTATTACATCTTAAATTAATGCTTCATGTTTGAAACTACTTCTCTGTAACTGTTTTTAAAAAGTTAATTTAAAAAATTGTGGTATCTCTGAGCAACTCTGTAAAAATTGCCCTACCAATTCAGTGGTATTTTTAATACAAGTTAAGGCCTGTAACCACAGTGGTCTGTGTCTTTCAGGAGAAACCTTTTGTGTTTTTTTCTTAAGTTTAGGCCCTTCTGATAAGCCATGTCTATAATCAGACATTCTAGATGAAAGGTTCCCCTATTTTTCTGAAACAAGCCTGTTTATAGCATATTTGTTAAATAGGGGGCTGCAACTTTTGTCAGAAAACTTCAGATATAATACCACAAAATAAATGGCTTGAGAGGAAGTGGGTAGGAGCTGGACTTTAACTCTGGATTCAGTTCTGCATAGTCTGAAGTTGTTAGAGGTTTAATGATCTGGGTTTTCTTCTACTCTGGGCAAATATCCAGAGTGAAAAATTCACTAATGGCTATCATAAATTTTAGTGTTAGGGTGAAATTTTCACCTTTCCTCAGCTTCAAAATAAAAACCTTTGCCTACTTATCCCTTGGCATACACCCTAGCAGGATTGGTTTTTTCTGAGAGCTCTTTGGTAAAAGGTATTTTTCACAATGGACCAAGGTTTCAGTGTGTGTCCAAGATGCACTCTTCTCTGGGATTTGTTATTGCCTTGAAATAAAACTGCTCTATTATGATTTTGTTGGGTTTTTGGGTTTTTTATTTTTGTTTGTTTGTTTGGGTTTTTTAAAATTATTGATTACTCTTTTTGGCATTGGATTTGCTTGTCTTTTCTCACCTCATGTGTCAGAAACCACTAGTGTCTTCTCTAGGATTTTAAAAACTCTCTTTAGTCCTTCAGGAGTGCTTTTAATTAACAGGCTCAGAAGTGCACAGTAGGACCAAATGTTGGCAAGAGCTTCAGATTTGGTGACAGTAATGCAGAACTGGCATAGGCTATACACTGTGAAACTTAAAAGTTTCTCTTCTAGCTCTTGCTCTCACTTGTACTAAAATGTGAATGTGTAAGTAAACTCTCAGTACCTTTAAGTGTGTTGACAGTATAAGGTGTTATTTTTTAAAAATTCTTTACAAAGAAATCAATATAAATGAATCTTAAGACTCACATTACAGGGTTACATGGTTATTTGGGAGAAACGGGCAGTGATGAGAAAAGGATGTAAGATGATTTGTAGAAAACCTGAAGCTGGAATTTGTGAATCCATTACATTTGTGAATCCCAAACATTTATTTGGAACTAGTGCTTTACTTGAACTTGGGTTACTGGACTCAATTCACAGTATATTTGGTGTTAAATTTAAGTCTGTCAGAGAATGTCACTCTTGATTTATTGTACTGTACTTGCTACGGGTTGTCTTGTATTTTGTAGTATATTTTTGTTTGCCTTGTTCTCTGTAATCCTTGTGTGTTCAGATATAAATATTTCCCTTGATTTTACTAAGTATGATGCTTGTAGGAAAAGCTTGAAAGAAGATGCGATTTTGGTCCATTTGCAGGTCAAATTCACTTGTGAGAAGTACAGATCAGAAAGCTTTGGATCTGGAAATAAGCTGAAGGGTTTCTGGTAAAAAAGTACTTGCCTTTCTCTTGCTGTGCTGAAGACTGAATCAAAATTTGTGCAATATATGTATGTTTCATATAAAAGCATCTCTAGAAGACTTGTAATGCTCTTGCCTTCCACATGAAATTTAAGGAAGAGTACTTCATATTCTTTACATTTTGCTGCATACACTATCTATTCTCGTGATGAAATGTAGAGTTTAATTTAGTTTAATATCTGTTTCAAATACACTTTTCAAAAAAATTACATTGTCGCCTTGTAAATTGTGTGTAACTGCATAGGCCAAGAGAGCAGAAAGGTTTTACCTGTACATAGTGTTTTGAAATATCAGAGAATTTTAATTTAGCGTGCAGAGGTAGCTTGTAGTCAGAAATACATGGCTGGGTGTTTCTGTACTTACAGGACAAGGAAGAGTTTGTTGATTGATTTATAACCAGCTATTTATTTGAAGAAAAAAAAAAGAAAAAAGCTGGGAGCATTAGGGTTATACTGTGTATACAGTCATTTATACTTGAGATATATTGGAAATTCTTTATTTAGAATCAGGGGTTTAGTGCTTTTCCTCCTCTTCTAAAAATATTTTTTTAAATAAAGTCATTAATTTGACTAGTACAGATTGGAAATATTTCTGTTTTGTCTGTGAAAAGTGCTGCATTTGGTGTAAAATGCAGAATGATATAGGGTAAATGTGGCTTAACCTAAACTCTGCATGGTAGAATAGTTTGTCTTTGCTTTAAACTATAATTGGTTCAAGTCTGCTCAAACAGGAAGTTTTAAATGTCCTGTGATTTAACACATTAACAAATCGGGGGTTTAAATACATTCCTTGTGCATGGTTAAATACCACAGTACATCTTATACCTCTTTAAAGTACCATATTAATAATTAAATGTGTTTGTTGGAGGCTCATCCACTAGTTACTGTATTTGACCTTTCCAGCTTAAAGCACTCTAGGTGTGCTCCAGGGCAGAACTTGCGAAATGCACTTTCTCTTGGGGCCACGGGAAAACTCTCTGCTTCATCTGTACCATCCACCTCAAATTTGCAAGAGGTGACTGGGGGAAGGTCTGCTTGGGCCCCTTTCTCCCTGCTGCTGCCTGTCTGTCCTGTGTGCTGTACAAGCAGCTCTCTGGCAGTGGCAGCGGGCGAAGGGGGCGAGCAGCTGGAGAGATGGCCACGCGGCCACGTGTCCTGGCATCGGGTTGGTGCTAGGAGCCAAGGCAGGAACAGCAGTGACTCTGCGCTGTAACTTCGCTGTCTTCTATTTAAAGACTGCCCTGAGTCAGGAGAAGTGAGTGCTACTGGGGATGACAGTTGCTTCAGGCAGCCCTGGGGAGGACAGGGTTGGGGGTAAACATCACCGGAGAGGGCCTGAGCAGGGAAGGGAATGGAGGGCTCCCGCGCCGCCGAGTGCGACAGAGCATCTGAGACCTCGTCCTTCATAGGAGATGAGGAAGAAGAGGAAGAAGAAGAGGAGGAGGAGGAAGAAGAGGAAGAGGAGGAGGAGGCGGCCGTGGACCCAGAAGAAGCAGAGGAGATGACTAACAGGTTTGTCTCCCCAGGGACTCAGCGCCAGGGGTAGCTGGTAGCTCCACCCCAAACATCATTCCCCAGGAGATGTCAGGATTGAAGTCCCATTCTGGTTTAGTGGCTTTTCCCCCTTCCCTTGCCCGATTGCTACAGATAAAAAAAGAGGGGGAGTAGAGGACTGTAATATTTTTTTCAGATGAGTATGGCTGTAATTAAGTTTTGTGTGGTAAGCGCCTACCCCGAGTTCCCTGAAAGCTTT
The DNA here is from genome assembly GCA_013400735.1 of Pomatostomus ruficeps. Lineage (NCBI taxonomy): Eukaryota > Metazoa > Chordata > Aves > Passeriformes > Timaliidae > Pomatostomus > Pomatostomus ruficeps. Next base: position 23,055 of record VYZT01003367.1, read on the forward strand.
TCTATTTAAAGATCCTCTGATGTGCCAGCTCAAGTGGCATCTCCTTCCACTCCTCCCTCTCTGGCTGACTCTTTGTCACATATGGATCTTAAATGCTCTGCAGATTTGCTTGTCAGGGAGAAAATGCTCAAAGATTATAATGGTGCATTAAAATTTGTTCCTTTTTACGGCCCTTTATTCCTTCCCACTTGTCCCTCCCTCTTCAGTTTCTCCTTTCCTATAAAAGGAAAAACTTGTACATGCCTGCTATTGCTGGTCATGGATTTATATGGCTGATTTTTGTGGTGGAATGGGAAATATTCTACCCCTTTGATCTTCATTTTCTTTTTCTTTTAGTATTTCTGGTTTTTTAATAACTCTTCCACAGAAATCGTTTACTGTCCTGCTATTGCTCGCCTACCATCAGGAACATAACGAGCAAGGCTGTGGCCCAGTGCCCTGTCCAATGGTCTTGTGCAGGATGCAGAGGCATCTGCAACCTGATCCATGTAGACAGGCTCTAGCTGTGCCAACATGGTTGGTTTCATAAAGAGACCATGAGGCCTGAAAGCCCTCCAGCCCATCCCAAATCCCAAGATTTCTTCCTTGTCTTCAGTAGACCCCATCAGTTTTAAGTGGATACTGTAGGAAGAACCTAAGATGTTAATGTTGTTAGCTTAAGGTTTTTTTCAGAAACCTGTCTTTTAAGAAATGTGTCATATACTAATACCTCAGTGCTGTGAAGCCATCAGTGTTTACCATCACTCTGTGTGTGTATCACAGTTCAAAGTGTTTTTTGACATTGCTGGTGGTTGCTGGAGAAAAAGGATGGCAGAAAAGGAGTTGGGGGCTCTATGCAGCCTAACCCACTGAAAGTGCTGCAAGAACAAAGCCAAATGGGGAAATGTATCCTAGGACTGTAAGAAAACCTTCCTGCATGGGAAGTAGAGAGCTAGTTTTCCACAGTGGGGGGACATCCTGGTGTGTAATGCTGCTTTATTCCCAAGGGCAGTGTTAGTTTTCAGTCCTATACTGGCAGAGAGAGGGATTGCACACCAGTAAACACTGCTTGCACATGGCTGTAACCTTGCAAGAAAACCAGCTGAAGTCCATGGAGTGGAACTGCTTGCTGCAGATAGCTAAAACACAACTGACTAGATAATTTTTAATGGAATCTGCAATTAAATGGCTATAATAAAACTCAAGTTGTAAAACACAAGTAGGAATTGCTAAAAAGGGAGGGAAATCTGTGTAGCCTTGCAGTTATTTACTACTTGTGCTGAGAGGATGATTTCTCCATGGGTGCCTGTTAGCAGCTCCTCACAGCTGAGTCTTGCTTCTGGCTGGCAGCCTCCACTATCAAACTTGGGCATTGCATCTCAGCACTTATTTAAATCACAGCAAACATTCCCTTTAGCTCTCAGTTATATTAAACACAGCAGAGTTTATCTCTGTCCTTAACTGTCTTACTAATAAACAGGTCAGAGTGTAACTGAGATGGTTTTTAACAGCTATGCTAAATGGTAACTAAGCATATTTAAATTGGTTAATTATGTTAAAGGAGGTGTAAAATTTTGGGTTTGGCACAGATGTGGTGACTGCACCAAGCACTCACCAACAGCTTAGAAAAGTTAAATAAAACTGACTCTTTAACTGCTTAGATGTTGTCTCAAATGTTAGTAGGGTTGTTGAGCTTCAGGCCTTCTCCTGTGGTGAGTGCCTGGGCAGAGCCCCTGGCAAGAACAGACAGGTTGAGCCCCTGAGACATACTTACTCAAGATGTGAGCTAATTATTTGTTGTCAAACAGGTTTTCAAGCCCCCATTGCAGAACAGATTTTTTTGAGTGCATGGGCTTTGAAAATAGAGCTTAGAGGAGGTGTAACTAATATGCAAACTTGGCTGAAGGCAGCCTGTCCTGGACCCTGCTGTCATCAATTTATTTTTAACAACTCCAAGTTCTCTGTTGTTTCTGGTTTACTCCTTTGAATGCAGCTGAACAGCACCTGGTTGCACAAGTCAGTGGGGAAAGTTCCCACTGGCTCCTATTTCCGCCTTCCAAGCATGTTAAATAGCCTCATACCTCTTTTATATGAGAGTCATGCAGCAAGATGACTGCCCCGGGCCAGGAAGTGCTTCTGTGAACAAACCAGAAGAGCCCTGGTGTTCCTCTGACACACCAGCCCCTGAGCTCTGACCAAATCACTTCGCTTCCACACTGTGCAGCAGCTGCAGCAAATAAAATCCCAAAAGCTGCAGCAGAACTTATGACTTGTCCCAGAATTACAAGGCATGCACATAAAAGGCAGAATAGTTTGAGTTTCATGTCTTTATTACCCTTATTAATGTGGTGTTTAAATAATTTGCTTTCCTAGCATGTTTTTTAATATAAATAATGACACTAACATGCAGCATCAGAACCTATTAAAAAGGTGGGATAAGGGCTTCACATCCATGTCAGTGTAAAAACCCCACTGATCTGTATAGGACCCATACATCACTTTCTTGCCTCTGAGTATTTTGCTATCTGGGATAGATAATCGTGGCAGATGACTTCTGGTTCTAGTTCCATGTATCCAATTAATCACGTAAACAGGGAAAATACTGTGAAAGTGTGTACTGTGTTCTTTAAGGCAAGCATAAGTGTGAAGTTAATAGGTTTTAATTTTTGTGTTGGTAATAGTGAAAATTAAGTCTACTATAGTAAAATTGTTTACTGTTTAACTGGTTTACAGACCCACTGGAATACCTGTGTGAGCTGTTCTGACACAGTTCTGTCTTTCAGACCATTCTCAGCTGCTTTCCTTCTACAGTGGGAAGGTCTCTGGATGTGTCTCTGTGCAGGGTTTACATAAAAATGGCTTTGCAGCCGATTTAAGTGTTTCCAGACAGCTTGTTTGCCTGGAATAGGTAAGGGTTCATTTTATCTGCTCATTTAGTGGTTACCTGTAATCAGGAGATGAGGAGAAAAATGGGGAGAAAGTCTGGAAGCTGGTTTTTTGTGGGTTTTTTTTGTTTTTTTTTTTTCTTTTTTTTTNTTTTTAATGAAGCAGTCCTTCCACAAGATCAGAGGTGTGTAAGCTTTAGAGACAAGTCTAGTTCAGAATGGTGGATGAAAATGGGTGTAAAGGGAAGCACAGTGGAAAAGGCATCTTCCTGCCATGTGGGGCATGCTGCAGCATCTAGGAGAGCAAAAGACTGGAATGATAGCAAATGGATGGTGAGAAGGAAGTGGGGAGGACTGGGGATTTGTCTTCCCAAAAAAGAAGTTACCATACCCTATTCAAAGGATAGAAAGGCATGGGGAAAGGGTGTGTGATTTTATACTCCTCTAGATGAGGCAATGCCTGACTTGGGCCAGGGTGGAAGGGGCTGGCAGGGCTATTTTTCTGCCACCCACAGCAGCTGAATGAGCAGGGAAGGTGAGAGAGGTAGGAAGCAGAGCTGTGCGGTCCACTTCAAGCATGTCAGGGCAGAGGCCTGAGCAAAAGCTAACTGAGAGCTGCTGAATGGGGCAGAATACTGAGGTGGGGACATTGCAGAGGGGAGGGGTGTGGTCAGCCCCCACTTGCTCCTGCAGCTGGACACTCCCATGTTTTCTTTCTGTTCAGCCTTTTGGATAAAACTAACTGAGTCCTTAATAAAGGCCTATATTGCAGTAGGGCTCTAAAATAACACTCAGACTTCAAGTTCCCCACTGGGTCTCAACAGGGTGATTAAATAACTGTGTAAAGGAAGTGTCCCATCCAGACTGAAGTGTTTGGTGCCTGTGCTCCCTCTATAACATGGTGGAGAATCCAGAGTGCAGGAGGGAGCAAGGCAGACCTCTGGGGCATGGAGGTGCTGAGGTTCCTCAAGCAGAATCTGATCCTGCAAATGGCAATGCCACTAGGACTAGACCTGGAGTCTGGGAAACAGACTAGCACTGCAGCAGGTTGTGTCCCTTCATAAGAGATGGAACAAAATGTGTGAGACAGGCCCAGGTCCTGGCTTCCAGCTACTCATCATAAAAATCAACTTTGTAGCTGGACTACAGCTGTCTTACTGCTTCTAGATAATAGCTCATTTCAATTTGGACAGATGCATGAGCCATTCTGTTGCCAGAAGAGACATTATTAACACTGAAAGAAGTCAACAGTAGCTTATCAAGTGTAAGGCTGGGTTTGAAATGGTGTCTTTCTGTAGCTCCCAATTCTCATACCCTGAAGAAGGAGAGCTATAGCCCTGGGAAATGCAGAACAATAGGCAGAGACCTTGCTGAACCTACTGATTGCCATAGGGGAAAAGGGGCACCATGGTAAAGGCAGAAACTACAGATATGTACTGACTAAAAACGCAAGCACAGAAAAGTGGTTTTTTCAATTTTCTTCAAGCTGGCCAATACCAATTTCCACCACTCCAGCACTGTGCCTGCAGCAGAAGCTTTCAGAAAATGAGATCTTGTCAGTGCAGACTACAGACATAGGTTGATGTCTTGGTCATTTTATCTGTGCTGTTTTCAGTTTGTAAGGAATTACACAGCAAACAGCTACAAATTTTTATGATACCAGCAGTGACAAGGTCTGATATGAAGAGGATAAAGGGAGGCTGGAGAGAATTTTAGGAAGCTGATAGGCTGGCTACGTCTATCTGTCATAATGGTAGTGTGCACAGGTGGATAGACCCCACTCACTGTGTGAATACAACTGCTTCAGCAGCTGGGGAGGTGAAAACTCTTCCCTCATATGATACATTAAGGAACATCTGTCCAGCCTGCCAGGCTGGACTAGAAACCTGAAATCCCAGTGGACACATCACTGAAGTCATAGTGAGAAACAGAGGGCTGTGAGAAGCAGGAGAAGGCAGTAAGAAAAATCTGGATTTGAGCTATTACAGCAGGAGGTGCAAAACTGGTTGTCAGTGTCTCTGAGACTAATAAAAGGCTAAAGTCAGTGTCCTAGCAGTGAAATAACAAGCTGACAATATACATACCAACAGGAATGGGTGTGAAATGTCTACAAGGAAAAAAGACAGCACTGGCTTTTGCCCTGGATGTCAGTGGCTTCATAACTACATTTATGAGCTGAAACATTGCATACATCTTTTTGCAATAGCAGACACTTCCTCTGACTAGAGAGGGGTCTTTCAGCTACTACTGTGCAACTTGTAAACTTTTCACTAAAGGGCAGCATTTGGAAGAGCGTTGGAAGTAAATGTTAGAGTTGCATGTCTCTCATTCTGGTCTTAAAAGTATAAAGTACTGTCTCATAGCACTGTAGAGGAATATGAACTGTGACAAGTTTGTGACCATGAAAATGAGATAATGATGCAAATAATTCAAGCTTTTTGCATAGGCAGGGCTAGGGCAACCCATTTTTATTCATTAATATCAGATCAAGTGGGAGTGCTGCTCTGTTCTGCATGAAGATTTATTTAATAGCACCAAGTAGTGCAGAAAAATAGGTTTAAAAATATGAGAATGATTTAGAAGTTGAAAAATATAAAAAAGAAATTAGTTATCTGTTATTGTGGACTTAAATAATGGAAAGCTTCCTAAGTACTATTGCTATTGATTTTTCTTTTTTTCTAATTTAATTTTATTTTGCTATGTCCAAGTCAACTTAATGCCAAGCCATGGAACTGGCAAAGGAAAAGCTAAGAGAAAAATTGGTATAGATGTTTCTCTAACCTGTACGTTTTCACCTATGGAGCTAGCCTTGCTAGAGGGTACTACACGAAGTCAGATAGTCAGCTGTACATCCTGGGGCTTATATCTGTTTGAGGGCTGGGTTTGGGGGTGCAGGAGGGGATTGGCAAAAATGCAATTATTTAGTATTGCACTGTCAGACATGCTTTGAATTGTGGGCCTTCAAGTTGTCCTGCTAGTCACCATGTCCAGGCCAGCCCCATCACCACAGCTGCGTTTAAGCCCCATCACTGGAGGTTGGCACTGTGTTGTCCCACCTCAGGCTGGCCAGGCTATTGTCCCACAGGGTGACTTCAGTCTTCAGTTAGCACTGAGGACATCAGAGATGATCTGTGCTTCGGTCTGCACAGACCTGAGCATGGACCAGCCCAGCACAACCCTTCTTGTTCTGGGCTCTGGAAAGCAAATTCATGGAAAGGTAACATTCTGTATCAGTAAGAGCAGCACTGTGAGTAGAAGGATTATGTTTCTGTTTCTATTAGGTACTGAGCAGTTTCACCAAGTGTCCTTTAAAAAAACCTTGCAGTCCAGAGAGTTTGCTTCATGAAGCAGTTATGACTTTACACAGGATTTCTTCTCCTCCTTCAAAGACCTCTGCCTTCTGAGTGGTGCTTAGCACCCTCTGGCATGGTGCCACCTGCTCTTCGGGGGTGTCCCCCTGCTCTGCAGCCTGCAGGTGTCTCTGATACCTGTGTGGTGCTGAGTCACAGCCTCTGGCACTTGGTTACACGGGTTCTGCATCTCTGGTCCCTGGTTAGTAGCTAGGTTTCTTCACTTTAGCTGAAGTGCTTTATCCTAACCAATGGGAAAGTGACCCTTCCCCCTGTACAGGGGAAGCAAGATGTTGTGTGGCCATAGATGTGCATTCTTCCATGGGAGTGACAGAGACTTCACTGCTTCTGCTCTACTGAAGGTTATGTCTTGTCCAGCAGATATTCTGCCTATCTTTCCATCTACAAATGTGATTTCCATAAATGAACTACTGTTTACGCAGGAAATATTGGGGTTGCATTTTGATTACATTTTCTATGCTTTTTTTTTAGTAAATACTGCAACCCTAAAACTACTAAACCCTCTACACATTGTGTCTTTTAATTGCTTTTGCTAATCTTTACACTCTTAATTTGAAGAATTTGAAGTTTTCTAAAGCTTCTCAGAAAAACCTTTCTCCAGCCTTTTTTTTTTTTTTTGGCTGAGAGATTTGGTTGCAGCATATGATAGTGTATTGATTACACATCATGAGGTTTAAAACTTGCTTTATGAAACATTGCAGTTTTATTTGGGGAGATGTCAGTATATTTTTATTGTTGAATGTATTCTAAATTACTTTGTTAAATATCTAGAGTGCTTAGAGGATGAAACCTATGAGAAGACAGTAACAAACTAGTGGATAGATTCTCTACTGCTTTGAGCATTGTATAATCATTCACACTTGCGCAAAGCAAGTGTGGGTGCTATTAAAACACTGTCAGTATCTTTGAAGTGTTTAATGAAAGGTTTAATTTATACTGTGAGATAAACACACGCTGGGGAATAGCCCCAGAATCAGCTCAATCTCACACTGGCAAAACAAGGTCAGATCAAAGACTGTTATTCCTTCATTGTCAAGATCATTTAAACACCTCCCCTTCACTGAAGTAACCTTGCAACATGCAGTTTTACACAAATTCATCTAAAATATAGTTGTGAGATGAAATATGACTTCTCTTATGCTTGTACTTCAAAATTTATGCTTATGAAGTATTTTTACAACCTTGAAAACTCTTTTTGCTTTAATGAAAAAATTCAGCTTTTCCCTGCAATAATTTAATTTTTTGTGCATTTTCACAGCTTTTTTTGTTATTTGTTCTTTTATTTTTAGCTTAAAAGATCTTATCCAAAGTGAAGATGTGAAACCCAAGCTGCAGTACATCATGACTAACCCTTCCTTTTCTATGGTAACATGCCAAAGTGAAGACAGTGGAATAACCTGGGAAACCGGCTCAAGCAGATGTTCTACTCCCTGGACCTCAGAAACTAGTACAGCTTCCGATCTTTATAGTATGGAAAGTTCACCAGTAGGTTCTCCTCCAGGAAAAGTTATCTTTATTATGGATGAAGGCAAGATCATTCGGAAAAGGACACACAAATCTTCAAATAGGGTGCCGATGGCTACGAGACCGAAGCGAGGCCAGAGCAGTAAAAAACGGGACTCTTCTGGATTGCAGAGGCAAGAATCAAGAACTGTTCTAGGAGATGTGCAGGCCTCCATGTTGAACGTAGACCAGGTGGAAGCACAAGACACAGATGAGGAAATGTTGGACAACAAAGAAGATCTAGAGAATATCGCAGAAGAGCCTGTAAAACGTGCTCCAATAAGATCAATATTTAGGGAGAGCAGACTGAGAAAAGTCGGTCCAATTCTGGGAGGACCAGTACAAGCTAGAATCCAGCTGTTCAACTCAATTTTTGGAGGGACTGGGCCAGTCCCTGAAACATTGGAGAAAAACAGAATCCGGAGAAGTAGCTCAGCTTCAACAGATTCTGAAAAGTTCCTTGAAACATCAGTAAAAGAAAGATTGCAGAAGTTTGGTTCACTCTCAGAAGCAACACGTCCAAAACATTTTCAGGGAGCAAGAAGTAAAATTCTTGAAACACCTTCAGAGAGAAGAAGGAAGCAAAGACAACAACTCATGGAACATGCAAATCAAAGCTTTTCTTCACCAACACCACCTCTTGAAAAACAGCTTACTAAGAAAAATCATGTTTCATCTGAAAATATTGAACCTCATAAAATGAAAGAATCAACTCTTCAACAGGAAGAAAGAAAAGGGAGACAACCTCTTTTGGAGACTCCAAATCTGGTTTCAGGACATTCGCTGAAGAATGAAGAAGAATCCAGGAAGCAACAAAGTCATTCACCTATGGCCCAAACATCAAAAAGAGAGTCAAAAACCTCCACATCACTCAAGTCTGATGAGAAACAAGTGCTGCTTCCCTCGGCCAAAAATGCAAACAAGAAGCAAGACCAGTCTCTGCTGACAGCATCAGAATATCTGGATGAAGTGAAAAAGCAGGAAGTTCAGCCCAGTGCTGTACCACAGTCTGTTCCAGCAGATTTTGTTAAAGAATTAGACAGGCCAATTTCCAAACATATTTTGCCTACAGAATCCACATCAGAACATCCTGAGAGGGAAACAGAGAAGTCTTACTTACCTGATTTTTCATCAGCTAAATCCAAATATTCCCCTCCAACTGAAATAAGACATGAAGATGATATTCCTCAGTCGTCAGAAGCTGCACTACCTGAGTCTGAACATGTGCTTTTACCATATTCTGGAAATGAAACAGAGAAGCAAGAAACCAAGTGTCCATCATCAACAACTTCACTGTTGGAGTCAGAGACTTCAGGTCTAATGTATTCAGCTGAAAGAGAAGAGGGTCAAAAGACCCCACCCTCAGAAACTCAAAATGTTCATTTGGAGAACCAAACAAAGACTGAACAAGAGTTTTCCCTTCAGGAAACAGATAAGCAAAGAATTAAATTAAAACCACCAATTCCTGAAAATATAGATTCCAAATATTTCGGCATTTCATATCCTATGCATACAGAAACAGAAGAAACACAGAAAACTTTATCTATAAATAAAGCACTAGATTTCGATCACTCTGATTTTTCCATTGAAGAAAACAAACAAGCAGAAGGTGGGCAAATGGAGATGAAACAATCAGACCTCTCATATTCCACTGAAGAAACTGGAGAATCAGAGACAACACAGATGGAGACAGAGCATCTGGACTTCTCTCCTCCCAAGGAAGAAACAGAAGACTTGAAGGGTAAACAGATGGAGATGGAGCATCCAGATTTCTCTTTTTCCAGGGAAGAAACAGAGGAACCAGGAAGTGCACAGCTAGAGACAGAACTTCCAGATTTCTCATATTCCAAGGAAGAAACAGACAGATCAGAGAGTGCAATACCAGATACAGACTATCCAGAATTGCTTTTTTCCACAAAAGAAACAGAGAAATCAGGGGGATCACATCTGGAGGCAGAACATCCAGAATTTACAAAAGAACCAGAGAGTGTGCAGCTGGAGATGGAACAACCAGACTTTTCTTTTTCCAGGGAAGAAATGGAAGAATCAGACAGTGCACAGCTGGAAACAAAGCACTCAGATCTCTCATATTCCAGAGAAGAAATGGTGGAATCAGAGAGTGCACAGCTGGAGGGGGATCAAACAGACTCCTCTTTTTCCAGGGAAGAAGTGGAGGAATTAGAAAGTACACAGCTGGAAACAGAGCACTCAGATCTCTCATATTCCAGAGAAGAAATGGTGGAATCAGAGAGTGCACAGCTGGAGGTGGATCAAACAGACTCCTCTTTAACCAAGGAAGTAGTCAAGGAAATGCAAAGTGCACAGCTGGAAATGGAACATCAGGTTTTGCTTTCCAGGGAGGAAACAGAAAACCAAACATTCAATCCATTTGAACTGGAACAATCTTGTTCCCCTGAAGAAGAAAAACAAGAAGAAAATGAAGAGTTTGCACTGATACATTCAGATTTATCATGTTTGAAGAAGGAAGCAGAGAAAGAAAACACTACAGAACTCCAGCTGGTACATCCAGATATATTTGATTCCACTGGAAGGGCTGAGACACAACAAACTGGCTATCTGGAACCAGAACTTTCAGATTTACCATATCCCGTGAATAAAACAAAGGAGCAAGAACTGTCACAAAGTGACAAAGGAGAACAACCACGGCCTGTGCAGCAGGATTCGGACACTGGAGGTAAACTCGAGTCCCCTGCCACAGCAATGCAGGGAGAAACTACTCAACTGCAGTCAGAGCATCCAGTTTGGCCACCTTCTACCAGGAAAGAACTGGAACATAAAATATCACAGCTGAAGGTGAAACAGCCAGAGACAACATCTTCCACTGGCAAAACAGAACATAAAATATTGCAACCAAAGCTGGAACAAACTGATTCACTGTATTCCCAAGAAGCTGTACAAAGAAACTTAGAAGGTCCAGAGCCATCATGTTTCATGAGTGAAGCAGAGCAACATGAAAATGTACAAGTAGTTTCAGAAAAGAGGGATTCCTCATTTACCACTGGAGAAGTGATGCAAAAAGTAGTGGAGTCAGAAACTCTGAGGTCACAATTGACTGACAGAGCAAAGCCCTGGGAAATGCCACAAATGGAGCAGGAGCAATCTTTTCCTTCCTGTTCCACTGCTGGTACTCAGCAACAGGAAGCATCACCACTGAATATGCCCCAGCCAGATATTTCATCAACCTTCGGCAGAATGGAACAAGATACAGTACAAAGAGAGGTGAAACAGCAGGAAACAGACCAACAAGAAGCTGTTCAAATGGAAATAGAGTATTCAGATATTTCAGAAAGCCTGGGTGAAGAGGAGCCACAGGTCATAGACCAAATGAATTTGGCACAGCAAGAAATAACTCGACCAGGGTTAGTGCATCCATCTTTGCCATATTCCTTCAGTAAACAAATGCAAGAAGAAATTCAAACAGAGCCAGCATATCCAGAAAAAACATTTCATGTAAGTACAGAAACAGAGAAGGAAATTATACAACACAAATCACAGCAACGTGAAATAGTACATCCAGATCCAGGGCTGGAGCAAACATTTTTGCCTTCTTCCAGTGAAAAAGAAGCTCCACTGGAAATGGAAATAATTTCAGAATATCCAGATTCACCATATTCCTCTCATGATCAAGAAAAAGTATTGAAAAGCCCAACCTTACCATTCCATTTGAAGCAACAAGGAACTGAACCAGTAATGGTGGAACATCCAGATTTTTCATGTGACAGTGGTGAATCAAAACAAAGTGACATTATGATGCAGGAGTCAGGACATCCAGAGCTCTCATACTCCATGGGAGAAACCCACCAAAAATCAGAACATTTAGATTCACAAGAAAACCTGGCTGAAACTGCACAAGATGTAAGTATGGAAGTAGAATCTCAACACCCCAATCTGTCATGTTCTAATGCCCAAGGAAAGCTGCAAGAAACTTCAGAAGTGGATTCAAAATATTCAGATTTTTCATCTTCCTTTGGTAAAGGCACAGTAGAATCAAGTCAAATGTTTGAGTCTAAGCATCAAGAATTGCCTAAAGTAGCTAGAAAAAGAACTTCTCCAGCAACTACACAAGCAGAGTCAAAACATCCAGAAATTGCACCATGGGAAATTAAGCATCCTGATTTGTCACATTCCACTGATGAGACAAGCCAGGAAGAAGCAGCACCATTGGATCAAAAACACAGAAAACTTTCTCTTGGCAGAGAAAAGCAGCAGAAAGCCACAAAGCAGCAGTTAGAGCAAGAAAAATTAACACATTCTCCTGATAAAAGGGGCACTATAGAACATGCCCAGGAAGGCTTGGAAGAACCAGATTTATCATTTTCCATTGATAGGCCAGATGATAAAATGACACCTCCAGAGGCAGAGCACACTGATGTGATATCTCCTCTGGACAACACAGAGGTACAACAAAGAGTACAACAACAAACAGAGCAAACTTATCCCTTTGGACAAATGGAACAGAAAACAGTTCAGCCAGAAGTGGAAATTTCACATTTATCACCTTCTGTGGGTACAGCAGAGGAAACAGAAATGGTAGAACCAGGGCAGGGACATCCCGATTTGCCTTACTCTGATTTCAAAGCAGGAGGGCTGCAAACATCACAGCTGAAACCTGAACACCCTGGCCCAGCATGTTCTCTCAACAAAGTGCAGGAAACAATCCAGCTGGGATTGGAAAAACCAGGTGCATTGTATGATCATGGCAAAATGGAGCAACTCCCACCTGCACAGCTGGAGCCAGGCCTTGCAAGCTTGGCACCCCTGACCACGGAAGTGGGGCAGCAAGGGGTGGAGCACACAGCTGTGGAATATGCTGAAGAGGAATGGTCTGTCAGCAGAGCAGAGCATCCACAAGCTGCGAAGGAGAAACAGAGAGCTCTGGATACACCATCCCAAAGTGGAGAAACAGAGCTAAGAGAAATGTTAAAAGCAGAGCCAAAACATCCTGATTCATTGCATTTCACTGATAGAGCAAAGCCACAAGGAACTACACAACCAGTGTTAGAAAAACCGGATCTATCATCTTGGCTTGGCACAACAGAGCAAGGACAAACTGCTGAAGAGGAGAAGGCAGGCTTCTTGCATTCTTTCAAAAGAGCTGCACAGGGCGAGAAAGCATGGACAGAATTGGGACATTTGGAATTATGTCATTCTCTTAGTGAGGCAGAACAAGAAACTTTAAACGCAAAATCACACCATTCAGATTTATCTGCTGGCAGAGTAGAACACCATGAAATCATACAGCCAGCAGCAGAAATAATGGATTTATCATGTTCAATTGGTGAAACACATCAAACTCAAATTGCTGAAGAGGATTTGGAGTGCCTGGATTTATCTCATTCCACTGGCACAGTACAGCAAGAAAAGATTCAACCAGAGCAAGAACAGACAGATGAGTTTACATCATCTCTCAGAAGAGCAGAGCAATGGAAAGATGCAGGAATGAAGGCAGAACACCCTGAGCTGCAGTGCTCTATGGAAAAAACAGAAGAACTGCAAAATTCCCAAGCAAAATCAGAATATGCAGATTTGTCCTTCTCTGTTGGCACAGCAGAACCTCATAAAACAACACAGCCAGAGTTGAAAGAACAGAGTTTGTTGCATTCGTTTGTCAAAACAAAGCCATCATGGGCTATCCTACCAGAGTCTGAACATTCGAAGGTCATGGGTGCCATGGGCAAAGTACTGCACATGGATTTGTCCTCTTCTGTTAGTGAAGAAAAACGAAGTGCACAGCCAGGGGACAAGGAGGAGAGGGGCAGCTATATATTACAACCACAGGAAATAGTACAACTAAAATTGGAACAACCAGTGTTTTCAAGTCCTCATGGCATGAAAGAGGAACCAAATACCTCCCCAGTGGAAGGAGAATTCCCAGTCTTCTTCTCTTCCTCTGGTAAAATAGAAAACCAGGACACTGCACAAGCAGGGTTCACGCCTTCTGATTTTTCATATTCTACAGGAAAATCAGAGCAGTTGCAACCAGAACAACTGAATTCAAAACATTCAGGTTTGTCATACTCTCTTGGCAAAGCAGAGACTTGTGGAATAAAGCCGCTAGATTTACCATACTCCTATGGCAAGGCAGAGCAACCACAGACTGCCCAGCTGAAGCATCCAGAGATACCGTATTTCACTGGTGAAACAAAGGATGGGGTCCAATCTAAACAGCCATGTGTTAGTTTGCAGACCTCTGATGTTGAAATAGAGCAGTCAGAAACACCTTCTGTATCACATACCTTTGTCAAGATCAAGGAGCAGGAAACAGCACAACCAGACTTCAAACAATCGGATTTATTAAGTCCTACTGACAAAGCAGAAAAGCATGAAATGGCCCCATGGAGAGCAGGACATTCACAGAAGCAAGATACTGGTGCTCCATCATCTCTAAGTGCTCAGCTAGAAATTGAGCAACAAAATTTATCATTTTCTACTGAGGAAGCAGACAGCCACAAAATTCAACCATATTCATCTCTTACTGAACAAACAGTGTCTGTACCTTTGGGTGCTTCATGCAGTGTCTCTGAAACAAGCCCTGAAGGAACTCCAAAGTCTTCACCTGTACCTGGAGGCTCATCCCTCAAACATTTAGATATATCTTACTCCCACAGTAAAACAGAGCACTCAGAAATAGCCCAGCCTGAGCCAGGGTCCTTTTTTGCAAGAAAAGAAGCAGAGAATACAGGAAGTCTTCTACGTTTGCCTGTAGCCGCAAAGCCAGAGGCTGAATGTGAAATTTTACCTGAAGCTGAGAGAGACCAGACTCCACATTACTTTCACACAGCTACACAATTAGAATCTGAAAAACTAATTTTATCATATGCTACAGATAAAACAGAAACTCTAGAAAGTCAGGATTACTTGACTGTACCTTCAAAACTGCACACTGAATCTTCAGTTCCATTTTATTCAGCCAATGAAACATATCAGCAAGAAGTTCCACCTTATTCAAAACTGGTCTCTGAATATTTGGTTCCCACACAGTCCGTTGCTGAACAAGAAAATCAAAGTATGCAGCCACTTATTACCCAGCCCATACAATCAGAGTGTGAACATGTAATTCCACCACATGATGAAAAGCAATTGCAAAAACTTCAACTCGGTTCACCTGAAACAGCAAACTTGAAGACAGTGCAGCTGGAGAGCATGTCTCAAGTGCAAGACCAAGACAAGCCAGAATCTTGTTTATTTGGCACAATGTATTTGTCTCCAGATCAGCTAAGAAGTTCCCCCAAATTCACTACTGAGCAATATGAGCAAGAAATGCAACCTGATGTACAGACAGTGCCAAGGTCAGTGACCCCAGAGTCAAAGGTGACTGGTATAGCAGACCAGCAAGCCATGCCATCAGAGTCATTTATACCTTTTCAAAAATTACCTGGAAAGTCAGAACTTGAAAAGTCAGTATCAGCGGCTTTCACTGATGATGAAGAGAAAAAAAATATTCCGTCATCTTTATTTGATGTAGCAGAGATGCTTGGAAAGCAATCTAAAAAAGTTTCAGGCATTTATACTGAAGGAGAGCATAGACGTGAAATGGAACAATGTTTTGAAGACCAAAAGCATACAACCTTAAAGCATTTGGAAGATGTTTCATCAGACCTTATTCATGAAACTGTGACACAAAAAACTCAGCATTCTGGTGAATGGGGCAGGCTTTCTTCAGCAGAGATTAAGTCCCTTAGCTCTAGTTCTGAAGAAAAGCAGAACCCAGATCTTCCAACTTTGGGGCTGGCTAGCTGGCTGGTAGAAGAGGTGAATGCTCACTCAATTAGTCCAATAGGGGCTGCAGATACAGACAAGCAAGGAATTCAGCTTTCTCCAAATGAAGCTTCTGATTTTGGATCAAATCAACTCCCAGCTGGAAGTTGCACAGAACTTACAGTTCAGGGGACTACAGAGGCTAAGGGACATGCAGTTTCGGAATCAGTGTCAAATAAGTTTCCTCACAGGAAGACCTCAGATACTAGTCCCAGAACACAAAGGTATGATTTACCCTCTCTGACAGGAGATAATCAAGGTCCAGATAAATTTCTGGAGCATGAAACTAGTACTTTAAACTCTACAAAAATTGAAGCAATGCAACATTTAGAGGTAGGCAAAATGTCTGAAGTGCCTGAACTTTACCTGAGAGGAGAAGAGAAAGAAATGGAACATGCAAGTGCTGTAGAAGACAGTCAGCATGCTCTCGAGACCACTGAACAAAAAGATCTATTTAATATCATTTCAGAAGGTTATGAAATACTTAATATTCATGCACCTACACATATTTCTTCTGTTGATCAAGAAGAAAGTAAACACATGCCTGATAAATTAGAATACTTGGAAACAAGCCCTTCATTTAGAAGAAAATTAGATGATCATGGCCAGAGAGCCCTAACTTCTGAAAGAACCACAGAAATTTCAGAAAGCTCAGTATTGGGAAAGACTGCAAGCCATGAACTAATAGAATTGGTCAAAAAGGATGATGTTGAGGACACTGGGGAAACTCAACAAGAAAACCTCCTGTTGCCAGAAAACAATAATTATGCAATGATGGATCCTAATAATGGTACTGCTGATATGGATTATTTTGAAAAATACACATTGATTGATGACAAATCCCCAATTAAGCCACAATTTGAAAGACGAATTTCATTGTCTCCTGTTACAGAAGATCCCAATGAATCTACGGAAGAACGCAAATCTTGTAAAGAAAGTACTGAGCTAGATACTTTGGAAGAGTTTTCCTTACTTGAGGACCTGGACGAAGTCTTTTATGGTACTGTAAAAGGAGAAAGCAAAATGCAGTCCTATGAGGATGCTTCGAAACCTTTATCGCTGCAGAAATCAATTGATTCTAGCAGTAAAAGCATTACAAATGTAGAAGATGAACGGAAGTCACCAGGGACCCCACTCTTTGATTCAGAAGAAGGGGTGTTAGAACGATCGCTCTTGTTCCCTACCACTGTTGCGGCAGTTAACCCAGAGCTACTAGAGGAGCCACCTGCTCTTTCATTTTTATATAAAGACCTCTATGCAGAGGCAGTAGGAGAAAAGACAAAGGATGAGACTCCCTCTGATGAAGAAAGTGGTAATTCTAATGCTTCTTTCCCTAGCAGAAATTCAGACACAGATGATGGAACTGGAATGTATTTTGAAAAATACATTCTTAAAGATGAAATTCCGAGTAAGGCCATAGGGCCTCAAAAAGATCAGATACCAGAAGATGAGTCCTTTAGTGGAGGAATTTTGGTTTGGAGTTCAGAGAACAAGCAGAAACAGGGATCTGGTGATGCTCAATATGTCAAAACTGAGGTTCTGCCAGAAAGAGATATTATGGAGAGAGACAAAATTCAGGTTGACAGCAACATTCAAGCAACAATTTGCAAGCCAATGCATGCCATTCCTTTTGGAAGCAAAACAATGCTTTCAGGTGCAAGAATTGATACCGCTGAACAAAGAGAAGAAGAAAACATACCAGTAGAAACAACTGAAGAGTTGCCAGAACAGTCAAGTCAACAAGCATACAGTCAACAAGTAGATTATCAGGGAGCTGCATATCAAGAAGCTGGCACAAAGCAGGAAGACCAGCAAGATATACCAGCAGTTCCTCAAATGGAAAAGTATGTTGCATATGTCAGGGCTCCCACTGAAGACAGTGTAGATGATCAGTATACGCAGGAACATCTGTCCTGTGTCCCTGCCATTCAACAAACAGAGAATCCAGACTTGCAAAGAGAGGAGCAGCACCCTGATGTTTATGAAGATCTTGCTGAGTCAATGGACTATGATGTGATCACACAAGAAGAGCTTTTGCAAGATGAAATCTCATCTCAATTTACACAAGAGGAGCTATTATTTGAAGACAGGGATTCCTTTGATCATGCTGCTGATAGTTATGAATTTGTTAATGAGCCAGAACAAAGAACACCTGTTGAGCTTGAAGATTCAGGCTTTGTGGTGATGTATCCTGAAAAATCAGCAACAAACATTCCTCAAGTTGAGAGCCCACACAGAGAACTGAAGAAAGCACAAGTAGACACTTATTGTTACCACTGCAAATGCCCAATATCTGCTATTGACAAGCTTTTTGGAGAGCATAAAGACCATGAAGTCACAACACTAGATGATGCTGCAACCAAGATGAAGGTAAGAATTATTTTGTGTAAGAAAAGGAGCTACTAAGGCTAATTTCTCCAGTCCTCTTGCATTGTCAAGGGGAGAGGCTTCAAGGAGCAGTCCAGAAGCTAGGTTGCAGTATTATAAAATAAAAACTATTCCTAAACCCTTGTTAGAGATCTTGAAGGGAGACTATTTTATTAAGGTATTCTCTGAAGTCCTAGGCTTGCTAAGCTGCTATTTTAATTTATTCAGAAGTTTGAATGTCTTTGTTTATACGTAGTTTTTGCCAGACTTTCCATCTTTCAGTCTTCTTATCTCTGTAAGTTTGTTCCGGTTTTGATATGTAGGGGGAGAAATGGGAAGAATGTTGTGTCTATGAAAATAAAACTTGAGTAACAGCAGCTCACTTCACTTGACAAGATACAGAAACCTCCATATGTGGAGACCGGTATCCTTATAAAGTGTTCTCTGTCCCACTTATGTGCATTGGTTGCTTGGAGATGTCAGACAAATTACACTGCATAGTTTTGTTGAAGTGCCAACCTATTTTTCGTTCCATTCATTTCCATCTGCAAGATGGCCTTGAACTGGAGAGGGACGTTTTACAAGGGCATGTAGTGACAGGACAAGGGGGAATGGCTTTAAACTAAAAGCGGGCAGGTTTATATTAGACATTAGGAAAAAAATTCTTCACTGGAACAGGTTGTCCAGAGAAGTTGTGGATGCCCCACCCCTGGAAGTCTTCAAGCCCAGGCTGGAGGGGTCTCTGAGCAACCTGTTGTAAAAGAAGGTGTCCCTGGCCACAGCAAAGAAATTGGAACTAGATGGTCTTCAAGGTCCCTTCCAACCCAAATCATTCCGTGATCTCTGCCAATAGCATTGTAGTGTCAGCACAGGTAAAGAGTTTATGAATTCCTACTTCTTGCCAGTATCTCTAAGCTGTTCCCCCCTAAAAGACAGATAATATTCCCTCCATTTCAGTAGGCAAGCCCATTGCTATCAATACCAGTGAGAATGCTTTTTCCCTGGAAGCTATTGTTCATTAAAATGCAGTTCTGCTTCTGGAAACAACATGTGTGTGATACCTCACTTCTCCCATATCAGACCTGTTCACATACAAGTGAACATGTCATACAGATGTTCCTTTCTTGGTTACCAGCTATTTTCTCTCACTCCAGTAGATGAAAGGTAAGGTCTCTTTCTTGGCACATGTTCATTTGACAGAAATACGGATTTCGTGTCATTTCACTGAAATTCCAGACGGGCTTGTATTGGTGGTTTTTACGTGATCTTTATGTTAGCTCACGTACAGAAGAAAGAAATTAAAAATAGGAGGAGTCAGTGTGGCAATTTCGAATATCAGTACTTGCAGACTATATCCATGGCGTGCAGGTGTAGAGCTGCTTTTTATATATGGCCATTCATGCTTGACTTAGCAGTGATAACAGGCCGCGAGCAAGTCTGTAATAAAGTCACAGACCCCAGCCACCCTTCAAATATACCCGCATCATAGCAAGTCAAGTTATGCTTCAAATAAACATCCTATGATATCACTCCCTGGCTGTGCAGCATGGATATGAAGCCAATATTAAATTTGGCTGCAACACAGGCCTGGCTTCACATGATTTCTAACTTTCAGGGCTCAGGTTACATTGAGACTGCTTTGTATCTCTTGATACTTCTGTATAATTACTGAGAAAATATTAAGAAAGCAAATTCTGGTTGCATGATTTTTAAAATTATTTTAATTTTTTTTTTATTATGGTTGCATGAAAACCGTAAGAACATATCTTCACAGTAAATTAAATGAACTATGGATGGCATCTGTCAGATTTTATAGTTCACACTGACAAACAGAAATTTGTTTCCAAATCTTGATAATTTTCCCTAAATATTTTTAAAGTGAGCTTTCAATTGTATTGTCCAATGTGACATTTGTAATTAATGTAAAGTCATGTGTTTTTTTCCTACAGATCTACCTGTAATATTTTCCATAATAAGAATCTGTTACAAAGGAAGATAACCTTCCTTTTAGATTTATGCCATTGAATTAAAACTAAGCATTTTTATAAATTATGAATTGCACTGGAGCAGTTGAAAAACTTGTTTTCATAAAAGATCAAGAAAGACTAAGAAAAACTTCTGCGTTATTTCCAATGCCTGTTGCGCCTGGGACTGCTTTTGTTTCCACATAACTCAACCAGTGATTTTGATCACTTCTTGTTTACAGGAATTATATATATATATACATACA